>SJOL01007385.1:371505-402893 GCA_004794785.1 Opisthorchis felineus | reverse complement strand
GTTCCAGGTGAGTCTCTCGCAAAACCAAACTTGTTTGCAAATGAGTGTATTTCGCTGACTGTTAGTATCTTTAAATCCTGCTCGAAAGGGATATGTGATCCATATTTGGAGCACTGTTTCACCAGTTTTATCATTTGCCAGTAACAGTTACAGTTTACAAATGAGAATTCTTGATCTAAAAGATGTGCTTTTTGGTGATGCTCCAGAGGTTCCAACTAATAGGAGGTATTCTTCCTGGGATCGTCACCTTAATGGAGCAATTAGATAGGGCCTTTTTTCGACTATGCTACACATAAAAACGGATACCTTCGGTCATTTCAGTTCACGAGCGGATTCCATTTCCTAAAAACTGCTAGGCTGAGAATAGTGCGGAAGTTCTTGTCTGAGAGTTCTGGTGACCGATTAGTCAGCAGTTTCGAGCTTTCCAAATTTGTGCGCATGACAAGGAGCACTGAGGCACCAGCCAGTCTCACCGAAAACGCCTCCGCATATCACTCTCTATCACTTAGGGTTCTCTTCCCCACCATTTGTGTGGGATAAATGGCGCAACCAACACCACACTGATTCCGAACAGTAGTCTACCACCATGTACATTTTGTATATCACTACTATCCACCAGTTCACTTTTCCGTGATCCTTGTACGCACGCTGTAAAATTTCTAAAAGATATTGGAGACGGAATGGACTACAGATTGAAATCACAACCACTTCAGTACCGTGTATGAAAAACGGGAGCGGAACAAAGACACGACACCCAACGGCAGACTTATTCTATCGACCGACAGGCCTACGGTCATCGAATGCGGGTAGGTCGCATGTCGGAAAGAAGGACAGGCTTATCGATTACGCGTCATAGCGCTTGGCCAGATGGACAACAAAATGACCTCTGACCTCAAGCACCGAACAATGGCCTAGAACGTCCCCGATTATAGCCGAAGACTGATTGGTTAAGAGCAACACTACAGTGAATGTCGTTAACTGGATTGACGGGATTGGTCTGACTAAGAAGCAAATGCTACTAACACATTTTTCAGACATACAGTCCTTCAGTTAGTCGACAGCGGGGCGGCGTGCGCGTGCGAGGATGTCGGAAAGTTCTGGCGCTTTTATTGTCCACTCCGATGGTACTGATATTATTGGAGGACAATGAAGCAGCCCGATTATCCCATCCCAAGCTTCAAACTCGAGCACATCAGTGTGAATTTTGTGATAGAACAATATGGTAAAAATGTTTATTTGAATTTCTTTGGTTTCTGTACATGCATTTCGTTTTGTTTGGGTTCTGCAATGCAATAATGTATTCAAAAATCGAGTTCTTACCTGTGGCAGCCTCTGTGAAAGTGTTGCGTTTCTTGCCGGTGGCTTTTCCATGCCGAGGGAACATTCGCCGTCTCCAAAGTTCACGGGATTCCGCGAACTGATTTAACTGAAGCTTGTAGTGAACAAAATGTCCATATTGGTCGTTGTTTAGTTTATGGCGATGCTTCGCGAGAACGCCGGCAAGACGTTCTTTCACGGACTCTGTGTCTTCTAGTTGTTCGGTAGCTTTCCACAGAGATTCAACCACGCGGCTACCAAAACGAGTGCAGGCCAAGGTGAACAAAGCAGGCTAATAGATGGAGAGATAGAGAGGAAATTCCAACCTCGTTGAAACAGCTTGTATGTTTAGTAAAAAGCAAAGGGTGATGGTATAAGTTGGTAGAAAGCCCTTTCTCCAACCTACTGGTAAGCTTTCAAAATGAAATTCAAGGGGACATTTTCCGACAGTTGAGAATACGTACTATACTGAATATTCTTACATAACTCTGCTTAGTTTTGATAGAGAAGGAACGCCTGAGCAGTCCAGTACCCACCCTGAGGAAAATTACGAGTTTAACTTCATAGCCTGCTTATTCCGGTCTTGGTCGTGTACTCACCAAATGAACCTACAGCAGTGGGAACGAACATCTTGTGAGCTGTTCACCTGCCTTTATACACCTTGAGGCAACACGGAGGCTCGGTTTTCAGCGGTACTTCATCACCATTTCCAGTATCAAAGTAGCCAAGGTTTAGTACCGGCTTATGCGAATTAACGTAATATAGGAAACTGATTTCTGTAAGCCGGGTCAAGCAAATCGGGGATGGCTTTCCGCAATAGGATTAGGATTTCAGTGCGTAGTCTTCGCGATTCTACTTGATGAATGTGATCAGATAATGACACTAAACAACGAGGTTGATACATAGTACATCGCGGCATGATCTGGCGCATGATTATGTCACACGCTCACCATCACTGATGTAGGCCCATTGGTGTATGGGCTAAACCATTGCGGGTGAATAACACTGCAGCTTTGACTTTCCAGTCGAAAATGACTGAGCCGAACTTAGCGCTGAGGTTTATGCACCAGATGCTAAATAACGAGGGATTTCCAACAAAGCATGTTTCCTACAAAACCCTCAGACGCCGGGAGGCATTATAACGGAAGTATACTAGCACGACAGATTGCTACAAGTCAGTTTCTAGCATGCACGCAGCTCCGGATGGAGCAGGGGTTACGATAGTAGCTCCCTATCCAAAAGATACAAACTGGAGTTTGTATGGACATGACAGTATTGTGCTAGGTGACTTTGTGTTTTCTACGTGTTCGCAATTTTCAAGACTTGGGGTTCAGAATGCAATAAGTTGATACTGTTGTTTTAACATGTAACCAATCACCAAACCTAAATTAGAGCAGACGACAGCTGAAAGAAAAGCCACAAGCGAGTAGTTTGGGTGAAGATTTTTTTCTTTACAAACATGGCGCCACAGAATCCGAGTTACGTATACTTATGAAGCACATCTGTATTGGCACCTACGTACCTGACTACCGCAAGCGTTATAACCCATTAATTTTCTGTATCGCCCTATTCTGCCAAGTCAACCAGAGTCTTCCTGATTACTCTTTCCCAAAACTATATTCTCCTAATTCTCGTTAGTATCATGGCGCGGTAATTGAACCGAAATTGGACTATCTGCTTCACCTATACCAAAATGCGGTGTGGAGCGTTGACACATTGAAAACAGAACAGTTTTTTGGACGGAAGCAGGTGCATGGGTATACTTCACGTTCCTATATCGAAAACGGAATATTTAGACGATCAGTGTCAGAGTATTGATCGGGGCAAGTAAACTCGGTCATTGCGAGGGTACACCCGATTGGAGAGAACAACACTGCTAACCATGACCTGATCAAACCCAGGACAAATGGATACTCGGAGATATTTGCATTCACATAAATCTCGTTCGAGCGGTTCTCTTCCTATCCTAGTGCAACCACATCACCCAAGTGTGAAAATGTTCACTTGTTCAAATGTGATAAATCAGGTTCGTCCGGGGTGCGCTGCTGGAATAGTGGTCGCATGCTAGCATCGCACGTCCGGTGTTAGGGATTCGAATCATGATGCGGGCAAAGATAGACGGCCACTCGGATAAGAGCAAAACTCAGTCCCGTGCTCCTCCGCACTGGTGTACGCTAAGCAGAATAATCGAACCAGGACGGGAAGAGTGGTAAGCAAGAACAATGTTCCCAAAACATTAAATACCGGGGTTTATAGTTTTCAACGTTTCATGCTGAACACTGCAAATTAGCTAGAGAAACTCCTAAAAGCATGACTAGTAGGTGAAGCGAAATCCTGCTCGAATCCATAGTTGACTTGAATCCGATAGAACTGCATCCTGTGACGCGAACTTTTGCCTTAAACCAAAGGTCCGCCTGTTTTCGGTGGATTTCAAGCCAGGCTTCCTCGTATGTAATACGTTAGGATTTCCGGTGCATAAATGTTAGTTTTGACGTGCTGAAATAAGTTTCTTATGGAGAATCGATATGAATTATTTTTGAAGGACGAATGTCTTCAATCAAAGCTGTGGCATCGGAGACGTTCAAAATTCGCATTTAGCGGCAACGACGGTATTGATGAACTCGTCTGCCATTCGTAAGTCATCTGAGAATTAAGAGCTACGTCGGGTGTGAGGACAAAGGACGTAATCCTTCCTGGTTCACATGCAGAACATCTTTAAACTTATTCAGTCATTTAGTTTCCCATAAAATGTGTACCGTTACCAAGTTTATTGCGTTTCTGCGTATCGGTGAACAACAACGAACTCAATCCACACTCTGAAATCATAGTCTCTGCTAGGGCGATTACCTTTTACACAAGAATACCACGTGTGGATGTTTCAGACAGCACGACATTCCAGTAGCTTCAATGTTCACTCACATGCCTATGAATGTCCGCATCTAGTAGTATTCTGGCCCCTTAGGAGGAGATTTTGTATTCTACTACGTGTGGCGGCTCTCTGACCGACATTATCTTGAGATTGAATGTGCCATGGCGAGGTTTAAAGAACATGGCAGAAACATGGACCTTTCGAGACATTTTGTCATGGTAGTAACATCTCGTACGACGCAAAATCATTTTTCAGATGGTGCCAAAAGGATGAGGTATGGAGGTCTCGCCCATGCAGAAAATAATGCGTACAATACTGGACTCAATTATCACGAATAATGCTTCCGACCAGTAAATCCCGTGTCACATTTTGACAGGCCATTGCCATTAAAGACAAATTGGATGACGATCTATCAACTATACCGTAGGTAATACCAGAATTCTTTAGAAGCTTTTGCTGTGGAGATTTTCATCTAGGTGGTCTAGCGTTAATATTTCAATATTGTGTTCCATTAAGTGAATATTAGCGACTTGTCTAGCTAGGAGACATTGAATGCTAAAAAGAACTCCAAGTTGTCGGTTGTGTTCAGGCGTCGCCTGTTGCACAACAGTCCACCTCAGGATTCCGAACGAGTGGGTACGAGTCAAAATTAGGTCCTGCGTGTGGTGCCAACGTAACTGATGTTCCATTCCAGTGTGTAGGTGAAGGCTTATCAGCAGTTTACTACCTATAATTATGTGCGGTGAGTCAGCAGACTGTGATATGTAAATCCAGAAAGGAACGGTTGTCAACAGTTTGTCATTTACACTGAACCTTGGTCATGAGCTATCTGAAGAAGCTACTGTTCACTTCACATAGTCTTACGGTGTGTTCCAACATTGCATCCGGTTGGCTTGTTATCAGCGCAGTAGCAACGCTAACCTTCGTTTAGATTCCTTTTCACGAGATACACACAGGTTGGGGGGCATCAAGAACATACGTTCGATCGACGCAGCCACGAAAATTCTTTTAACCAACTACCAGCAGGCATTTTCCCACAAAAAGTAGGGCCAGGATAACAGTCCCAAAGTTTCTCTTTACAAATGATATGTCCATTGATTTTTAAAAATTGAACTTATAAACGAGGGTGCAGTTTTCGAAATTTCGGATAATATTCATCCTACTTATCAGCATCGCGTGAAGAGAAAACTAGACGAGTTCAGTTTTCCTAGAAGTATGAATGACGAAACGTCCGGATAGAAAGTTTAAAAGACACGAGTCACGTTAAGACCAGGTGAATTGGTTGGTACTTCCAATTCGGTGGCTACCCCCGAATAGTCTACAAAATAAACGTACTGTATGAAGTGTTTCACAGTCAAAGATACATGAGATTACTCATCAAGGGAAAAATCATTGTTCAAACAGATTCTGTTAGCCAACGCTTGCTCAGGCACATTGATTTCCGCTCACAGCAAACCAATCTCCCTCGACTCAGCCCAACGAGTAAAGCCAAAAAGAAAGAAATCATGATGTGTGCAACATCGAGGGGCGAAATCTCTAACACTTTCAAACAGAAGCTGGGTTCTGCACCAAACAGCAGTACCCAGCTTCACAGCTCCATCTTCTGTTTGCTACCAAAAGTATTATGTTATAACTTAAGCCTCAGAGTGTGTCTGACCATTCTATTCCCCAAGCCATTTATTAGTTCACCTGAAGTTGCAGTGACACATAGACACAACAGATCAGGACCCTGGGTAGATAAATTATGTGTTGATTCACAGACACATATGCAAACAATATAAGAGAAATCCGAAAGGTCCAGATTCAACAGAATATATTCAAGACGTCAAGCGAAGCCAACTGCGCACGGGAAAAGTACGGAAACTAACTAACTTGTTATTAGCAGATTAAGCAGCATTGAGTAAGACATGACAATGAGGAGACACAAGAGCGCACAACACCCGGAAAAGCTTTCATATTATTGGAAAGTTAGGCATCATAGGATTAGAACAAAGTGACGGGAATGCCGTGTGGACCACGCACTTAAGAAGCCAAAAACAGCAAAATAGCCCCTTTTTGAGTGACGAGAGGGTGAGTACATAGAGAAACCAAACTTCCATTTGGGTTCAAGGGAAAAGAGATAGCACGCATGATAGAGTGAAAGGCCGGGGGGGGGGGGGGGGCAGAAGATGAAACTGATGACTGCCAATAAAGATGAAACAGCTGTACGGTACTTGTCGGTTTTTCAGCGTAGATTGGGTTCACTTACACGAAGAAACCTCAAATGAAAAGTACCAAGCCTCATCACACGATGAGTGAGACTTCCATCTGAGAATTCATTCGAGAAGCCAGTCAACACGTGACCACGTGTGGTGGGTTCCGGTAATGAAGGATGAGCGGCGCTATATTCTGAATACAAGCTAATCGCTCGTCTCGTGCATGAGCGCCTTCTGTCACACTACAACCGGAGCTCATGCAACTTCCAAAATACGTAAAAGGTTCCACAACCTCGAGTGCCTCTCGCTAGGTTGGAAATGGGATTCAGTGAAGGCATGTTCAGGAGCATGACCTTACACCTTGAGGGTGCAGAGCGCATGTCAAAAGACGGTATGATTTCGGGTACTTTGCCCAAAAACATCTCTGCCTTCTATTCGAAGAGGACGACATTGTCTGCAGATTCCAGAACGTCAGCAGTTAGGGCCTTTAAGACGAAATTTTCATAATCTCACTATCCCGTCGATCAAGACATTTAATGGGGATACATAGAGTCGTCATCCGCGTTGGATATCACTTTGTACGAAAGCATTTGGAGAGCTCCCCATACATACTGGCAACTCTAAAAATGCGGAGAACCCATTGTATCCACAAACGTCTGGAGCAATCCTTGCTAAGCAAGCGTGTTCGGGATAACACAGGTCAACAGAGTCGACTGCACCGAGGAAATCCAGGAATGCTGAATTTGTGGGTCGGTTATACGCATAGCCTTGTTCTGGCAACCGACAGAGCCTGAAGATGTGATCGACACAACGCCTAGCACACGGAAATACCGCTGGCTTCTCTCGCGTCAATGTTTCACGGGCAATCATCGGGAGACGACCGACAAGTGACGCCAAGATCCTCGTTACAAGTGGCGTCCAGCTGGTTCCTGTGTGATTGCCCCATTTTTGAAAAAGGCACTGTTACTAACTCTCCCCAATTGTCCGGGACAGTCTCCTGTTCCCAAATGGAGGCACATAGATCATACTAACTCCTAATCAGGACTTTATCTCCATCCCTCAACAATGCGGACCAGCAGCTCGACGGCACTTGAGAGAATATATACAATCACAAACTACCGAATGAATCCCCAGGGTATTTGGTTCCGGGTTCACCGACCAGGATTCTAGCGCAGTTCGAGAATCGGACTAAGTGGCAACGAGAATCGTCCTTCAAAGCGATGAACCCAGTAGTCAAGGCATCATTTGTCCATAAAGATGGCCGAGCCAGCTTGATACTCAGTGGATCAACTCAGGCAGCATTCGGGGTCCAGTATCACGAGTCAACGGAAGTAATTTTCGGGCATCCCCGGCATACTTCCCATCTTCAATTTCTTTGCCCCCCCCCGTGTCCACCAGACTTCACGGACAAGCAAGCTGATTTTCGCTTGGTATCTGGAAACCCACCAGGTCGAATTACGTTCAGGAGCGCTGGAAACACGTCGCTGAAATTCAAGCAGTGTCACTGTTCCATCTGATATCCGGTACTTGAGTAAAGCTGGTGGTGCTGTGTCGCAGACTGAACTCTCGGCATTGTGCAAAGATGTAGTGATTTCGTTCCAGTGTGAATTAACATCCGACGGTGCAGCATCTGGAAGAGCCCAAAAGTTGGATATGATGAATTCGTTCAACTTCGGTATCTGCGAACCCATCAGTTGCAAACCGAATTCTTCGCCACTTATGTGGTCCTAAAGAGCGAAGCGACTCGGGTGGATGCATGGTCAAGGTCCACGCAAGTGCTTGAAAAGGAAAGAGCCAATTATTGATCCACAGCTTCGGTAACCGATGACAATGTGGTCGATTTGGGTCGGTGGCAGCCACGCGGCTGGAGGGCACCAATATAGCCAAATCATTTCGGTTATTCCGGAAGTTAGTGTTGCATAAAAAACAGACTGCGGTCAGCACATAGCTGAAGTAGTCGTTCACCAACGCCAGTATGTACCGATTCCAACCTAAGTTGACCACCAGATCGAACTTCAGATGCGCTAAGTCTGCCTACTTGTGAATTCAAAGTCCTGGAAACAACGATGTCTAAGTTGATGGCCCACCGAAATAGGGCACACAGGGCGTCATAAAAGTTGTCCTTCATGGTGTCAGAGCTACAGTCAGTTGGGGCGTAGACGCAATAAAACGAAAACAATCAACTTCCCGTCGTGACACTTCTTCAAGGACGCTGGCAAACGAACGGCACAGAGGCGACTATCGACCAGTAACCAGTCAAGCAGTGGTTATTCCGCACGCGGTAACTGAGAACGATACCGACCTCTGGGCAACCTGCCACAGCGGCCTCTGAATCGCCAGAGGTGCGCAGCCATAAGCGGAGGGTAATGGGGAACTTAGATTAATGACCGCGTTTGGATCTTGAATTATCGTTCCGGATAGGTAGCAGACATCAATGTCAAGCGAGTCCAATGTGCTAGCAATTGCAGTCGGTTTACTGGATTGCGCAAGGAGCGAACATTAAAAGTAGCCAGATTAACTGGACGTCGATGCTTGATTTATTTCTAGATGCGAGGCTGTCGGGGCAGAGGGACGCACAGGTTTTTGAGCAAGCGGCCATGCAGCGTTGGTCCGGCTGTTCCACCCAACCAGGCACGTGTGAAGACCGATAGATAAATCAAAAATGGTTAAAAGCTTGCACGATGGACTTAGTTCCAGGCAAAACGTGAGGACCGAAAATCAATTGGTCAAGTCTGGTATTTCGCTCATGGCAAAACTGCTCACAGTGTGATAGACGACATGGATGCTTCAATCTGACTATTATCTTCTCCCTGAGTTTTGGTCATCGTGTTGTTACAGGTGGAAACGTGAATATTTTGCATACAAAATGCACCAACCAGTCATTTACTTCCCTATATATAGGTGGATACCTTTGAATTTCGCGACCATATGTGAAAATCGCATTGCTCAGTGAGTCATCCCAACATTTGTGTTAAACAGTACGGAGAACTATGTAAAATAGTTTTTTTTCTGATGATCAGGCGCAAGCAGTTGATACCACGTAGGGCATAAGTGTAAGGACGAAAACTTGTTGGAAATATGAGGTTTTGCAAGTAAAATCGCGACTATGTCCTTGACATGAAGCCAGTACATGCTGAGAAGTCCAGAACTGCACAACTGTTTCACTCATGGGAATTATCAACAGAGCGCATCTCACGGGCTTCTAAAAGATCCGAACCAGCGACATATCGTCTGGTAGTTGAAGACTGTACCTGTCAGCTACGAGTGGCGGATTAGCAGTGTGGATAGCCCACATTTGGACCTCTTACCTTCAAATCATGCAATTCAAACCAAAGTCACCTGGTCACTGACTCTCCGCGTGCGACAAATCTGCAGACGGCAGCCCGAGCAAACTGCGGGATTTTTGTTTTCTGAGCTACTTGTAACTTCTTAGTAGCATGAAAGGATTTTGAAATAGGAATTGGCACCTGCCTTGAAGACCCAGTCTTCTGCTGTGGCAGATACATCCAGACCGTGTTCTGAATTTCACATACCTCTAACGAGAAGGAATTTAGCACGATGATATACGAATTGGGTGTTATCCGTCAAGCTGTCCTCGAGCTGTCATCCAGCATACTTGAAAAGTGTATTTCATAAATTTGCATGCACAAATCAATCCATTATCATTACCAAATCGTTAAATTAGGGAGGCCGGATTCCATCCGCACTGGTTTTGCTTTCGTAAAAGTGAGATAATTTTGTTCAGTGGTCGCTACCGTCGTGAATTTACGCAAACCTGCTTTTATAGACAATCAGCTGCGTATGGCTGTAACCATTGTCCGATTCATAAAACATGGTCACGAAAGCATTTCAGCGAATACAACCAATTATTTCCTCCACTTATTCCTTAGGCGAACTTGGATGACAATAAGGCTGATTCCATCGTGAATCAAGCTGATTATTTGATCCAATGGTGCTCGAACGAATCCTGACTGCATTTGAAAAACTTGTTTTTCAAGCGGCCGACGTATGCGCCGCACAAAATGAGTGAGCCGGCACCCAGTGGGGACCAGATCTGGCGCTGAACTGGGCCAGATTAACAAAGCATTCACATGTATGTACATAATCCCAGCCGATAATCAACCAAAGTCAATAGTTCCACTGATTTTAACTGGAACCGTCACACAGACTAGGTGAGCGTCAATTCACCTAAAATTAACACGCAGCGCGAACAGTCGCTTGTCGGATGAAAAAAGGCACTGGTATCCAGCCCTCAGACTGTGCCTATCTGATGAGGCGGAGGTGCACCTGTGGGACATTCGCTAACCACAAACGCCTGTTCATCCAGATCCTCGTGATCTAATATCTACAGGCTATTGTTCCCAAGCATCGAATGTCACAAATTTTCCATGATAAAAAATAAAAAGATAATTGTTCGGTTGTAACACCCATTCGGTGCCTAGCTGCCATGCCACCCGAAGGAAGCACGAGGGCTGGGATACTGTCAGGTTGCCCAAGCCTAGACAGGAGAAGTCGAGATGCAAAGGTCGGGTTCGAACCACGGACCTTCCGGTCAGTAGATTTGCGCTCTAACTGTTGAGCCATCCCGTCCCATGGCCAAACACATCCCCCATCGAAGGGTGCATTTGAAACCATTCGGCTCGTTCCCACCGTTAGGGCGTTCACCTGCTGACACACTCTTTACCACTTCAAAGAGAAAAATGCAGTGCAATATTGTTCCTAGGAAATCCATTCGGCAACTCGATTCTCGTGACTTAAAGTGGTAGACTATGCAGAATATGACTAACTCCTGCTCGGCTTACAATCGCGTGTTCGGAATAAGTTTCCACACACTCATTTAGAAAGTAGACTTATTATCAGTAGACGATTGTCTCTCCCGACAGAAAAAAGAAGCTTACCAAGGATACCCGACTACTCACTTATGTTTCAGTCCGTTGATTAGAAGGCGCATTGCAAGACTCTTACGTGAAATGCCAATTGATATCGTCCTTCACCATCCCAAACCAAAACGACGACGAATCATTTCAAAAGAACAGTAGTTTTGTCGGATGCGCTTCGAAGTACAGCGTTTTGCTAAGAGACTGACTTGGGGCAATGCCGTACAGATCAGAAGTCCGTAAAAATATGGAACAGAAAATAATTTCGTTCTGGGGCAACTACGGTGGATTTGGTGGGGTAGGGATAACGTATTTAACCACCACCTTATTCGTCAGGTCGGTCGGTCGAGACCCCGTTATCGACTGCTTTCGGGCGTCGTTTGACCCAAGTAGTCTGGGTATAAAGTGTCCAACGGAACTGATTGCTGCACTAGTGGTGTCAGATGACCAACGCAATATTCTACCACTAATATCTTCTACGGCTAATAAATGCCAAGAGCATTGTTTACGCGGGTGAATTTCACCCGCTTTCATAAAAAAGAACGGAGATATGGCGAAAGGAAATTTCAATCGAAAGTGGTGATGCAAACGGGACGCTGGCCTTTCGAAATAACCAATAATTCGGAAGGAAAGAGTAAGCAGCAATGTGTGCCACAAACTGTTGGCAAGATAGGTGGTGGCCGAGGGAGGAGTGGGGGCCAGGAGATGCCAGAGAGCTGAACTGATCAAACCAGGAGAATCAACCAACACCACTATTATATATATATATATATATATATATATAATGCGAGCCACAACCTTGGCAGTCAGTATATTGTTTAAAAGATATTGGTTGGTTATTCAGTAGTGGTCCGAGTCCTAACGACTTTCAGCACAGGGGCTGAAATGAACAAAACCAACCACTATAATAATTAGAATCATCGACCATAAAATACCAGTGTCAAACTTCGATTGTTGACTATTGTAAGGCCACCATTCACGTGAAAGTTTAACCGTGAAGAAAATGACAGGAGGGTAGGGTAGGGACCTAGTGCAAGTCTGCTAGAAGCACTGCGGTCAATCTCGATCAAAATTGACTGTAAGGATCTTATAACACGATTGAAGCTATCGGACTATACGAAGTTCGTATTCAGTAGGCAGTAGGAACACACGGATGAGAGCAGTAGATGCGAACTGGTTCTCTGAACAAATGGGTTAATAAACATCACGAACTAAGCAGAAAGTACAATCAATAATAGCGTTTTTCCGTCGGAACAGACACTCAAAAATGGGTAGAGTTGATACGAAATTGCGAACGAAGACGGACAGGCGACAAAATCTCAACATTAATTACTACAGAGTAACAAGAGTAAAGGCGGGAGCAAAAATCCGGGGAACGAGCAGTAAGGAAGCAAAGCGGCGTTATAATAAACAGGCGTAAATCATGCTACTCATGAGTAGTCAGAACAAATAGGAAGTATAACCGGCGATTCACGAAAGGAATCAACACTCCGCCAGCCATAAGGTTAAGTAGAGATTGATCCAGCAGACTGATCAGCCACTCTGTCGCTGCGCTCTCGTAGTTCATACCACCCTGGCCCGAAGCCTCCGGTAAATGCAGCTGACATTCATCTCGACGGAATCTCCCCTGATAATAACTCCATCCTGGACTATATTCTACACGAGCCCGAGGTGGCTTCGAACGCACTTTGTTCATTTCTTCGCGGATGTGCTTTACGGATATCAGCCTTATCCGGCTTGTAAGGGTGGACCGCCGGATGGTGCGGCAAGTGGCAAACTCTGCCAGTGCGTTCAGTTTCGGAGTCGTAATTGACAGCCTCAGCATATCCTTTGACTGTATATTTGTATTTGGCTGTGACGAATAGGTCGTGGAGATGACTGTTCTCGATAAATCTTTTACCAACGGGGTGAGTCTTTGACGAACTACGAGATGCTTTGGTGACAAGCTCGGAAAACGGGTTCTCCGAGGCAGGTCGACTCGGCGAACACTCTGCAACAGATAGTGCTTGTATGATGGTGGGTGACTGAATTCCACGTTCAACATGGTCTCTAACTTCGAACTCAGACTGTCTTCGGCATGGCTGGTGAGCTGGTTGATCCGGGCTAACTTGTTGTTCGTGTCATTTTCCGGTCCCAGAAGGACCCATCCGAGTGGTGCTCGATTAGCATAAGGCTCGATCGGCTTTCCAGCACCCGATATGCCGTCGGTATAGTCATCCTAATCAAAAAAGGCATTGGTTTGCTTCCGGGTGTTTCGAAGGGGATTCCTTTCAAGTAGTTCCACCTAGACCACTGTTATCTTGTTGGCAACATCTGACTAATTGACGGAAGCTGGTTAACGGTCCACGCCTTGACAGATCGCCTCTCAGCCGACAGCGAAGTATCTATTTTAAAACTGACCCGAGTAGTTAATACCTCGTCCTGACCGTGGAGACTGGCCACCACTCTACCTGCCCAACTCTGAAATAGGCACGACGGACGTTAACTCAGCGTGTGTAATACACAATCAAGTCACCAAAGCTGCTGTACACACTTTCAACTGGAGTTCTTGTTTCAGAATCGAACACTCGTTATCCAACTGTCTCGTTGGGGGTGCGTTGCCACCAGCCTACATGAACAACATTTCGGCGGGCACGGTAATCAGAGACCTAAAAACGCCTCAGTCGAGCTACACACAGAAGCCATGGCTCAAAATCATATGTAAAAACAAGCCGTAATGTATCGTGATACGCATGCCCTTGAGATTCAGAAATACGCACACTCACTCGCCACAAATGCTTCAAATTAGCAAAAGCAATCCGAGCATTGACACCAGATGTCCCTCTGCAGTCGGAGCTTACACAGCCTCCAAGATACGACATGAAAAGCTGTACAGTGCTTCTCAGCTTTTCATCATAGATGAGCTTTATTGACAGGATGAAATCACTATTGAATACATAAAGCGATCAAAACATAATGATCACAGGTACATCTCCAGTGGCTTCAGGGCCAAACAACTGCGCTTCGCGCCCCCGAAACATGAACGATGTCCAGTGTATATTCCATGTCGATGACGTTTTCATGGGTTACCATATGAACATTGGGGGAAGGCGGTTATAAACCTTTCGGTTTTCACCTGGTAATCTCATTGATCAGGAAAGTGAATAACGATGCAGAGGGTGAGCATCCTTGTTGGGATCACTTTCTGTTGGAAACCTGTTGGAGAGTTCCTTATAAACTCGCAAAGGTTTGCATGCCTGAGAACACAAATAGCCAATTTTTCTCGTAGACTTCCGGAGTGTTCCTTGTGGGACAAGTGTGTTGGAGTAGACCGGTAAACACAGTCAAATCCAGGAACACCAAGAGCTTGAGTCATTTATACGCATGCTGTTGCTCTAGTACACAACGGATGGTATGTAAGTAGTCAACGAACACATCAGAAATTCATCAACCGATTTCACGAACGGCTGAAAGCAGTGTCTATGGAGGTGAGACAACACACACACACAAATAACTTAAGGTCAACGCACACACCCGAACTATATCGGCGTCAACGAACAATATGCACGTAGGCGCATGTAGAAATTCACATCCAGCAGTTGTTTTTCTGCCTGAAATCCCGTGGAAGGCACAAGAAATAGGCTAAATTCAAAACTGTTGACTGCGAAAAATCCCGGCTGATTAGCAGCCAAAGAGTGCCATAGATGGACGAACAAGCTAGGTGGTAACAAATCGATGACAAAAAGAGGTTGCATATGCAATAGACAGGGTATTCCGCGAAGGTAAGCATAGTCTTTATCTCCATTATAACCCAGCAATTTATATACTAGTAATAATATCGAATGACGTTGCACCCGACTATGACTGATCCATGCAGTGCACGGATCACTTTATTCGTTTTTTTTGTTTGTTTTCCAACGGTGTTTGCTAATCAGTCAGAACGTTGTACTTATTACAATTTAAATGCAGCGATTCCGTTCTTCCTTCACAGCAGGAATATAACCAGTTACCCATGTTTCTACACTGGCTAAAACGTCGAAGAAACACACGGTTGATCGTACGTTGTACGACAACCTACCTCTTGTGTTAACGTGCAAGAACGCTCTAGTAAATTCCACATTTCGAAAAAAGTGGTTTTGATACATAAGAAAAACAAAACTACGGAATAGTTAAACAGTGCATCAAAGGATAAAAAGTCATACAACATTAGGGAGACTGTCCATGAAAACGACAAGAATCGTTCCCTCTCGTGTAACAGCTCGCCTTTCCGCTATCACCTACTATGTGCTGGGAGCTAGCTTATCGTGCGTCGGTCATTGTCCACCTCCATTTGCTCGGTTCGTTACACCTAGCAAACGGAGTTGAGTGGGAATATTCACATCAAACTAGGCATTGTTGATTGTCCATGCAAAGTTACAACCGCAGCTAAATATTTCCTATCCTATCCTTGGATGATTTGGACTTTGAGGCTGTTCGCAATCGTTCAAGTGCTTTTCCATAAGTAGTCATTTACAAATCTGTTTTCATGTTTTTGTTCTTGTGTGTTAACAAGGCACCTTATGACGATCATTGCTCGATTTCGGCGAGCTTGGTTCTGTTGATTTTCATCCAGTACAAAGCAATAAAAACGCACCGATGAAAGTCAAAATTAGGATCGTCATATTCGCTGTTCGATATCAGACTCTTGACCGAGCATTCACTACTCAGTATGAAACACTCCACTCACGAATCCTTTTAAATCGGGGATTTGACGAAAGGAAACATGGGAAATTGCCATGGTGCGCGAGGGACGGTGTGCGGTAACATCCGTGTGGCTGCTTGGTTCTGAGTGCGACTAACTGGTGCAACACGGCAAAATCTAGTAGAACTGATCTTTTCACGCAGCGATGGTTGACATGGCTTGAAGTTATTGACACGTCTATCCACCCAGGTGAACAATATAGATGCTTTGGTGCCTTTAACTCGAACAAACGGGTCATGCCTAGACGGAAACAAGTCTTGGTACGCACCATTAACGTAAACCGAATTCTAGTCGGGCCATCTGTTGCGTAGGTACTCTGCTTCATGGATGAATCGCTGAGTTTGTTCAGTAATTCCCATAAATATTCAACGCTGAATCTAACAGACCGCATTTTATTTCAACTCTGTTGTAGAATCATTCTGAATCCCATGTAACGATAGGGACACATATGTATTCGTGGTATTCTATGACGTTAAGTTATACAATGCTGGTGTCAAACGATCTTGTATTCCTGAGGAATGGATAACAATCACCAACCGGTGTGATGAACCTGATTGGCTTAGATCCATTTCGCTTTACTTGAGTGAAAAAATAACAATAAAACAGTCAATAATTGCCTGTAAAAACGAATACTTATATGGCAATTTTCGTGGCAAGTTTCGCTAAAAATGTAACAATCCCAGTTCTCCACATAAATTTGTTTTCCGCAATTCTGTCCACCGATTTTCATCCACTGCGGGAGTCCACCCTAAACGGGAAACGTGTCCGTGGTTATAACACATAGCTGCGTAAAGGAAACTACTTGCAAGATTGCTGAAAACTCTTCGACAGCCCACATCTGGTTTCGCTCTTCTTGGGGCTCATCAGGTAGGCGCAGTCCCCGACTTTTCGTCAATCTTCTACCACTACTTGAAGCCAAATTGGACAGATATCCATCAAAAAAGGGTGCTACTAAAAGCGGTCGACGACCTACGAAGCTAGTGTGTGTAGAGTGGCTGTTATCCGATTCGCAGGAAATGGTGCGACAGTCTGATACAACTTATAGTGAAAGCACTTACGAAAATCCGTACAGAATGAATAGTTCACACTGTTATGAAACTTATCAAACTAAGCCGGAAAATCTGTTTAGGCACCATTACAGCGTACAAAATGCTGTTTAAAAACAAAAGGGCAGCGCAAGGGTAGGAAAAGTTTCGTTCAACCTACGAATCACTAACGATGTTGCCTTCTATCTGGTGGCATTACTGCCGTCCAGCATTAAGGAGTATACCTAGAGGTCTGAGAATCCTCTATATAACACATTGCAGACGTCATCGAGCGTGATATAAGATATTATCCTGAATTCAGAATTGGAGGACTGGGGATAAGGAGCGTGGAGAATACCCCAACCACCGCGATAAACTGCGCTTACGGAAACATTCAACTTAAACTTGAGACATATTTATCGTTTTTTAGGACTGGCTTAACTGGCTTAAGGTGAGAATTTATCGTATAATTCTGAATGGAACATACTGCTCGTAAGATTACTGGATTACCTGTGGACAGCCCACAACCGGTTTTGCCCTTCTTCAGGTTTATCAGCCAGGTGCAGTATCCGATCCTCCTGTTAACCTTACGTTCCGCTTGAGAATAGTTTACAGAGGGAGAACAACCGCAACTGGGCTAAATATGAATTCGGAAAAACCTTTGGTAGTTCCAACGTCTTGCATCCCGAGAAGCTAATTCACCTATTATAATGGTTGTAAGCGGAGGCAGCTCCAGCTCACCCTAACTATCCGATGTGCTTACTTCGAATACTGAAATCAGGTAGGACTTCCGGTTCAGTGAGACGGAAGGAGAGTTGAGTAGAGCCTCGATGATCCGGGAAAGCATGGGATGTTTCGCCCAGGCCCAAAGCCTTTCATTGGATTGGGTGCAGAGGCTAGCAGCCAGAACAGTTGGGTGACCGACTTCGAAACGGAAAAGCGTTTGGGCGAGAAGAGAACCCGGCAAGGTGACTGGTTCAACCAAGTCGTCGCCATCGGACGATGCGTGGGAATCCCCCTTTGGATGTACGAACGGTAATCCATCCGGTTTTCGCAGACCAACAACACAACGAATTAATGAATCCTCTCCAGCATTTGCAAGTGGCTTTTTCCCCGAATGTCCAAAAGCTTTGTACAACATCTAGAAGATAAACGTCAGAAAGTGAAGAACAGAAGAAGTGATTTCGTACAATATGGCAGACGTCACCAAAAGGTGAAGGAAAAAACAATCTACTGCATTGGTAAACAGTGGAGCCGGAGGTATTTTACAGTTGGTAATATTCTCTAGATAAATATCGGTTCTAGGAAAGACCGACATAGAATTTGAGAAAGATGTAGATGCAGAAGTACTTTCAAGGAGCATTCCTTTGGAAGGCTGCAGCAGCATGAAAGTACAGCACCCGTACTTTACCATCCATTCTGATAGAAACATCAGTGTCCGATCGGAGTAAAACTATGTTCACTAACTTTACATTAGACCAATAAAGAAGTCACCAACTATAATGCCTCAGTGTTCGCTCACGGTGTAAATTGAGATTAAGATTACAATGAATTGAGCTCGAGATGGCTCAATGATTAAAGCACGAGCTTACTCATCGTAAGGTCCACGGTTCGAACCCTAAACCGGCATCTCGACTACTCCTGTCTAGGCTTGGGCAACCTCGCAGTATCGTGGCCCCTGTGCTTCCATCGGATTACTTGGCAGCTAGGCACCGAAGGGTTGTTACAGCTGACTGATCATAAAGACCTGACACAATAAAAATGCTGTTAGAATGTTGACCAACACTTTAGAGTGAAACTTTTACAAAAGAATCAGTGAAAAAGGTCCTCGCGACAGAAATTCCCTTAGAAAGGAATATCCCCGAAACTCTTGACGTTTAACAAAACATGGTGTTCACAATAAAATTGAGATGGTGAATGTCAACCTGAACGATATAAGAAATAAGTAGCTGAAATTGCTTCCGTCATATTTCATGGTATCTCACAGCGACCATTCAACTGTTGCACAAACATACCGATCGAAGGGAGTTTTGTGATCCCACAACGAATAGTTGGGGCTGGTTCACGTGCTCAAATTCACGGAATTCCACCACCAAGCATTTCGTTCACCGATACGTTTTTCGCGAATAGTAGTGATAAACCTGGGCACTCGAAAACGCATTGAATCAAAGTTGCGGACTGCTGCCTCGTTACACGAACCACCAATCGGAAGCAATTACGTCTTACTTTCAGAAGGGGCCTTGTTGGAGGACTGAACCGAAACGAAGCCAGAATAGAGCTGGGGTACACCACAACTTCCCACTACAGTCGTTCTAGGTTGCATACCAGGTTCAAACAGCCAGCACTATCGAATAAATGTACCCTCATTAGTCCGTCACGAAGTGACGGTTCGCACGCCTTCATGACCCATTGAGGTACACTGGGGAGCATCCGCGCAACACTCAGAGTCTCACATATCACGCTGGTTAATGGATAGAGGTCTGACCGACACAGTCTCCTGGCCATCCGGGTTGGGGGGTTGGAGCATGTGTGGCGACTCGTTCCCTGAAAACGGTCATACACTCAAATTTTCCGGCAAACACCGCTGCCTTGCGATCAGGCTTTTGAGCCAGAGGCTTTGGTTGAGGACCATAATCGTCCTCTTGCCCAGGTGTGGGCGCCCTGGCAGTATCCCAGCCCACGTACAATCATGACATTTACAGCTAACAATATTCTCGTGCCACATCGGCCGTCACGTGGTGCCATCAGCCGGGTCGCTTTACTCGCTGCATACAACAGGGGAGGTAAGCGAAAACAGGCTACTGCTGACGCCTCCCTTCCTAAATTTTCACGTATTATGTCTTCTACCCTACCCCACTCCAACTTGAATACTCTCCACAGGTCTCAACACTAGGATTGATCGTTTTGCTCGCCGTGCATCACACTTAGCTGCAGTTTCTGTAGGTGCCACTTCAGCAACAACGCTAAACAATTCGAAGTTTGTTTTCACACCCCAAAAGCGAGTCTATTTAGCTGCCTTTATTATACACACACTGAAGCAAGCGGAAAAATAAGTGGCTCTTGCTCGAAAATTGGATTCCCTCTGTACTGATGTATGTTGTCTGTCAGAAGCAAGGATACAGGAGGAAAGTGCTGTAATTGAACTGACTGCCCCCTCACTCTCTTCCAACTTCCGGTTGGTGATGCGGAGGCCAGTACAGCCTGATATGCCGGGGTGGGTACTGTAATGGGCGACCGAGGGGAAGCTTCTCTGTTTGATTGGATAGCTGTTGATAATCGCCTCTGCGCGGTTCGTTGAGCAGCTGTTGTGAAAGAATCTTGAGAAAATGAGATCCACTGCACCCTGTTTATTGTGCCTGCGTAAACCCCAACGGAATGTAACTCTGAATCTCCCGAAGACAGTTCCTACGCCCTAGGTGCTCTTTTACAACGGGCTAGAAGCTCAGACATCGTTGTTGTTGCTGGTGACATGAATGCTCAGGTCGGCAAACTAAGCGCTGCTGAGGCCCAAATGGGTGGCCGTCTTAAGTTGGATAAGAAACGCACGCATAATGGAGAGCGCCTGCTTCAGATGTGTGCTGATTACAGACTGTTCCTTTGCAGTACCAATTTGGGGAACAGTGGAGAGCGCTTGACAACGTATTACCACCTACGTACCAGCCTCGAATCCAAATAGACCACATCGCAGTCAGTTACCGGTTGCGTGGTTCAATCACTACCTACCACTTCTGCTGGGACACCAGCGTGGACTCCGGTTATGAACTTGTCCATTGCTGTTTTCATTGCGCTTTTCAGTTCTAGGCAAAACGCGCACACCTCGCTTAGCCATTAAAAAGATAGGGGATCCAGAAATCAAATGAGACTATCAGAAGCGGCTAGCCAACCACCTGCCGGACAGTCCGATGTCGGATATTAACGACCACTGGGAACAGATATCCACAGTTCTACTCAGAGCCGGAACTCCCATTTGCGATGTAACCCAGTTAGTCTCATCCAAACACGGGACCTCTGATAGGATCATGGCTTTGCTGGAGGTCAGGCGATCGATTTCGCCCGGCTGCAACCACGACCAAACAAACGCATCATTCGACGCCAGGTGAAACCGAGTTTCCGTGCAGACCAAGAAGCTTGGTGGACCTGAAATGCCGAAGAAATGGAAGATGAAAAAATGCTGGAAACGTCTGCAGGCTGTTCCACTTGATGCGTTCGACTGGTCCTTGGGAGCCTCCTGTCAGCGAAACTATCAGATACCAAAATGGAACTCTGACATCCAGGAAAGGGGAACGTTGGAAACGGTAGCTCGATCAGCAACGGAAAGGTGGACTGTGAATATGGAGCCCCATAGCCTCAGAAGTATCGGAATGTATACATCTACTCAAGCATCATCGAGCTCCTGGTCCTGACGACCTTCCATCTGCTCTGTTCAAGGATGGTTGTGAATTCCTCAGCCAGTGCCTATCCACCTGTTTTGGCCTGTATGGCAGAAACAGAACGTCCCAGGTAACTGGGGTGAGTTGATAATGGTGCCCATTTTCAAAAAGGGAACTGAGAGTGAATGTAGTGAATGTAGTTTGACTCTGTGACTTCAGGTGTCACTGATTCTGCGTCGTCTCACGGCGGCATGTGAATCCTTGGTCCGTGAGAATCAAGCGGGATTTCGACCGGGTAGAGGTTGTGTGGACCACATCTTTACACTCCATCAGATGTTAGAGCAACGCCACATGTACAGATGACCCACAAAATTGATTTTCCTTGACTCCAAGGGTGCGTTCGATTCCGTCGATCGGTTAGTGCTTACCCACAGAGTATGCACCAGAAGTCTGTGAACATAATCCGGTCCCTATATTCACATACTTCTAGGAGTGTGAGTGTCTAGTGAGCTCTCCAAAAGTTTCCCTACGAAAAGTGAAGTCGGACAAGGATGTCTACTCTCTCGGTTCATGTTCAACTTCGTCGTCGATGAACTAATGAGGCGAAAACCAGAAGGATGTCTAAACCCCGGTATTGAAATCGCTATTGGTGAGAACCTTGTAAATATGCAGTATGCAGATGACATCTTCCTCATCTTTGGAGACGAAGGTGAAGCATAAGCACTGTTGAATAAACTGACCACCATCATACCATCTTTCAGAATGCGCGTTGCACTTTCAAAGTGCAAAGTCATGCTGCAAAACATGCAACCTCTGAACATAACCCTGACAACTCAAGAATGGTTGGATGTTGTGAAGAATCTTACATACCTCGGTAGTTGTGTTAACTCTGACGGAAGTGTGTCTGTTGAAATCAGTGCACGAATCTCAAAGGCCCGAAGCATGTTTACTTAGTTGCGTTAATTACGGCACCAAAAAGACATATCATTGGGTCTCAAGGGTCGCATGTACCGGGCTACAGTAAGGGCTGTATTGTTGTAAGGTTGTGAGGCATGACCTCTACGGACAGATGATGTGAGGCGTTTGCAGGTTTTTTTACCACCGATACCTCAGAAGCGTTGGTGTTGTCGGAGGACGTCAACGAATTCGTAACGAGATAGTTAGAAATCGGGTGTTTGGTTGTACAGCAGGTACTTCAATCGCGGAAAACATCCATCACCATCAACTGCGTTGGCTCAGTGATGTGCTACTTAGTCGAGACGAGTGCTGTTCTCCATGCCTTCTTCAGAATGGTGTAAACCGCGAGATGGACAACGAATGGCTTGGTAGGAGGGTGTGAAAGAGATTACGAAGAGTTGGGGTGTTGGATACGCATTCCAGGATGGGTTCCCCGTGCCTTTGGCTGGGAACACTGCAGGGAATGGCGGCTGATCGATGTCAGTGGCGTCAAGTACCCGTTTTCTGGTCACATTGTAAATTCGTTAGTTCTGTCATATGCCGGCTTTGATGACAAAAAACTGAAGCCTCAGATGACCTGTTCGCAAGAGAGATGTCTTACAACGGAGCAACAACAACAACAACAGTTCACACCGCAATTTGATACATGTGGTCCTTGAACTCGAAGATTCAGCATTCTAACGAAATAAACACGAATCGAAAGACTTTTGAGGATCAAATGATGACGTCACCCGTCACCATACCACCAGGGTTGGTGCAGCTTCCGAGATATGTGTACTGTTCTTTCACCTTCAATGTCCATTCTTGGATTAAAGAGGTGAATTCAAAAATGACATGTTCTGCGGCATATTAAGCTTGGTGAGTACGTAACACACTAAATAATCGAGTGACCCCAGCCAACTTGTCTAAAAGACTGAAATGTTGCCTCCTTGTCAAAAAGTGAGGACATTTTCGTCTGCACTGTGTATATCAACAGCGAAGCATCAGCGTTGAACATTGATGTTATGCTGTCGATGATGATGTATAGCAACCGCATTGTCGTCTGTGGTGATTTCAGCACCCGGATTTCGGAGATCCTAGAGGACCTGTTTAAACATGTGATCAAGTACGATGGTAAACAAAACTGAGAGGGATACCCGTACGATACTTCCACATGCCCACACGGTAGACATATGGTACCAAAAAAAATGTCGCACTAAGCACGCATCTAAAGGAGCAGGCAGGTCAAAAGACATATTAGAGATTAAGGAACATCAAGACTATGGGCCACACATGTGTTTTTTTCTCTTACCCTTAATGGAGTGCAAATATGCTATCTGAAGAATCCCATTCCCAACCGGAATTTCGCCTTTTGTTCTCGGTCAAGTGACCGAGTACCGTCAAATACGACCCAATGACCACCTCTTTTTGTCAACTTATCACAGTTTACTGGAACAACGTAACTCCGCAAAATGGAGGGAGATAGGCTGGATGAGTACCGAATCGGAATTTCCTCCCCATTTTTAGACAGACTGGACGGGAGATTGATGAGGCCAGTTGGTTCGTGTTTCCACAATGACGTCATGGGTTAGAAATCGCCGTTTGGTGTTCGGTCTAATAATCCCACGCATCTGATAGAGATTTTTAGAAACTCTGGCAAAGCTGCAAAAAATGGCGGAATCGGACTTTTGTCGTCATGAGAAAGACGGGGTTTCAATCAACAGTATCGGATGCCATCTATTGCTACTCATGAGTAACTCGGAATAATTCCACATAAATGGACGACGATACCGAGAGAGCATTAAATGAGCTACTTTCCTTCTGTTTTACATGCGCGTATTTCACTCCCGTCCACAGCTACCGTAGGATGGTCCCAATGTGCAATAGGTAAATGCACTTCCGAACTACAAACAACCCAAACAACCCGACGATCGTGTCTGAAATGGGTATGCCTAAATCGAACTTGAATCCATATCGTGCTATCTTCCAGCAACATATCCAGCTTCAGCTGAATGTCACCGAGCAGTGAATATAAGTAGTTGGTTGTTGTACCAACCTTACACAACGGTAAATCAAGCTCCACAAAGTTCCACAGCTACGAGCCGGCACATCATCAACTACACTGATAGGAACACTCGTAAATAAAAGCAAAAGGCTATAGACCAATGCACAATGCAAATAAACATAGGACACCAACCTGGAAGTGTGCATCAAATCTAGAGAGCTATCGAGAATAGTTAACATCATTCGAAGCTAAAATAAGAGAGAAAAGGTACGCCACTCGCCTTCAAAAAACGGCGTTGCATAGTGGCAAAAGTTTCTTGCAAGCAAGCAGTAGCCAGATCATTGACAACCGCATGCTGCCCACTGGAAATCGCGTCTTCAAGTCCAGAAGTAGACTGTCCTTGTCCTGCTACGCAGGTTAGTGCGTCGAAGATGGCTTCCATATCCTGAAGCTTGGTGAGTCTACGGATTATCGCCCGAACGATTCGGCTGGCGGTGGGATGAGAAATCATCAACCTGATTGGCGGGGTACTCCGTACTTCGCCGTTAACTTCTTGTTCCTCGTTTTCACTGTGGAGAACGTGCTTTTGCAGGAAACGAGCAAACTGCTTTCCGCGCATCACGCTAATCAAAGTCTCAGTCAAGTAACTCAGTGTTTGGTGAGTAAAACCGTCAGGCAACCTGGATTACGTAAATACGAGAAAAATACAGTTAGTCTAACGAGTATATAGAAAGAAGTCACTGCAAACGCAGTAAGGCAGTCTACGCAAACCTTGACCACCGATTATACTCGATCGCCAAATTTAAGAGACTGAGGGCATGCGAGTAAGCTAGTAGAAGGGTACTCTCTTCGGCAACTGAATCCCACGGGCAACAACCAACAGATCAATCTTGATAAAGCCTGAGCTTTACTGCCACGTGATAGAATCTCTCAGATGTAGGATGTATACACCCAGTTTAATCATGACCTCGTATAGGATTCTACCACGGGTCTATCTTGATGCAGTTGGATGATTTGAAACTAGAATCGTGAAGTAATCTATCTGATGCTTTCGGTTCCCCCACTCGGGTGACAAACTGGTGGGAAACTCATGCCTTTGTGAAATATGTATGCCTCACCAAGCAGTTGATTTGATTCCTATGTTTTGGATACTTAGAAAGTTGCGGGCGTTTAGTAAAAACGGTGTCCAGTGTCCTAGTGTCAACAACACGTGAGGTGAGCATTTGGCCAGGTCCCCAAAACTGACGACAAGTTTCGAGCCATTCTACATGTCACACTCCTCAGCTGCTGCTCCGTAATATCCAACACTCTCACGCCTGATAGACTTAGGGGTTGCAAAAAATAATTAATCACTTAAGGCCGCTCAGTAGCCTTCGGTTACGATACCTAGGGACATTGGGAACATCCTTACACATGTTGACATATAATGATACCCAGTGAACCAAACGGTGTTGGACTGCAGATCCATGTCAGATAGCAACTGACCATAGGATAGCGCCTCCGCAATGAACAGACTCGTCTGGAACACCATTGTAAGCGTACGGAAACAGGATAAACGGAAAACATAGGTGGAAAGCGTTCAGCTTGACTACTGTTTGGCGGCTGAGGGTGGTAACAAGTGCCGAAACAACTCTCAAAAGACATCGAACAAATTGGACACAACAGGATACAGGGTGGTGCAAACGACTGGACCTATCCGTATTTCATCCTTAAAGCATCAAATTACACAAAGCAAATTTCCTAGTTGCGTGGTTCGAAAAGGCCAGTTGAACTTATAAAATCTACCTTTCATTAAAAAAACATGGAAGGCTGTTGCACATCAAATTAACAGCAATTTCAATCAAAACATGTAACAGAATGTGGTCCGCAGTCAGAGCTGAAAGGTGAGCGCTCCACTATTGCGCTTACTCTACTTTATATTCTGCTGACCTCTGCGACCGTGTAAGCCGGCCACACAATTACCACGTTCCGTGGCTGCCAGTGTCCAACGATCTGCGGCAAGATCAGACCAAGTGGCAACCATAACTCGTTTTTGAGCATAGACCAATGTAGATAAGTTGGAGGTCACGACGATCGACGTTCGAGTTGATGGTAAGTAACCATGTATTCACAGTTGTTCCCTGAGTTGCGAAGTCAATTACAATATGTGCCTAGATTGAGCAAATTTTATTGGATTATAAACTTCGAGAAAACTTCCGAGGAACGAGTTCAAGTGTTTTTTTTAGGGGCGATCTCTTTAGAGGGCAAAAATCGAGCGTTTTTGCGTAAGGTGTTGAGATTACTTTCGCCAATGTAGTCACACAAGCCCATCTGGCTTAAGCAAACCTTGAAGTCTAGAAAAGAACAATATTGCAAGGCAAACAAAATACCTCGGGTCGGGCAGAACAAGCCCGGCACTTGACCCATCCACTTCAGAAGTGCAAGGTCACGTTCTGCAGGATAAGACTCAGAAGTGTGTATCAATTGATGTTATCTTCTATCAGGAGCTAAGAGGCACAAAAACTGTAGTTATAGAAGCGGTGACACAGTTTTACTATTCTATAGAGGAAGGAGCTCAAACGAGGAAATTCAACTGGGTGGTGGTGGGGTTTATCGTGATCGGACAGCCAGTTTGTAAGGAGTTACTGCGGAATGGGGTTTGCGTATAATGAAGTCAGGTGGATGCAAACAGATACACAACAAAAATTACACATAAGATATCCGAACTGGTGTAGAAACCTCTTTGTGTAGTGTTCAGGATCCCTAAACAGGAGGAAGCACTGCCGATGGTCGAATTGAATGAGCTATCGTGGTCAACTCAAGTGACTAGCTGGTGTTGTTCCATTGGATTCCTGACCTGTAAGGGAGCCTTGGATCGTGAACTTGGAGCCAGCAGCGGCTTTAGAAATGAGAATACATCCCCTACCTCAGGTATCACTGAGCTTTTGGGCCTGACGAACTTTCACTCGCTGTTTAAGGAAGGAGGTGAAATCCTCAGTCAGTGCTTGTATAACTTATTTGCCCCTATCTGGAAGAAAGAGACTATCCTATTCAAATAGAGTGAACCGACAATCACAGTGGCATTGGCTTGAACCCACTGTAACGAGACCCTTTATATCTTCTACTTTAGATAGCCTTGCTGAAGTATGTGAAGACATGACCCGAGAACAGCAAGCTGAAAGGGACTCTGTGGACCACATCTCCACACTCTGTCAAGTGTTAGAGAAACGGGTAACGTATACGTGTTCCATGACCTCAAGGGTGAGTTTGGTTCCGTTCACAAATTAATCCTCCTGAACGTTCAACAAGATATGCCCGAGGTTCGCGAATACGAACCACTCCTAGTATTCACAAATTTGTGGGAATGTCAAGTCTTTGACTACCGATGTCTCAGAACTACAGCTGGAATAGGTTGAAACCAAAGAATCTACAACGGTGACCTGGAAGCGGGTGCTTATTGAAGCAGTTGGTAGTCCACCTGAGGAATGCATCGAACGATACATACTAGGATGGCTCAGTCATGTGTTACCCCTGTCAAAGTGTCGTCTACGAAGAACGGTGTTGCTTTTGGTCGCTAAAACATAGAAGCGGGTAAAATATGACCGGGTAGATGAAGATGAAGGTAGTTACGAAAATTCTGGGTGCTGTCGACTCTTTCTGCCTTGCATGATGGGGTCCAAGTGAATGTGCCCTTGAATGGTTGGAGGCATTACAGATGTGGGAGTCAACCTACTTTAGTGATGTTCATGCCTTAGGTTACAATCTGGATAACCTTATTGAGTGCTGGAGTGGTAGACAGCGCAGGTGCTTGTGGTAAGCCTGTGTCAGACCCCTGGTCTTTCTCCACCTCTTCCCTCTCCATTTCACATTGATCGACCTGTGGGGCATCGTCATTTCATGTGTTGTTGTGAATGATGACGGTGACACTTCGATGAGTTATAGGGGGATGGTCAAGACCTGCAAGGACCTGATATGTGAAAATGAAGTAACCCCACAATCCCCAGTATATTAGTGAGAAGGGTGAGTGATGCTAGCTGTTCAGTTTGTGGGACGTCGAGGAATCCAACCGCCTCTGTAAGTGCTGCGCAAGCCCTTCTTTCATGTTTGAACCGTACGTTTTACATATGGTCTCGCGAAGGCTGTCACTGCTCCATTCAAAGGTTCAAATGTGCGGTGGAGGGGACAGCGATATTTCTTGGCTGAACTGGTAGTCTTTTGGAACTGAACAGTATTTCCAAGATCTTTTTGAATTTTGGTTGCAACTCCCAAACGCTCGTGCAGGTGTCATACGTAGTGTGCGGTGATGTTTAGGGCGGCGAAAAACACCCATCCCAATCGGTTCGCAAACGAACAACTTCAGGCTGCGTAAAATAGCGTCGTATGTGATCCAGAAACTTGTGATATACGAACATTGGCAAAAGCTGTAGCAGCGCATACGATAGTGAGCATGTAATAGTATAAAGAGGACGTGTACGGAGTCCGATATTGCTCCATTCATTCGAAAGAAAACTCTTCTTTCCAGAGAGGTGGTACTGAATCACTTGTGCAAAGGACCATGTTTTTAAATCCCTTCAAATGTTAGAGCAATGGAACACGTATAGACGGTTTATTACTTTAGTGTTCCCTGAATTTAACAATGAGTTCCACTCTTTTAACCGATCTGTCCCTGTAATCACGTTTTCGCGCCGATTATGTTCCAGAAGTGTGGAAGCACCAAAGGCTAGCACTACGGCCTTTTACCCCTCGCATTCTGTTCTTCAGCAAAGTATTCCCTTCATTTTGCAGACCAGCCGGCTCCATATATGTCCCAGATTGCAAACACCTACATTTCACGATCCACAAAGTCCACGCAGATTGCAACCAGGTCTGCTTTCAGCAATGGCAGCATACACTGATTGGAGACTTTAAACACTTGAACTGGATGGACCGAGCCACTTATTCGGTTGCTCCATATGGCAAGATCGCCAAAATCTAAAAAGGCTTGAGTTGGGAAAACTATCTACAGACTCGTTTCCCAGTTTGCGGAGTACGCGTCCGAACCATTAGAGACATTGCTGGATGCGATTGCATAGCTCTGAAATGCCGAAACAGCGTTGCCGGAGTGAGAGCCCAGAGACCTCATTTGTCTGTCTTACTTTCAAAATCCTCAAGCACCAATGGTCTAAAGCCTCTAGCTTTGGAATCATATCGAATCGCGAGGGCCAGCTTCTGCATCCGGATAAAAGTGACGAACGGCAGCTTCGTAAACTCGAGATGAAGGTCCTAGGTTAATACCAGCTCCGTAGCAGTGTACTATTCGTGATCTCTTTTACGCCCTTCGGTCAAGTCATACGTTGTCCACCTCAGGTTTTGTGCCATTCTGAAGGAGGCACGGAAAACAACACTCGTCTCGGTAGACGGTGTTTCAGCAGGCGTAGCACATAGCCAAGCCATCGCAGTCGGTTGTGCTGGATGTAGTCCCCGATTAAAGCACCTGACGAACAATCAAATACCCGTTTTCTAATCACCTCGTTACTAATCCGTTGACGCCATCCAAAACCAGCAACGTTTCTGAGGCATCGGTGGTCAGAAACCTGAAGACGCCTCACATCATCGGTTTGCAGAGGGCACGTCTCGCACTCATACAACAACACAGCCCTTACTGTAGCCTGGTACACGCAACACTTAAGATCTAGTGATATGCCTTCTTGACGCCACAAGTGAGGCAAATTAGCAAACGTGATTTGAGCCTCTGAGATTCTTGCACTGACTTAATCAGACACATTTCCGCCACAGCTAATACAACTACCGAGATAGGCAGAATTTTCCACAATCTCTAGTGATTCTTTTTGAATTGTAAGGGATATGTTCAGAGACTGAACGTTCTGAAGCAGGACTTTGTACTTTGAAGGTGCAACGCGCATGCCAAAGGATGGTATGATGGTGGTAAGTCTATTCAACAGGGCTTGTGCTTCACTTCGGTCTTCAAAGATGAGGGCAATGTCATCTGCGTACTCCAGATCGACAAGGCTCTCACCAGCTACAATTTGAACACCGGAGTTTTGAAGACCTTCCAGCGTTTGTCTCGTTATTTCATCAATGGTGAAGTTGAACAATAACGGAAGGAGGAGGCATCCTTGTTGGACACCACTTTTTGTAGGGAAGCCTTTGGAGAGCTTACAATACACTCTCACTCGCCCAGAGTTATGTGAATATAGGGATCAGATTATGTTCACAAAATTATAGGGCATACCCTGTTGAGCAAGTGTAGTTAACAGCACTGACCGATCGACTGAATCGAACGCACTCTGGAAGTCAAGGAATACCAAGATTGTGGGTATATGGTGTTGCTCTAACACCTAACGAAGTGTGAAGATGTGGTCGAAATCCCGCTTGATTCTCACGGGTCAAGGTTCCGCGTGCCACCGTAAGACGACGAAGAATCAGTGACACCGGAAACCATGTTACAACAGGAGTCAAACTAACGCCTCTGTGGTTACTTCATTCACTGCGAGTGCCCTTTTTGAAAATGGACACTACTGTCGATTCACCCCAGTTGTCTGGGACAGTCTCTTTCTCTAGATAGACCCAAACAGGCTAGACAGGCAGTGGCTGAGAAGCCCACCGCCATCCTTGAAAAGAGCAAGTGGACGGTTGTCAGGACCAGCAATACGATGACGCTTGAGTGGAGAAATACACTCGGATATTTCTGGGTCTGAAGGCAGCTCCATATTCACAGTCCAGCTTTCTGTTGAAGGTCAGGATCCTGGATTGGAGGTAGCAGGTGGCCAACTGAATTGCTGTTCGAGGTACTGTGCCCAGCTGTCCAAACTTTCTGCTTTGCTGCATATCAGGGAGCCATTTTAGTTTCTGATTATTTCACTGATAAGAGGCTTCCGAGGACCAGTCGAACGAGTGAGGTGGAACAGCTTACGAACGTTTCCAGCATTATTTGCAAATTCCATTTCTTCGGCCTTTTATGTCCACCAAACTTCTCGAGCTGCACGAACACTCAGTTTCACCCGATGTCGGGCGATCCGTCGAGTGGAGTTGTGGTTGTGGCCAGCAATCTATCGCCGGGTCTCCCACAAAGACACGGTCCTATCAGAGACCCAA
>SJOL01007385.1:348148-361338 GCA_004794785.1 Opisthorchis felineus | reverse complement strand
CCCTTCCGCTCCTCCTGTCCACGACGGTGCAAAAGACTGCGCTGTTTAAAACTCTCAATTCAACTGCAAGCCCTATCACCCAAAATATTCCTATCGTATGCTAAACCTCATCATCCGTGTTCTTAAATGGAGTAAAAGAAAAATAAAATGGAAGCAACTGTTATCGGACGCCTGCGCTGCCGGCCTGAACTTGCCCTGGTTGTAGCATATATTCCGGACAATCCTCCTAGGAATCAAAAAATTCATTGATAGCAGAGCGAAAAATACTAACTTTGACTCACTTAATACACGCGTTATGACACCTAAAAGGAAACTCATTTTTCGAAGCCTCCACGCTTTTTTTGACGCTGTAATAGCGCCATTCTGAGCTCAGCTCTCCTCAAAAACAAGCAACACCACTAAATATCTCATCTCATGTCCTTGCACGGTTCGAGCCAACTTAGCTGCGCACAATCTAGCCAATGCACGTCCCTTATAATCACATATGCACACACCCGGTCGGATCGACCGCTTACCTATTATCTGCACTTGAATATTGGTCACCATTTTTGAAAGCGACAGTTTTGCCTCACTGAACGAGTGGAGAATTGTTAACACTTTTGGCTGCCTGTAATTTCGACCGCAGTCTAACTTATATCATAGTGCTTTCCAGCAGAACCTTTTGACACCTTTTCCTATTCTGAGTCCCCAGTGCAGACACAGCTGTCTTATTGCCTCGTTTGAATTGCAGCAATGAGCCACCGTGCGCCCTCGGTGGACCCAAGAATATGCTTGATCCTTCCTGGTCTCAATTTGTCACGATTTGTAGGTAAATCCTAACTCCAATGACGACCCCAAATGGCCCACGCAGGATGATTGTGTACGGGGTTGTCCATGAACCCAAGTAAGACGTCGCGATGACGGCACTGCGACTGCTATACCCAGTCTGATGGCTTGCCTGTTGTTCATCATATCCCTAATATTTCCAAAACAAGCGTGTTACGTGCGCCCACAAGACTGTCCAAATCCGTTTAATTTGTTCCAGGACTTAAAAGCACTGTCCCCCCTTTTGTGATGTCTGCCTGTTCTGCCCATAAACCCACTAATTCGTCCAAGGCACCATCAAGGGGTCGGTTCACTGGTTGAGCTTCAGCCTTGCCACGCGCCCGATGTGGCGTGCGCTGACCGCCATAAAAAAGACAAAGACTTACTAGCTGTGACGAATCCCTTGGTTTTGTTTGGCGGGACGCCTGCCGCAACGGCAGAAGATCTCCCTATATAAGTCGCGAATGGCTGCCCCATTTTGAGTTTGCAGGGGCACACAAAGCGTAATTATTGTTCATGTTGTCTTGAGGTTATTTTCAACTCAAATAAAAAAGAGAACATGTGAACAAACCATCTTTTCCAAAAATTTTCCACCGTCTTCACCGAGACTATACGCGAAGCCATAAATACTTTGTGTTAAATATTCCTTCCTTCAAACTACGATTTCTGAGAAATTGGGGGTGTGCGTCCAAGGGTCAACCATTCAAAAAACTGCTAACAAATTTTTGGATTAGTCCTTACACTCAAGGTCATAATATTATTAAAATTAAAGGCAGTCGATGTTGGCAATGGCAAAGACTAAATCTAAGGCCACTCCATCAAATCCAGGGTATAGTCGCGAGACGCTTATTCCATGAATCTCGAGAAGAAAGAAGATTTCACACAATGAAAGAGGACATTCGGGTTCGTTTAAACTAAGGTCCCACTTTACAGCATTTTCTGAGTACAACTGCGAATCGCCCTTGAGTAGCTCTTGCACGAGTTTTATGATTTCATCAAGGTGGAAATGCCAGGCGTTTAGGCTACATACCAGAGATTTGCATATGGTGTGGAAAATTGGTGACAGTCCCTGGGACTGTCTCCTATACGGTTTCTAAAGCAAACTGCCTCACGAACTTTTGAAATACCAGGCCATTTAAAAGGCCGCGCGTCCAACCGAAGTGCTCTGGATAGACTTACAGTCATTTATCTTGACCAAGATTAAACCCTGGCAAAATGCCAAATGTCTCACCCAAAGCATTTTTCGGCTGGGTTCTCTCGAGTTACGCGCACTGGCACTCTATCCAAGGGAAAAGAGTTTTGTCGGATATGGAAAGATTCTTCAAAATCCGGCTGGGGATTTGGCCAGTATATCAAGAGCAGCCGGATGTTTTGGGATACCTTCTCGATTAACCTCCTTTATGGCCTTCAAACGCACACAGACCGGTTTATGGTTCACACACATTTCTGTTCACCCCCTAGTGTACAGAAAGCGTACTTGATATCCTCCAGGGTTACGCAATCCTAACTTCTATACCTCATTCAGCTCGATCACGCGCTTCCTTTACGCAAACCTACTGTTTCCTGCGTTTGTCCCGTGGATTCTATATTCACCCTTAATCCCTCATGAACTTTTGATACTTGACATGTCGAACCCATTTTGATGAAAGTTCTACGCGCGCCTTTTGACCGGTTGCGTTACCGCTTGCTGTGCTCACACGTTTTTTGCTAGTTCTTTGGACTAACACCAAATTGTGCAACAAGTTAGACTGAAGTCCCTCTAATTTGAAACTTGTATGCCTTTCATATACGTATTTTTGTACCTTTGATGCTGCATCCTATTGGTAGATATCGATATCTCCCAATTCTCGGCTTGTAATTTCGTGCGTCACTCAGTAGGGCTTCCCAGAATACGTCGAGCATTCTGCAACCTCAAAATTGGCCGACCGTGTGGAAGAAAATAGAAGTGTGAGTATGTGCGCTTTCATCCCAGGCAAAGCCAGGTGGAGTTTGCCCGAACCCGAATATGTGTTGAGATTTCCGCCTAGTGGTGCCTCAAGTACATTCAGCGGATCAGCGTATAAATTGTAAATAGTTTACGAGTATAAACACGAGAACAACTCATAGTGATCTGGCTAAGCCTTCTTTAAATCTTGGCTTTGGAACTCGATTTGATATACGTTAAGTATGCTACTCTAGAGGGTTTCGATTCGGCGTATATCCCGCCCTGTTTCTCACGTTTTATCTCAAACTGGAATGAATATATCAACAGTTTCCTTTGAAATTATCCGTCACCTTTCTGGAAAACGAAGTTGGCTTTTGTCATCATAAGTGAGCGGTGCCTTACTTGTTGCTCGGTTTTCTTGCACATCCTGCGAAGTTGTGACCTTCAGTGATCCACATTCATGGTCAGCTAATTCAGTAACCGTTGTTAACAACGGTTTCCTACCGCCCTTTGTAAGGGCCTGACACAAATTATCTTTGAGAGCTGTCGTTGTTTGCTTTAACCCACAGTTTCGGTCTCTTTTGCATGCTTAGTTCCGTCACTTTTTCGAGTGAAAATGCTCATGTTTAACTCGACAAAACCTTTCAGTTGAGTCGGGGTAGCTCTATCGGGTGCAAATCATTAATCCTTTGGGGGCTCATACAGCCTCCAGGCCTTTGTGCTCCATACGTCAAGTACCTTGGTCACTGATTGATTTTCCAGTCTAATATTGATTAGTGACTGTGATTTTCGCATAAATCTTTGAAAGGCAGTAAAACTAGGTCGGTTAATCCCACACTATTAACAAGAGTGAGTTTACTTTTGAGCCTGAAATGTCTGTTCCATAAAAGTTTGGAGACAAACCCGTTATCTTTATTGGCGTAGAATTAAACTCCTTGAGCCTAAAGGTGCCCGACAATCTTAATATATTTCACGCTATACATTTAGGCACTTGGGCAGTTGAGGTCCAGCCAGAGCACCTCCCTGAATGACACACAACAAAACAACGATCATCCTCAGAGGTTCTCTGCCGTATCAATTTGTGCATGGGGAGCGTAAGTCGCTCATTGACTAGAATAACCCTGAACCGAGAAGACTGGACAAAAGTCTGGATCTTGTGTATCACTCCATAAAATTCCGGCCTACCTGGACAATTCTTGGCGTCCGGTGGGTAGACTAACTAACTCACGACATCTAGAGTCCTGGAAGAACCTGGATATGAATTTACACACATTATACTTCATAAGTCAACCGGCTTTAGTGTAGTTTGTGGTAAAGTAATCGCTAAAGGAATCTGGTGTGACTCATACCCGAGGTGGTTCCAACAAAGCTGCCGCAGTAATCCTAAAGACCAGCACTACGCTGTGATTGGCCCATCTCAAATATTTTGTAGTATGGTCTGCACTTGCAGGACGGTCCCCTTGGTGCCTTTCAGGCTAAAAAGGGTGACACGGGAGCTCTTATATGAGACTGCTCTATGCAAGTCGTCCTGCATATCAAACCCCCTTGCACCCTTAGGGTCGGAATGTAACGGAAGAAGCAAAATTCTAAGAAACACTCCATCAAAACGAAGGGGCCAACGGATCGGGCCAATTACCCGCCCACACAGCTTCACCAAATAGATCTGTCCTCAATCAATAGTAGCTGGTGTTCTTTGTTAATGTACAAGCCGCAGTTATAAATGCATGTTGGCTTGCTTTCCTGCAGATCTGGTGGCATGCACTGGGGATGAAAACTTTTTTGTGTTGGTAGGGTACATCCCGCAGGGTCGTCCTGTTGTGGTGCTTAATGGTATACTCGCCACCCCTTCACTAGCACGGTTGCTTCAACCATCGCCAATGGTTCTGGGGCTGGCAGTTAACTCAAGGAATCCATAAAATGGCACCGTTTTTGTTTGTTTGCATTTGGTTGTGTGGACTTTTCGCGGTTGTGTCATTTGTCTACCAAGGCCATGAAATACAGACGATGTAAGATCCACCTTTCGTCCGTTAAAATACACAGGATTGTCTGAAGATACTCTGCGACACCCGTGGCCTACATCGACGTGCAAAGCTGCTGTTGCATTTGTCTTAGATGGTATCACACCCCACGAGGTCCACCTCCTCAAACAAAAGTAACACACGCCCATCTGTACTGCTCCCGGGATTGGTCACATAACTTCAAACTGATAAATAAAAATATGACCAGAGACGATAGTCTCTGGCACGGCAAGGATAGTTGCGAACGTGCCATCAGACTGGGTATGGCAGCGCCGTACCATCACTGCACTGACATATTTCTGTTTCTAGGAAGCCTTGCAACGCACATCATAGCTGAAGTGATTGGACCAAGGATGTGCAATTCTGTGGGCAGCGGTATTTCGAGCCAGCTAAGGGGATTCATACAAGCAGAACAAAGCGGATGTATACTCACAGTTTATTTTAGTGCGGTTGGGGGTTCATATTGATGTAGAGTGGGGAACAGGCGGGGTGAATAGCAGCTATACAGGGCTGTCGAAGCAGGAGCTGCCGCAGCTCAAAGCTTGGGAAGAGGAGGGAATGGGATAAAATCAATGGAGCCTCGTAAGCGCGGAGAAGCCTCAGATAGCGTGAAGTTCATTATCAGCAATTAAATTTGGTTTATTACATTTGCGTTGGTGACAGCAAGTGTCTAATTAAGCCAGGATAGGGGTGGATTTGTGCCGAGTATCCTAGCAAGCAAGGACTGTCTGAAGATGCCAATATGATTCTTTTATAGTACAAAAGGCGTGGAACACGCCAGTAAAAGCGTGCTTCGGTTTGGCGACTACGGAGTTCACGCAACTAGCGACGCAAGAGGATGGCATTAGCAGTGAAGGGGTGCCTACGTTTTTAGCACTCATCGTCAGGCGACAAGCAGTTGCAAGGCCAGGGCGAAGATTGTTCGTGCAAAAATTTTCTGTTTGGGTGGGTAGTCAGCCGATGTGATAACGGGCAAGGAGGATAGCCAGTTGTCTAGCTGGCGTGGATAGTTACAGAGTGGCTTAGAAAGGGTAATGTGATAGTCCCTAGCTCAGTAAGACTTCATTAGAAGGACTCCATTGTGCAGAGGGGTGGTGTGATAAGGGACGGTAGGCACATAAATGCTGATGAAAAGAGAACTTCCGAGATAATGAACAGGGACTAGTTTGACTAGAAGCTGCTACGTGAGCTGAACAGTTGCATAATTTAGGAGGTATATGAATGTAAAAGTATGGGTCACCAAGCCCCGACTCAATGCTGTCAGCTTCGATCAACAAGTATTTCATGGCGAAAAATCCCATAGGCGCTAGCTTTAAATGCTAGTATTGAAGCATCAGGGGTTCTAGTATATTTTATGCTGTTTTGATGCGACCACCCAGGGGGCAATAGAGAGAAGCAAGCGTGTTTTGCTTGGGTGACAAATTGGAGTGGGTGCGGCGCAACCGCGCCTCAGCTCCTGCATCACCGAACCCCTGAGAATCTACCTTCGATCCTTAATTGGTGTCCCGACTTTGATCTAACCTTCTCGTAACTGCTCCACATATGGCAAACCACGCGTGGCACGTGCTTTACAAAACCCCGCATTCAGATGGACCGGTGGCTAAATTTGGCACCTATCTACTTCTCCTCCCTTGCCCATCCGCATTCGTCCTAACTGATCACCCGTTTCGACTGCCTCCCATCTCCACCGCATATATCACGGCTATCTGCATCGTGTCCTCTCATTTTGCGCCCTCTGACCCCGACGATGCTAAAGACTGCACGGTTGGCAACTCCTCCTTCATCCGCCTTCTCTCTTCCCAAACTCCTTACGTACGCCTAACTGAGTCTCATACCCCACCGTCTGATGTAGGTTCAAAGTTATTTTCCCACCTTTTACTCATCTGCCCCCAGTGTTAGATACGTCCAAATTCGTTCTGCATACATGCTCGACTAAATATTATTTCTGTTCCTCCTGTTCCGCACTAATTTCTTTGGTGCCACACCCCACAGAGGCTGGCAACTCGTGATTGGCTCCCCACTGATACTATCAATAACGCTGTTCACTTCCCACCCGTTAATGCCAAACGTCCATTATATCCGAGACATTACCACCGTTGCACGACTAAACCTGATGAATGGGACTGAAACATGGCCCTAGGTTGAATCTTCAGACGGTTATTCCAGCCCCTGGCCGCAATGTCCCATATCTGACAGGTTAACGTCCAGGGACGAAGTTTGTGCCATTTATTCCAATCCAGAACTTCGTGCAAAACAAACTATCTGGCCTCTGTCTCCCGCCGCCACCTCCTCAACCTTCATTGCTGCTTGTCTGTTATTATCTGCTCCATGTATGCCCTCGATCATCCGCCCAATTTTTGCTGAATGAGTTCATTCTGTTCGATATCTCTTGGCATCCCACTACGAGCCCCACTGGCAACGCCCCGCTGCTCGCCCAACTTAGTCTAGAGGGTTAGCCTCAGCTTGTGCGCAATCCCACTCGAGACTCCCATAATCTGGACGTGGCATTATTAAATTAGGTCCACAGTCGTTTCTGGCTCACGCCTTTTAGGAAGCAATAACAACCTCCTCTCTTGCAATGCAGCCATTTGTAGCCCAAACGCTCCCCCGAGTTTCTCCTTTGCTCACTTCTACTTTCCAGGAATTTTTGGGTTTCCCAGGCATGTGGCTAATTTCTTCTCTCTACAAACGGAGCGTTGCTGCATCTTACACCACAACCGACTGCCGCTACCAACCCTGTTTCCTCCAATAAATTTTTTTATCTGAGTAACCCTTGTCAAGAAGATTGCGTAAGAACTTTAGATGAGCAATTATATGAACCCAGTTGAAAATACCAGAAATCTCGTGATTTCTCGTCACCACTTATTATTGGCATGTTCACAAGTGATGGAGAATCTTTGTGAGTATCTCTTGGATGCCATAAACTGAGTGTGGCATACGGCGCCCCTTCTAGCCGTAAATTACCCAGCTACCATTTCCGTGGGCGCTGTACCCCGAAAGATCACTCAATCACTGGTTTTCGTTCCACCAATATTTGACTTATTGTCGATCCTATTGTTACAGCCAACTATTTCAGCGTATACGTCGCTAGCTGCTGCTTGCAACTTCTGCCCACAATCCTAGAAAACACATAGAGCTCACCATCCGTAGCTTACGGTGGGTGTAGCCACCCGTCGCTCAGCAAAGTTAACTTCTCCCAAGCTTATGATTTCGCCGATCCTCATGCCAAGGGGCGGTGACCTGGCATTGCGCACTCTAAGAAATGGCAGTCATAACGTCTTGCTACTTGTTCTTTCTACTCTATCACCTATGGAACTGCCTATAAGCAATCCATAATGCCCCCTCTTTTCACATCCGGGTTTAGACCAGATCCACCACATTACCCTTATTCCGAAATATAGAAAGCCCGGGCAAGGACCCGTCAACCAGGTTCCCCCCGGTGCAAATGGGGTCGATGACCAGCGATGAGGTATCCTGCCTCAGAGATCCGTCGTTGGTTGTCAACACCATCGTAGCAGGCGATGGTGCTAGGCATTCCGTTGTGATGGTCTGCCCGGCTATCCGAAAGGACTTCGACGTGGTCCATTCTGCAGTACTGCTAAAACACTTCGTTCCATTGACATCAATGGTTCCCTATTTCCGTGGTCCAACTCTCACTTATCTGCTAGGATCTAAGTAACGCAAACTGGCGACAAAAAGTCATCTCCACTCTCGGTCACTAGCAGAGTCATCCACGAAAGCACGTAGGCTCCTTCTTCTCCATGCTCTATATCAGTGAAACATTTGGTGACGTTTCCCAAGGTGAGCCCTACCTATTTGCAGCCAACATAAAAATCGCTTAAACCTCTCGTTCCTCCGCTGAAACTTTTGCTTTCCACCAGATTCAACAAGACTGAGACTTTCCGACGTGCCGGTGAAGTGCCTTTGGCATAAACTCTAGTCCGCCAAGTGGTAAATGAACTCGCGTCGCTGCTCTCACCATGACCCTCATACCTATTGTCAACCCCGCCATTTTTCCACATTTTTCCAGATACACTAGCACATTCAGCTTGTATCGCCACATCCAGTTCCAAGTCGCCCGAACACGCAGGTTTTGCTTTCTAATATTCTGTTCCATTCACCCTAGAGACGCAACGATCACAATTTCAAGCAATGTGCGCAACCTGTCATGAAATTCTGTCTCAAATCCCTCTCCATTTAGACTCAACGTTCCAGGTTATATGGTGGAGGTATCGAGCGCTCATTCTCAAAAAGCTAGCCTCGTAATCCAGTCCCATCTCACAGCATAATCTCTGACCTTAAATTATTGTGGTTTCGGCGGCTTTAGCTAAATTAACCTTCCTACACCATCTATTACTCCGAACTGACTTTGTAAGAGAGGTTAGGCACATCTTAAAATTTCCGTCAGCGCTATAACTTCCGTAACTCCAACAGCCTCTTTGTGTGCCCTTCTGCTCGTGTTAATCTATTCCACCTCCTCCTAATTTACTACCCTGGCATCTGGATTGTTCGCCCAGACTGCCTCGAAATAGCTAACGTATTACTTTTCGCAGTCCTTAGATGGCTCTCTTAGTTTCATGCTGCTGCCGTCCCACCTGATACTCAACTGCCTTCAATCCCCCCTGAGTCTAGCTCAAAGCACCTCTGAGTTAACTGTGCTCTATGTTCTCCAACCTTCAATCGCATTGCTATTGTAGACCTGCTGAGATCATTAGATTTCAGCTGTCAGTGGCATGCTTTCCTAGAACTGTTTCTGCGCACAAAGCCACGCCACTCTTTCTTCCAATCTCTGTGAAACTGATTGGAAGATTTTGCCTCCCCGACTTCACACACCTGTACACATGTATAATAGCATCTTTGGAATAAGCTCTTCATTTCTTCCGTCTATCTTACAAACTCACAAAAGGAAGTGGTGCATAGTGACTGTCAAGATTTATTCGGCTCCTCCGGCACCGGCGTTATGTCACCGTGCGCACGAACTAGTTCTAGTCTCTCGTACTGCATGGACTTTATACCTGATATATGTAGCGCTGCTTCCCTGATCCGGCCTCAAACGCTGTTGTCTACTGTATGCCAGCTTGGTCTGTTGCCTTGTATTACTGGCCTAGCTTTTCCTCCGATCAGATTAAATGTCTGGGAGCCGGAGTTCACAAGTGGATAAACCGAGAATAAGGCTGCGACGCCGTTCGTCAGCCCGCAGATCCAGTAGCATGCATGAATATACGTCTGGCAGGGAGGGTTACCCCAATACGTTGCACGCAAATGTGTGCTTATGCCTGCCACCGCTGCTGGGTGACTCATCCAAGTTCGGTGTTTTGAGACTGACTTTTATTAACGAAAAATTAAGGAAAAAAGGGCTGCTGTTGAAGGCCTACGGGGCTAACTTTAGCCTGTCCAGGTTAAAGCATATAACCCGGGAAAGAATGAGGCATAAGTTATCTGGGCGCCGAAGCTCAAGGACGAATGTAAGAAGAAATAGTGTGTCAGTCGAAGTGGGCATAAACACAGTTGCGGTGGCAGGCGCTAGGCGCCCTCGGTAACAGACCTACACTTCAGGGAGCAGGTTCAGAGTCAGTCCAAGAGAGTGAAGCATCTGTGTAAGAGATGGGTAAGTAGTGAGGGAGGGAAGCTGCTTTATGTGTGAGTTAACAGTGGAGGGTAAACGCTGATAAGCCCACGTGCCAGGACCTAGTAACAAGACATGTGTGCCGAGAGAACGACCTATAGGTGCTTGAAACCTCCTATAACTAGCACGTTTAACGTAAACTGTGGCGCAAGAGTGCGCTTGGATCCCTCAGTAGAAAGGTACGTGTCGAGGATGTTTCGAATGCCTTCATTAGAGGACAGCACGGATATGGAAGGGGAGCTTGCTCCGTATTTTGGTAAATAGACAAAGAAAACTGTTCTGTTAAGAGACAGCTTGACAGGTTGACAACGGGAGCGAAAATTTAGTTAGGGATATTACAGCGGAGGCTTGGAAAAAATCAGGACGGGAGTCAGCTCTGCAAATCCGTCGGTAGATCAGGCTATGCAGATAGCCTAATGCACCTCAGACATAAAAGATCCAGGCCAAGTATCAAGCAGCCAAGACAATGTGATAGTGCGGACGAAGCAGGAAACAGGGACTTGGTAAATGAGCGCTGCACATTCTCCACAGCAGTCAGGCATGCCTGTAAATACTGCCAGAAAAATCCAAGGCTAACTTCCAGCATGGGTCCTGCAAATTGCTTAAAGAAGGTGAATAAGCATGGTTTGCCGCGGAATGAGGGGGGAACAAAAGCGCGGAGCTTGCAGGTTTAGCCATTCTGTAGAACTCATGTTGGGAAATGCTAAAGACGCAGGAGCTCCTAAGACCTGAGTTTCTCACCTGGGGAAGAGTAGGTCATGAGAAATCTACAAACAGACTCACCTCTTTTCTACAATTGCCCACAATGTTTCTGGAAACCCTAGCCCGGTTCTTAACCACCACACTACTAACTAAATTCCCTAACCAGATATCCATAATCAGGACAGCTAAGGATAACCAAATATTAACCGTCAACTGTTTCCAATGCAGTACACACGGTTTACACCAAGAAACTGAATAACCTTTGTGATGAGTTGCTCCTTAAATATACCACACGAGCCACAATTAAGGGCCATTTTACTGGAACTAACCAGCCGCCGAACTGCTCCAGTTTCATAGGTAAAATAGAGCACTCCAAGCAGTAAGGGGCCGAATACAGGGTTTTTTTGCCGCCGAATTCGAAAACTAGCTCTTACCAGGCCTCGAATTTTCAGCAATGAACAGCACGACATTCATGAAGAAATCTTACCGGCAACAAACTTGGCGCGCAAATGATTCACGCCAATGATTTTTAACGCCTCGCCGAAATCGCATAGTTCATTGTTTCAAAAATAATCGGCCTGGTGGATCACAAAGTTTTTTGGGCTAAATTTTCCTCTCTGGATATCAAAAGGCTGCCCGTCTACCGGCTACAAAGCCGTCCGAAGGGGTGGTTCCTTGCGTTGTAAGTAGAACTTCTTCTCCCGGGCTATACTGAGCAGAATAATTCAAGTATTCACGCTTAACGTAAGCTTTCAAACATCTTTATTAGGTTTTAATGAGCCTGATTTACTCCCGATATCGACATGGCTGATTTATAGAGAAAAGTTCACTAGCTGGAAAAAAGATTCCACTTTATCAAGAGATCCACACTCTTACTTTTTAAGAGCTATAAAATTAATAATAAATTTATTTCTGAACTTGTAGGGGACATGCAAACTGAAGCCTGATGGGGTCGGTACAACCTAGACGCGGGGAGGATAGCAGATCCAACGAGACACCCTATTACTAAAAATTCACTGCGGTTGTGAGAAGAGCGCTATAGCAATAAGGCATGAGGTACCACCCGTTCAGTGATGAAGTCGATTGACTTGAACTAAAACCGAAAGATAGTTTCTGGCACTGAGTGACCTTGGGCGGTTTAATAAATGGCCGGGATCACATGAAGCGAAAAATGAGATGTGATGGAAAAATTCTACGTGGAATAAATAACAAGTTTTGTCTCAAAAATACTGTTTACAGTGAGACTATGTAGATTCACTGGTGCCACTGTTGTAGGGAAGTCGGATGTAAAGGATATTTCCGATGAGGATAAGGTGCAAAAGCGTAGGGCCGAAGGAACACCGCAAATGAAATCGCTGAACTTGTGGAGGGGGCAAACCAAAATTAAATGGGAAATCAAGGCCGGTTAAATCAGAACGAAAGGTTCAGCGGGTTAGAACAAACTCGTCCAACAGGCGGTTAGGGCCGGGTGAAAAAGTTGTTCGTAGTTGCAATTACAGGCTCGACTAGGCTCTGCAATATGCAAACAATTACGCACCCATGTTCGCCACCGGCATTTAATCCTCTTCTCGTTCGGAGGGCTCCTCTTGCATCTCTTTCGGGGGAGGAACATTTGGGGATATACGTTATTTTATATGGCGTCCCTTGTGTAAAACCAACCGACAGCAAGACACAGATGCATGTTGTGATTTCCTCCCGACAAAGCCAGTAGCTTTTTAGCTGCCCCCACGACGGTCTCCCTGAAGGCACTATCAAAGCCAGTTAATTAATTTTTAAAAGGATGTATGTATTTGAGGGATGCTTTCCTCCTCGACCCGTTTTAAGCTCTTACGTGTCCCATTTCGGCAATGGTCACGGACCAACCTAATGGCACACGACTGATGAAGCTCGATCTTTCACTCATAGCAAAGGTGATCTTGCCGCCCTACATTCTGACGTCACAAAACAATGGCCTTTTTCACAGTGTTTTGTAACCGCTACAGCGCACCATAACATCATGAAGGTCAAAAAACACGGGAAGGTACCTTGCTGACGAAAACTGGTCCCGGTCTCTGGGCTAATTTGCAGCGCACAAGAACTTGAAACCATTTGGCAAATCCTTCCGTGTCCATTCATC
>SJOL01007385.1:292057-328513 GCA_004794785.1 Opisthorchis felineus | reverse complement strand
TTTTTTTGTAGTTCCTTGGAGGGTTCATTACAAAAGCCCCTATATTCTCATACTTCCAAGACGGGGCCGAGGGGCTCAAAACTGATTTTCTGGTATATCCGCTCCTAAAAGATACACAAAATGTTGCCTGTCTGTTTGGAAAATTCTCATGGGAATTCTGTGTATCCTGAGGTCCTAGTAGCCGTTATTGCTCAATCCTTTAAATCCAAACTGCGCGCCCAAATGTGAAGCTTGCACACGATACAGCATACTTGTTACCTATTGCCCGTTGAGCTCGGAATTTTCCCTCCATGTTGTACGGAAGGTTCAGTCCTGTGATGTCATGAATGCTTTCAGGCGCTGGTGTAGTTCATTTGAATGTCCGTTAGGACTGAGCAGAACTTCTTGCGCTGCCCCACAACATCTCTAATTGCAAGTTTCCTTAGACAGAACACTTTGAACTGGAAATCAGACTGTAACTATCCTAATTTACAGGAAAAATGCTGACGTGTCCAAAATATTGTATGTGAGACACCGAAGTTTCCTAAGAAAAAAACACTGCGGTTCCTTCCCATTCACGACATTCTCACTAATGTTGGCCAATGCAAGGAGCGTTTTTAAAGTTATATTCTTCCGATATATCTCTTTTCCTGTAACTCACGTGCGTATGCTAAGATTGGTCGATCCGCTGATGATTTTTTGCCTTCTCAAAGAGTTCGATACAATCTTGTAGCACAATTCGCTGTATAGCTGGAAATCCCCTTAAACCCCTCCCCGGTGAAAATGTCCCAAAAGCCGAGAAATTCGCAACTCAGTGGTCCAAGTATCGGTTAATCCACCATCTTTCTTTTCTCAACATACCTACTTGTTCCTTTCTCTTTTACCCACAATGATTCACCTTCTGACAGCCCCGCCACCAAGTGCACATTGCTTGCTTTACACAGACCATCAGTGTCCAACCATGCCGTCCACCAGGTGGTGACTGATAGCAATGTGGGAATGAACCGACTCAAGGAACTACTTTGAAGTCAACTAGAAACACGATGGGCGACGGACGACACTATATACACTCCACCGTCAAGGCTAAAACATCGAACTGTTACAACTCCGTGAGAACCAGGTACTAGGGGGGCAACCAGGTAAACCACTTCAAGCAGATTACCAGCAAGTCTCCCGAAAATTGGTTCAAAAGCCGGCGAACTCTAACCAGCGCAAACTACAAGCGTGAGCGACAGCTCTGTTGAAAAGGACTTTTTAAGCCCTTATAAAAAGGAGTGTGTAAAACTGGTTCCTGGGATAATCCAAGGTGAACGTGTGCTGGGTTCCTTAGCGGTTTTACCGGAGCCTGCAGCAGAACCCTTAAAATATGCTTGTATTTGTGTGTTTCTTTTTAACTTACCGTGTGTTATCTGAGAAGAATGGTGTCGTGTTGAGTGCTTGCGTTGTTTGAAAGTGTCGAGACGGAAGAATATGCAACTCGATCCTCTTTTTTGCTTCATTGAAGCAGGCATTTTCAGGCCAACAGCCCCATATAAGCCTCTATGGAACCTGCATTTGCCGCTCAAATTTCCCTTCAAATAGTTTCTTTAAAGCATTGCAGAACTGCGTGGACTGCTGAACTGTGCCAGCGTGAAACCAAAATGGAAGTCTCACGATGGTGGTTGGGAATGAGAGAGTAAGAGGCGACTTGTTATTACAGCGTTATACTACAAAAATATATAGGTACAAGATGGACCATCAAAAGTTACGCAAAAGTGGTGGCTGAAGCATACAGGCTAAAAAAATGTATTCAGGGAAACAGAGATGGAAATATTTAGTGTATATTGTGCTTAAGAAAGCTGTGTAGTTTGGACCACGTCAAAAACTTGTGTATAAATCCCGACAACAAGTTCTAAGCAATGCGACTCTGGAAGGAAAGCGACGCAGCAGGGAGCCTAAACTGACCACCTGGAGAAGTCGAAATTCTGTGCTTACTTGTGAACAACGGGCAGCCATTGGCTGTGTTCGTTTGCATTGACGGAATTTGAAAGCAAGACACATCCTACTTATACGAGACACGGAACCACACATGACTGTTTGAAGTCCAAAAGGAAGAGATGCTCGTTAAGATACAATGCACGAAAACTTGCGGAGTGAATGGCCACGTGGAGTTGCTGAAGCCTAAGATAGTTTTAGCCAGCCGCAGCGAATCTAGGGGGTTTTCTTTTTAACTCCCGTTGATATATCAGTTTAATCACCATGAAAAATTACCCGCGGTCACACAATAGCCCTCGGTAATCCGTTTTCCTTTACGAAGTCCTGGTATTCGCACGTTCAGGACGATTTAATAGAATTCTGCACGTCTACAGTGTTGGAAACACTGAGACGAGGTGTTCGATCTTTGGTTCTTCTATTCAATCCGAAACTCCGGATGATGGCTCGGATCAAAAACCGTAATCACCGTCCCGAATTATCAGGATCTTTTATTAGTGACTTCAAAACGATCATATCACTTCGTACAGCAAAAATCTATTCGGCATTAAAACAAGCCAGATTAAGAAGTCATCCTCCCGCTATAAGCGGACAACGTGTTTGGTTACTATGCCGCGAAAGTCCTTTCCGGTAAGAACCATAATGGCCTGGAACGCAGTTCCGGCTGAAGAATTGCTCATCAGAATGTCACCTTTAGATATACGCTGTATAAATTCTGCTCCCATCTGCCCGACGGTCTAGGATGCAGCACTGATTCCGACACAGGACAGCTTCGCCTGTTTAATAGATGGTGGCAAAATGAGAAACCTGGCTCAACGCTGCAGCAGCTAGGGTTGACCTCCATCATTGTATTTACTTTGTTGCCTTGTCTGCGTATTAATGCCAAAAGAAAAGAGGAAAGAGGAAAAACTGGGAAGAGACCAACATGGACAATAAGGAAGCAAGAGGCTAGGAGCAAAAATCCAAGACAATGAAAAGCAGATAGGTGAATTTAATGCTGTTTCACACATCTATCATTGGCTTCGATGTGTGGCTAATGCCGGTCTCCGTTGGAGTTTCCCAAGGCTCTCTTTCGGGACCACTTCTGTTTCTGATCTACTTCAACCACATTCCAGATGTACTATCCAGTCCATGTTCACTTTTGCGGACGACTTGAAATCCTGGAATTCAAATGCCGGCACCTACCAAATGGATGTAGGCGTCGCAAAGCAGTGGTCGTTTAACTGGCACCTTGCCCCAAGTGACGAAAAGTGCATCCATATGTCACTCGGAGGAGACTCAGCGAAAGCCGTTGTCATGCGTGATGACAATGAACCAGAAGATATCACTAGGATAGGTACCAAAATAGATTTAAGTATCCGGCTCTCTTCAAACATGTCCTTCCCACGGCACCATGAGAACTCGGGTCAAGAGGCAATAGCCTTTTTAAGGATGATTTGGCGCAGCTTCTCCCGTATTACCCGCATGGACTTCCATATACCACATGTGGCCTACGTCAGAAGGGTCCTTGAACATGCTAACCAACCTGTCTACTCAGGATGCCAGAAAGGCGCAACCGTGATTGAGCGTGTCCACCTAGCTGCTACGAAAATGGTTGCCAGGCTTTAATCCGTGAACCGCGTCTCACGGTGCTCGACCTCATTCCTCTGGAGTATCGTCGACTCCGAGGAGACCTAGTAATACTTATACCCTGTTGGGACAACGTTTGGACAAAAGGTTTTCCAGCGTTGACCAAACAAACACACGGTGAGGACATAGTAAGACGATTTTCAAGCTTAGAGCGCACACGTTTATTAGGCTACAGTTTTCTCATTTCAGGTAGTTACTGCGTGAAATAACCTTCCCTCTACGATTGTTCGCGCTGCATTAAGTACCCAGTTCAAGGCACTTTTAGGCGCTTTTTTATGTGAGTCCTCGTGCTCGCAAGATTATTGCCCCGCGCTGATAACTTAAAGAGCAGTGCTACACCCTTTTTTCGCTCGTGCCTTTAAGGTAAACGGCAGCCGCCGATCGACAAGAACGAAACCGGCTCGAAAACTTGGGCGAAAGCCTTGATCCTATGCATCACTCCGTGAAAAATTCGTGAATCTGTGAACACACTGAAACCCTTGAACTTTAAACGCACGAATAACCCAAAGAAAGGTTGGCGATTTTTCAATTAAGTCGCGATTCCCGTTCGTGTAAGTTCCACTGGCTACACCTTTGTGCACACTTCAGCCTAGCAAATAACTCAGTTTATGAGGAAGTCATTCGAGTTATACTATGCGTTAAATCACAGAACGTGGGCGAATTGAATACAATAAGGGGAGCAAGGTCCTTCCTGCTGTTTGATTTGGAACCATCGTGAAGCTATTTTGTGTAGTACTGACGAAGTTGTGATGTGATCAAGATACAACTGCATAGGTACTTGAGAATTTAATCCGCCAATAGTTGGAGCAAGTTCATCACTCACTTATGATACTATCAACCTTAGGCTTAGGATTACCGCGAGCTCGCGGTAAGCTCCCAATCTCCAGCGTTGGTTTTTTCCTGGACGCTATGGAAGGTGGCGGAAAACGGATAAGCTACTGCAGTTGTGTGAAGGGTACAAACTGCAGGCCAACGCCAACTGCTCGGGTTATGGTGATTAATCACCATTGATCACCTCGGATCAATTGATCCGAGCAACGGAATGGAGACGTACAGCATAGGCGAGCCCATGCCCTGATGCAGACTAAAATTGCCTTGGAGTACTTACAGAAGGCGATCTCAAAACCAACGCTCGTGTGACTCTGGCAACAGCTTAAGACCTCAACTTTTCTTGGACGATTAGGTGAACCTTCCAGACATGGAGGCCAATGCTTTTTAGAATACTGGAAGCTGCGTTCATGTGACCGGTAATCGGGTACAAGCAGCCGGCGTATTGTCAACGCACGAAAGGGAACAACACGACCTTAAACAAGTACAGATGGTAGGGACGCGACTCGTCACAGTTTGACGGGATAATCTTACTTGTAGGAATTCCAAATCCTAGACCTCTTCTGGCCAGATTACAGGTGCCGCAGAGAGGAATTGATCTTCGACAAATACACTCATTTGCATGTCAATTAGGTTTTTACGGGAGACTCAACTGAATCGCTCGTTTATGCTATTGTTTAACTGAATGTACTGCACAAAAGCCGCCTCATGTTTCATTTGGTACGATGGTCGAGATATCGCAGTATATTTTCATAAAGGAAACAAATCACAAAGTTGCTGAAAACTGTTCGACAGCCCACGACCCGTTTCGCCTTTCTTGGGGCTCATCATGTAGGCGCAGTCCCCGAGTTTCCGTCGACCTTATGTTTTACTTGAATTAGAAGGCGGTCAAATACGTATGCTACAAATCAGCAGTTTCACGTCGACGGCATACGAAGCTGGTGTGTTTAGACTGATGGCCATCCGGTTCCAAGGGAATGGTGCAACAGGTTGATACCGTAAATGATTGTATTTGATGAAATTATTCCAATTTGGGCTCAAGTAGAACATGAGGTTGACTGAAACTCGGGGACTGTACCTACCTGATGAGCCCCAAGAAAGGCGAAACCGGTCGTGGGCTGTCAAGCAGTCTTCATCAACCTTGTGAGTAGTTTCCTTCATGAAAAAAGGACTTGATTTTGTTTCAAATTGGTTGGACAAATGCAGTACCCAGAGCTTCTACACATGCCTTTCCCTGAAACGTTCCACACGATGGATCAGGAGCACAAGCTTGACGTACAGCCGACGGGTGGACTACTTCACACCTGTCGGCTTTTGAGACTCATAGTGGCGTACCGAAACAAACTTTTAAGGCAGAATATTCAGGCTGACACCGTCAGAAGATTGAAACACTTGCTGGATCAGCGTTCTACAGCAAATGTCTCGGGCAATGCCGGAAAAGGGAGCTCGGAATATTTAACCCGGCCACTACGACGGGATCGACACTGCACGAAGCGGGCTGCCTACACCAGGGTGAAGATTTAGTGATGAGTAACTCACCCAAAGTGTTCGTCTTTATAGCTGCATATCATTACCACTTTTTACTTTGGGTGGATCTATTTCTAGGCAGACAACATGTAAGGCTGACTGTTTTGGGGACCCCTCATGTGGAACCGAGGTGGCCGAAATTAGAATTTGCGGCATACGCAGTTTTTGGTATCTCGGTGAAAGCCCGAAGCGTAGGGTTAGGGTGCACTCTCAGCTCATCATACACTTCTGGGCCTTGCTATACTTCATAAAACTGATGGTAGATGATCTTCGACAGAGCCACGCATATTTCTCATATTCCAGTACACCCTGACCTAAATGAGCGAAGCCTAGGCTTGGAGGGAGAGTAAAGACCTGACGAATCAGCTCGTGGTTGTGGATACGAATTGAAGTTTGGACCCAGAATTGGTAGCACTTTAAATTCGAGAAGATCCAGGGCTGATAATGATAGTAACAGCGGAATCTCGGAACCGAATATCTCTACTTAAAATGCGGGCGCATGGCGGATATTTTGGCTCGGGAATTTTGACGAAGAAATATTAGCCCCGAAGATTGTTCCTACATCCTCGAAGGGAGCAACGGAATTCCCGCATCGCTGGAGCACGACTTAGATTTGTTTCCGGTACCCTCGTACGTGTACTTGAGGGACCAGACCTGCGTACCACTGATGAGAGAAGACGTCACTTCTGAAGCCACGCTTGCCACATATTGAGATTAGCATGTATGAGATGGTCAGATGAGACGGTCAAACGATACCAGCGTATCGGTAAGTGGTAAATGGTATCGGTGAGTGGGTACCAGGAAGAGGTCCTAGACCGTTCTTAACCTACCAAACTCGCGAGTAAGTGATCCACTACTTCAAGCCCCGACTCAAGTAAGATCCTCGGTGACGCGAATTGTAAACCTTATGACAAGGGGAAGCTAAATGGAGAAGTACTCAACCCGGAAGAGCTTCAGCTCATCGACCCAAGCGTGATAACCAGAGATACATCAGAGGGACCACATCCCCCGTCACTTAACTGGAAGAGGAGAGTATTTATCGGGGTCTACAAAACGCCTGGAGACGTGAACATCCAGGGCGTCCTTAGTGAGTCAAAATAAAAAGTTTAGAAGGAGGAAATGGGTCTTGGCTCTCATAGATCTCAAAAAACCGAATCCACAGGCAACCTAGGTGGCATAGTCGACATTGGCCGTGTGACACCTCACTGCTCGGCAAAGCGCCGGCTCACGGCCCGAAAGGTCCATATTTTGAAACCGACCTCAGTATCTCTACTGCTCGTGTCTAAGCTTGTGCAACCAAGCCCTCGTGCCTCATTTCGTTGGCGTGGCGACTATGCACCGAATTGGTGCTGCAGCTGAACAAGTTGTTTTTTACCTGCATGACAGACAAGTGGAATGTTCCTTGTAACTGTAAAGATGCCGCAGCGATGATGTTGTATCAATAACAAGATAGGTGGTCCGAAGGGCAGCAGCATTCCAATTACGTTGTCGTTTAGCTACACAGGCCGATGAGGTTAGGTACTGTGCACTCTTTCGGAGGTTTTTGGTCATCATCCACCTGAAACTATTTTGAATCCCAGGAACATCTCCACTGAGAGGACACTCATATACTATTGTCAAGAGATGTGCGGATAACTCTTCCAGAACAAACTTTCTTCAGATTGCAGTGAACAGCTGGAACAGTCTTCCACCCGATGTAGTATTAATACCTCACCATTTAAATTCAAGTCAAATGGAGTTTGAATCTTCGTCTTTCCAGACATCCCGATAGTAAGTCTTGCTTCTTGAGAATGGCGGTTTCCTGATGGTTAAGTGGAAAACCTATCGCCGTTGACAGTTTCACATTCCATGAGAGATAATGGGATTCCACACGAAGCACTTTCGCCGATTTCCCACTGGTACGAATAAAACAGGTAAATGGAACCAACGGAGATGAAGGAAAAACCAAGACACTTGGGATGCAGATGTCTTTGAATTTCTGTCTGTTGCAGTCCGGTGGGACGTCTGCTTTCCGGTCAAGGATCTGGACGGCATTTTGGCATTCGCACTATTATCCTGGACATCTCATTCTGATTCCATTTCGGACCAAATACACAGTGGCGACAGGACGTTGAATGCTGTGGGCGATCAGACAAACGTCATCATGAAATGTACAGGCTTTCTCTAGACTCCACTGTTCGTTGAGCCGATTTTGGAGTATGGGACGCCCGTTCCTCTTCGCCTCAACAAGGCGGAAAATAGCCAGGTGGCAGAAGTTTCGCTGCCTAGTTGATCCTATAACTAAGTGACTTCACATATTCAGCGTTAAACAGGGCAAAACAAGTTTCCCTTGGTATACTGCCACCCAGACCACGCTTTCTTTTCGCATCCCGAATGGCATGTCTCCATCATTGCAGGCCTGTAATTGTCCTCAAGTTTTGCAAGGGCGATACGTCAGACAGCATCCAGTTAAGCTAAAGAAAGCATGTACGGCGTACGCTACATACACGAGTCCATTCTCCAGAGTCGTGAGTTTGCTGAACAGCCTGCTGGCCGGTGTTCTTATAGATTTTTTAATGGGTTCGTCCGTTTCATGGAAAAAATAAATACAAGTTCAACACTACCACAGAACATAAACTTTGCGCATCGGGACTCAGGGATTGCCCGGACTCGTATGTAAACTATGTCGTCATTGAGCTCCTATGTCTCTTGGGCTGAGTGCGCACAACCTAGTTCGATTCCAGATATGTTTTGAGAAAGTGGTAGAAAAGAAAGATCCATGACGACGTTTGAGGAGAAAAGAGATGTTATTATGATAGCACGTTTTGTAGTTGTTTAACTTTTTAAGAGGTATTTCAAAGCAGTCAAGGAATGTACGTACGTCATGCTTTTAGGTGAAGCGTTCCAGTGTTGATGTTTCGAACCGCAAGGCCATGTTTGCGGCAACGCAACCTCTGATGTAGTTGGAACATATAAGCGGATGACCTCTGAAGTAGGATACAAGCATGCTATCGAATTGTTTTTATGGATTCTAGAGATGGCGGAGGCAGGAACCGGGTCCCTGTTCTTCTGAATTACGAAAAAATAGTGGTTTTGAAACGTTTTCATGGTCGATTCGCCAACTCGCTCATCAGTTTAGTGATTCGGCGCTGGATTTGGTCTTACACCACAGATTACCACAGGCTCTAAACTTGCACAGCTTATTCCATTTAGGTTCAATGTACTCTATCTATAAAGCTGAAAAGATGAGAATGGAACAAAGTAGGACAGAATCACAGAAGTCGAATATCCACCCATATTCTTGCACCCGGGGCTACACGTAAAAGCTACGTATTTTGCTGTTTTGACAACTGACTTCCGGACAGGGTGTTGGATCGAAACTTCTCAGTGCTGTTCTTGAGACACCAACCTACTGGGATGCTGCAAATGCTGTTTTCTTAGCTGTCTGCTAACGACAAAGTTCCTTGGCCCAACTCCTTGCAAAAATTCGCGATCGCATGTCGACCTGAATATGGAGTAGAAGTCAATGTGCTGAGAAATTGTAACATTGTGCCGAAGTTATACAGCCTTTTCATTGCTTATATTATAAAGGTTTGTACGGGAGGTTTCTTAGGGTAGTGTTCCACAGTCCTGCTTGAAGGGAGAATTACGGTAGGTATTTGAAGCGAGCTGATGCGTTTTCTGGGTCACATCTCAAAGGTAACAGAACTTGGCAAAATGTTAACCAATTTTTAAAAAAATGTTTTTTAGGAATGCATAATAACAAGTGATATAGACAGATTAAGGTACGTCCGGCTAGGGTATCAGTAACATCTTATTAAATGAGTATCTCATTGTTTGATTCATTTCGTTGTTATATTTAAATGTCTTTTGCCCTCGTCAGTCGGCTTAGTGGTCACGACTTGCTGTTCTAATTTCCTTGTAAAGTCTGCTATCGGCAGAAGCATGACAAGATTGGACATTACCGACCTAAATCCTTAGCGGTTGTAGAGATAAATTACTGCTGAATTAATCTTAAGAACACAAGTCCAATATACAATCAAATCACGCTGGATAGTTGTATCGTTCTAATTAGTTGCTGGGTGCAGATCCGAGCATGATGTTGGAGGTTCTGCGTTGAAATTTCCATTGCAATGCAAATGCGTCTACAGCGGTGTATTTTGTAAACCTCTTGGGTTTTTTTAGCTGTGTTCAGGAATGGGATAAATTTACGTGAGATTAAGGTATTTTCGTAATCTTCGGTACATAATGAAGTAAAGCTTCAGTTGGGTAAACTTTCAAGCCAGAGTAATTTGCAGAAGACATTTATGGGTTCGGTTATTCGCGCAATGATTTGCCGCAGTAGTCATCCATCTCGCTATGGCTATATCCATGTCCGAGCCGCGGTTATATGTAGTCTGCCGCAAAGGGTTTGAGCACCTTCCTCTTCATATGTTGAGGTTTGTGGTTAATGATACCAAGCTTTTCATTGGTGACGCGGATGACTCACTGAATTTGTGCTGTTTTTTTGGGCCGTTTTGGTTTGTGGCCCTTAAATAGCTTCCTTCTTTACTGGTTTCTAGTGCACCTGATACATCCCAGTGCAATTTCCCATTTCGAACCTTCGAGCTAGTTACTCATACTTGACGGTTCATTATGCCTGAATGACCGAATGTTTGTTCCACCAGCATATAAGGCCGCTATTTTTGATGACTCAAATTTTAATCTCCTTGATAGTGAAAGACTGAATTCGTTCATTCTTCTTACTTTCTGCTTACCGGGACCTGGTAATGACGTTCTGCAACACGTCCCACAGTGCAATCAACGCTTGTATATCAGGCGTGGACAACCTTCGAACTGGACTCCTTGGCCAGTGTCCTGTGAGATATGGGGAGTAATTCACGATAACTACTTGGACCATCCATATTGGTTCTTAATCTCGGTGGCCAGGGGTGCACTGCACTACTCATGTAGATTCAGAGTTTACAGCCTATACGTCACGAAGAACGGCTAATCAATAGGAACCGTTTGTTTAACTAGGTAATGCTAATGGTACTCATTTTACTGACACGAAAGTTACTGAATAGCTGAAAATGTTCGGCTGCCGTCATCATCTGCCATCTTCACCGGTGTATACACAATCAGTCATACAAAATCAACGAAAAGCGGGAAATTTTGTGCGAACTCAGTGGTTTAATACACTCTGTCACTCTACTTACAATGAAGGTGATAGAAAGTAGGGTGGATAACCTTCTGAGACAGCACGACAGCGCTGTTCGTACTACTGCATGTAAAGGTCTTGCAAAGCCTTTCAATTTTAGCTTTTTGCGGACAAATCCGTAGTGCCTGGAGTCTAGTGATTTAACACAATAGGTACCTGCATTTGGTCTAATATTGAATCAGTTAGGAAAGCGAATGGTCAGTAGTTCCGGTAACATTGACTTTTCTTTATAGAAGGCATACTGATCAGATTCGGTATAATGTACAACATTGCTTTACCTCAGTATACCGATGTGGGTGTTTCTCAGCGTGTTTCAGAGTATCTTGTGATAAGACTTTCAGGGCTCATTGCTAATCTCATGAAGACTATAAAGATCCACAGCATCATCTGAGCTGTGGTGGTTGTGACTGAATCGTTTGTCGCACAATCTTTTCTACGTAACCCTGCGTTCATTTACCTTTAAAAAATTGTATACGGAATTTTGTGTATCAATATACATATGTCTATCCCTGTCAGTACGACTTTTGAGTAGTAACATACTGATTATTAGTGCTACCCATCCGCCTATAACGCGACATAATTCAAACCAACCTTATGGCCTCAGAGGATGCTAGCCCGCTTGTGGGTGACTCCTGGTTGGTACCGATTATTCACTCAACACCTTTTGTTATGTGTGCATTAAATTCGAGGGCGAGATGGCTCAGTGGTTAGAGCGCGAATTTACTGACCGGGAGGCTCGTGGTTCGAACCAGACCTCTGTCTCTCGACTTCCCCTGTCTAGGCTTGAGCAACCTGGCAGTATCCCAGCCCTCGTGCTTCATTCGGGTGGCATGGCGGCTAGGCACCGAAAGGGTTTTAGAGATGAACGATTATCTTTTTTAATCTTTACCTATTCAGGTTACTTTCTACATGGCCTAAAATGAATAACAAATTATCGTGTATGCGGGATAGATCTTGAATTCAGGACCTGAATCGACACTAGGACTTATTCAGAAGTTGGGAAACACCCTTGGTATTCTGTGGACTACTTCAAGAATCTTGAAGTCAGCTAGTTTGCTTTTGATGTCTTGCATGGTTCTTGCTGCAAGTTGGTTTGTTCACTTAGTTGATTTCACCTCCAGTTTCAGAAAATCGAAATGCAGCGGTACCAGTCAAAGTTGGATATTGAGGAGACTGAAGAGGGCATTGAATATATCAAAGATCAGTTTCAGCAAGCCCTTGCGGCAAATCTTAATCTCCTGCGTGTCTCTGCTCCATTGTTTGTTCCAAACCGCCTTGGTCTACAGGATGATTTGACTGGCGTTGAACGGGCTATCTACTTTGACGTTCGATCTGGCGAAGAGGCGGTGATCAACCAGTCTCTAGCGAAATGGAAACGAATGGCACTGGGAAAGTACAAACTCAAGCGTTATCAGGGCCTGTACACAGATATGAACGCAATCCGACGTGATGAAGTAATTTCGCCTCTACATTCCTACTATGTGGATCAGTGGGATTGGGAAATGGTTATTGAACGGGATGAGCGGACGGAGGAGAAACTTGAAGAGGTGGTTGAGAAAATCTACGCAGCATTCAAGCAAACAGAAGCAGCAGTGCTTGCGAAGTATCCGATCTTTTCCAAAAAACTTCCGGAGAAGATAACGTTTATCAGAACACAAGAGCTGGAAGATCAGTATCCAGATTTGAAACCCAATGAGCGTGAATATCAGGCTGTGAAGAAATACACTGCAGTCTTTCTCAAACAAATTGGGAAACGATTGAAATCTGGTGAAATACACGACAGCCGTGCCCCAGATTATGATGACTGGGAGCTCAATGGGGACATCTTGTTTTATGACGCCAATGCCGATCGGTGTGTAGAATTGTCTTCGATGGGTATTCGAGTCGACGAAGTCTCGATGGAAAAACAGTTGCGGGAAAGCGGTTGTGAATCCAGAAAACAGTTTGAGTACCACCAGAAAGTCCTGAATGGTGAATATCCTTTAACGATTGGGGGAGGAATTGGTCAGAGCCGCATATGTATGTTCTTTTTGGAGAAGCAGCATGTCGGTGAGGTGCAGTGCAGTATATGGCCGGAGTATGTGCGCCAGGAGTGTCTAAAGAACAACGTATCGCTACTGTAAATATTTGCTTTTTGTACTTTGCCTAATAACATTCATGGACTTGCCCGGTTTTCACATTTTTGTAGATGTTGAGGGAGGTGAATGGGAGAAAAATTTAATATTTTTCGGATAATGTGTTGATCAAGTTCGGGAGTTGTGGCCCTGCCATGCTAGTTAATGCAACACAGATCAGTAGGAGACCGAATTCCTCTATCTGAGGCACCTAGACAACAATCCGCTGCGCAGGAAAGCTGTTGCATGCCACTCAAACGGTATCAGCAACCTTTAGCCGGAAGGACAATTGAACAGATGTAAAAGCGTTAGTATACCAAATGAGAGGCTTTTCACACATCTTTTATCTCAGACGTACAGAAGGTTCACGTACTTTCTTCCATCACGCAGATTCTGGAACTTATCGGGGTGTGACCGTTAGTGCGCCTTCAACCTATGGAGCATACGCGTGACGCTCACAGAGCCCCTCATACTAGATTGGTTAATGGGTAGAGATCTGCCTAACGTAACCTCCTGATCCTTCAGGTTGGGGGTTGAAACATATGATACAACATTTTCCTTAAAACTATCTACTGTTCTGGCGGTCTCACTCCAACCACCGCTTTTTTGTGGTTAGGCTTTTGATCTAAAGCCTTTGGTTGAGGATCCTAATCATCCTCCTGTTCAGGTCTGGGCGCTCTGGCAGTATCCCAGCCCACGTACCACTATGATTCACACAACAACATGGTTGTACGGCGGTGAAGCACTAGTGTTCTCTTGTGTTGCTGTCAACGTTGATGATGAGTCTCTTCTGCGGAGGGTGGTTCCTTGTTTCGGGTTGTCACACAAACCATCAGTTTTTGCGACAGCTGAATGCCCCTCGTAGAATGTTTTCCATGTTTGAAGAAATCTGATCCTTCCGTTTGAGGTACGAAGATTTCAGGAGTCACCTTCCACCTATTAAGTTCAGTCAACCACCACACTCAAAGCTAATTGAGCCTTCTTGTGTTTCTTCCTTATCCAACGAAGCAGGTATTCGTTGCCCATGCACTGGTGACTGAATTTGTTACAGTCATATGGGACTTGCCTAGTTGCTTCCGCTCTTCAAGTCAATATACGCTGTCCTTCCAGCAACAGAACGTTTCAGCTTTGCTCTTCTGGTGTCCCACAGTTTCATCTGAACACCCGCGGGCCAGGTGTCATCAAAGGATTTGACTACCCTGGGAAATATTCAAACCTTGTTCTACCGGGGACACACCCCTGTAGATGTCTTGTATGGTCCTGGAAGATGTCTTACTTTTGGGAGGTATCTTGTGGTGAAAAACCCAGGTTCGCCCAAGGCATTTTCTCCAGCGAGGTTGTTTCGTGTCGGTAGCTAGACTTTTGTATTCAAAGGCGCACGACAAGCTTCTATATGGGCAAGTCGTATTTTGAATTCCGATCGTTGTGTTTAGATTAACGGAAATTTTCGAGCAGGCGTCTTCATGCTTGTTGACCAGAAGGTCTTTGAAGCTACACTGCATGTCGGAAGTGGATTCCCGGTAAGGCTACAGAAGCCAGGACTGCAGCAGAGAAAGATTCCATTATGGTAGCATACATGCAGGCATACACCTCGTAGACATTTGAAGTACATGTAGCGACTGTGGTCTGACAAACTGTATGGCCAGTCGTCGGGATTTAGTACAGAACGCCCGGAGATATGGTGGTTGGGATAGATCACAACAACTCAGGAATAGAATGGAAACACCTTTGAAAACGAAGTACGGAGATGCAGGTATCAAGTGCCTAGGATTAGTGACAACATCATAACTTGACACTTCAGGGCACTTTTCGATCCGGTTTGTCGGTTTGGACAGGCTTGGAGACTAACCGAGTCGATCGCAACTTCTTCAGCCCATTTAAGTTGAATGTTAGAATCGAGAATTCATGCGCTTAGTCCCTTTCCACTCAAAGCTTTAAACTAAAGTGGCCCTGTTGAAACGGGACCCTGATTATTAAATTCTTGACCAATGCATTACACAGCACCTGAAGTTAAGCCTACGCCAAACAAAAAGTTTTCTGAGAAGATTTGTGGGAAAAATATGCATCGCTTTTCGTGGCCGTTTAAAATGGTTATACGAAACAGTTTGCTTGCATCTGGATTCACTTCTCATCATGTCATTTGTCGCTTGAATCGCACAGACACGAAAAGCTGGTTGATTTCATGTTTAGAAATTCTAGGCACGCTTCACATTCACATGAAGAGGCGCAGGAAACATGTAGAATGAACTATCGGCATTGCAACCTTGGAAATCCAACAGAAAAGCAATCTGACCGGTGCACGATAAACAGTCTTTTTTTGAGTTACTTGGTAAATGAATAGTAAGGACCCAACAATTCCTTGTTCTATAGTATCGAGTACCACAACGATCAGAAGTCTAGAACGTTGATGGGCTGACATCAACTTATGAGTTAACTATATCTGACGTAACTGTTCCGCTGACATAATTCCATACCCCCTTGCAACGTCTGCCTTCAAACGTCTAAATTCCGGGGACAATATGAAGCCGCGAAAATGAACTTCTTTATCTCTTCCCTAGAGACGAGGCGCTCCTTCTAGCGGTCAGCCAGCTGTTATATTCTTACGTTGTTTCGCTTCATTTTCATTAGATGGGTTACATTACAACTGCTTTTACAACGCGAAGATTTTCTGTCCTGTTGAATTCGGTGAAGTATTCTTCTAGCTAGAATTTCTCAGTGATATCAATGTATATCAACCGACTATGTCAGTATCTCTCTTGAACGCTTTGGGATGACGACTTTAGTAGACGACGGGCTGCACGTGCCCGACACATGGCGATATATTCCTTGATTGGCCATCTTCTACGCCCAAATAGTAGTAATTCGTCTGTAATATGTGGGGGAGAGTGAAGAAATTGATCCACCGATTCTGGTGTGTGCCCGAAAAATGGCTTAGTTTCCGCCGTATGTGCATGCAAAACACTAAGAAAACCAATCATCCTGAGAATGTGCTCCTGTTTCGCTTGGTGGCTGAATTTTACAGCTCTTGTAGTTCCGGTGTTGAATTCCTCTATCAATAATCAAACGGCTGCTTTATTCGAGGTAGCTTTTCTCACCACAGCACATAGATGCTTCAACCAGTTTGAGATGGGTTTGGACAGAACAAGCTAGACCCGGTGTTATTTCGATCAGGTTTACTGTTGATCGGTCTCTTGGGTATTCAAAGCATCTTTTTCATGTACTAAGCCCGGTTGTTATGAGGAAGCGGCTCCTAACTGGGACCTCTCAATCCTTACGCTCACAATTCTTACGGGCTTGGGATCTAGCGCTTTGTTTTGGCTTGACCCATACTGGGTGGGTTCTCTGAAAGATTGAAATTACTTTGCCTTCTTTGTTCGATGAGGTGTTTTTTGCGAGAAAACTAAGGTAAATCGTAAAAAACGGGAACACTTGCAGGGTTCTAACTGTTGAGCATACTGATGGAACTCTAACCCAAGTGACCGAAGATTAAAGGTCTAAAAGAGTATTAGGTTTTATAGTAGTCATAGGTTTTCGGGTTGTTCTGTCGTTGCGAACCGAGGCGAGACCAGGAAGCCTTATGCTTTTACGGTAGATTGTTTTAATGAGGTTTTACTTCGATTTCTACCCATCCGGTTAGTGGGCTTTAGTAAAATTAGAACATGCTTGTTCTTCCCGTTTCTGTTTTCCAACCTTACCAATATTTCATGTGAACTAGATAGCTCCCTGAGTGACCGAGTTCTTTGGGAGTGATTTTTCGTTCATATGATAGATTTTGTAACCACAAAATGGGGGGAAGGTTTTGCTCACACGAGGACAAACAAGCAAACCGTACTACGGCAAACAACTTACGACAACTATCAGGCAAAGTAAATCACATCCGCTCCCTACAGTGAGTTGGTTGGGAGACCTCGGTGTTTTCTTTGCCCACCTTCTCCAGATGGTAGCGCAGTTTATGGACTTCCCTGAGTCGTCTATTGATTAAATGTGAATTTCCACCGCTACTAAACCGCAATCAGTTTGGTAAGCCAACAAGGTTGGAACGCCCAAAAACGTTTGGTTCGTATTAGTTGAGTTCCAAGCACAACCTGCCACTCGAATTTATTGACTTCCGAGGACAAAATGCAGTCCAGGTGGAGTGACATGGCCGTTCATCCGTTGACAAGCCATAGTGATCGTTTTCGATAAGTTACAATTTTAGGCATTCAAAAAACGACTTGAAATCCGGTTGTTTCTATGTCACCAAGAGTAATAAACAATTTGAGAATGAATTAAAGAAAGCAAACATCAATTTTGTGCCCGGTAGATCAGCTGGGCAAGCAGTCAACCAATGATACACGGCAAACGTAGTCATGCACAGTTGGGAGTGGTTGTCATGGTAAAACGAAGGTGAGCCGGAGGATGAATTCGTTTAATTGAAACCGGAAACGGAGGTTCTCAATGTGGCTTGGAGAAATAGCCAGCAATGAAATTCCAGTCAACACACTGTTCAAGACCGCAAACGGGGTAAACGCCTAGGACAATCATTCTAGTTAACTGGCGTAAAAAGTACGTACAGCTGCTCCGAGCTGAGCTTAAAACTACTTTCGAGGTAAACACAATCCTTATCCCCTCCGAATCCCGTGTCACACCGGCAGCTTCTGTAGGCCAATGCACCGCGCTGCAGATGGGCAAAGTCGGGGACTGTGCCTACCTGATGATCCCCAAGAAGGGCGAAACCAGTTGTGAGTTGTATTAGAATTTTCAGCAACTACCGGTCGTTGACCCTTGTAACACCCTTGCGGCGCCTAGCTGCCATGCCTAAGGGAGAACGAGGACTGAGATACTGCAGGTAGCCCAAGCCTAGACAGGAAAAGTCGAGATGTTGAGGCTGGGTTCGAACGGTGAACCTCCCGGGCATGAGTTCATGACCTGGCTACTGGGCTATCTCGAATTCAGTCAACTACCGAAGAGTAGTATAAACAAGAAATCTAAAAGAGTCTGTTCTTAGCACCCTAGTAATTTGCGAATGAGTGTTTTTCTACACAAATTTGTGCCGCAATTCGGCACAAAGTCTTTAATCCCATTCAAGGGCTGTATGTTTCTGCCATGTTCTCAACCTCCACACCGACTGCTATTTTAACTCCCAGTAAATTATACAATTGTTTAAACTGATGTTTAAGCTAGAACAGGGGTGAAGAAACAGCTCCCTATTCTTCTCATTTGCAGTATTATTTCGCTTGATTCTACTCGGCATCTTGAGTATGTCATGGAATAGTGTAACCGAAGGATTTAAAAAACCAAAATCGATATAGTCTGCTGAAATTATCATTCAGCATATTTGAGGGTTTCTGAGCAACTGTTTCTGTCCTTAACTAGGATGGTCCTCAACTGTCGTACAAGTCGACAAGGTGTTTTTGTAACCCAGAAATCTTATTTCGCATCGACTTTCCCTCTGGTAGGACCGTTGACGACTGTAAATGCAAGCCACCTAAAGGGTAGAAAACCCTAGCTGCTGTCCGAGAAAGTACCACCCACCAAACCTATAGAAGCCTTCAGAGACTTACCAATATGAGCCTTTTGTTTGTGTTTTAAGCTTGTTCGTTTGTTTTCAGTTCCACCTCAAATCTCCTTTATATGTACTGTATTATCTCAGATACTGTTTGGAGTTCTGATGTACCTCATGTATATACCTGCCAGCGACCCGCCTTGACACACAGGAAATTATGGAGTGGTGGGTCTTCAGCGATGCTACAGCTTACTTTCTGTGAATATCGTTGCACAGACATAGCTGAATGATAGCCAGTACTAGCTAGCCATATATGTACGTGCATATGATGAGTCTCATGAGTGGTACGGACCATCCTTCGCAGTTCATGTGGGCCTCAAATTTTTGCATGCTCCCAGATGACTTGAAAATCCTGGGTCACCATTTGAGTATGCTGGTGGCTTTGGAGACGTCCCTTCCCAGTTGCCATCCAGTTCTGTTCCATCGGACTCAGGATGCTCAGCCAGCTGTTGTGAGCCGGGCCCATCGGCGTATTCCGATGTGACGGGCAAATCAGAGATGGGTTGCGAGCCCAGCATACGCAAGCAAGCTGTTTTATCTCGTGTTTTGTCCACCGAAATAAAATCACCTCAATAGTGCCAAATAATTGAAGGACTTTTCAGAGACGCAACAGAGAAAGAATATGTGATGGGTTCATTAGAATTTTGGTTTGATAATTAAGTAGTACGAAAAGGCAAGCAAAAATCTCTTTTCTGATCGGTTATAACTCCAAACGAGGGAAACGAATCGTAACACAGAAGCATGAAAAGGGACGTCTGGGACGTCTGCACAAATAATGCGAATTCGGTCGGCTCACGAAAAGAAACATGGAATACCTCCGCGTGAAACATGAAATTTCTGCAAGGAAAACACGTTAAGGAAACCGTCACCTAATTTCTCCCAAAAATTTAAAAATGGGCACATTGAAGAAATAAATGCAAAAAATGGTCCAAGTTTTCAAATATATCAAGTGTTATCGAATTGCTCCTAAAAACCGGCCAACCAAACATTACTCTATAGGCGCCTATGAAAAGGGAACCAATAGAGGGCTCGGTAACTGACACGTTCTTACAAGTCCGTAAGTCCAGCCAATCGCAAGTGACCAACTGTGGCATGACACTCTGGGTCGGGTAGCTACCCAGTTCCTGAACTAACCAAGAGTTGGCTGTATGTCCCACACTCTCCCTTTTTCCGGTGATCGAAATTGTAGCAGCTGGAACCACTGTGCCTATGGTATACGGTTTATAGCTGATAAATTGATTGATTGAGTAAATGTTGCCTAGATGGCATGGTAGCCGCATGAGGGCTTGACAAGCCCGAGTCGACGGTTGGTGAAACAAAGTCAACATGGCTGATAGGTGTCCGCGTGTCACAAAAACAAAAATTGTATGGCCACGGACGTAGCTGAAGCTCATATGGAGTCAAAGAGCAACTACTTGAAGCATCATCGACTGCCAAAAATGTGCTCATCCATCTGGAACTGGACCAGTTAGTACGGATGATGTAGCGCTGTGGAAATTGCGGTTCCATCGGTAATGTGCATTTGTTCGGTACAATCACCTATGATATATAATTCTTCACGTACAACCACACTCGAGGAGCATTGGGACGAAATTTCAATACACCGGCACTGTAGAAGTAGTTCCTCCCGAAGCTAATGCTAAGTTCGAAGGCAGCATACGGAAAACTGTCTGGCAGAGCAACATCACTTAAGACGCACTGCTTGAGACCATGGAGAAACGCTAAATTCTGAGGTTTTGGTGACCATGCAGCAATCACGAAAGCTGTCGCAGCACAATCAGAAAAGCTGACGAATTTCCTCTTCTTGTTTCCAAGCAACAGAGACGAACTGTCTATAGCAAAGCTACCTGAATAGAAAGTGGTTTTTCCAGCCGGACGCAACTCAGTACATGTTTTCTCACTTTAAAAGTATGATTGAGCTGATGATTTAGGCAGGTTTCTCAGCATACAAGTGATCGGATCCTTCTTGTTTCCGAATAGCGTGACCGGCGAATACTTTTGGTAATAGCTGCTTGTTGTTCATCAGCAGGGGTTGCTGAGCCAAACTGTTGTTACTTGGTTTCAAAAGGATGATGCTATACCACACCGCCTAGGATGTACGCAAATATCTGAACACAGCATTCGGTAATCAGTGAATCGGCCGAGGAAGGCCGTCTGATAAAGAGCAGATTGCAGGCGTTTTTGTTTAGTTCAAGCAGGCTACTGTCTGGTTAACCATAGTGCACTCGGTTTCGGTCCCAAAGTTCACTGGCCATCGGTCCAGATTGTCGCCATCCGGCTACATGTAATTGGAGAAATTGCGCACAGGTCGCACACAGAAGTTATTAGGTCGCGGTAGCCACCTAAGTCGATTTAAAACGGCCCTGCTCGATTTGCTGAGGAGAGGAGATGAGGCCTTCAGGCTGCCCTAGCAGCGCAGTAGTCGGACGGTGAAACTTCGATTGTAACGATCGAACATGGTAAGTGAATTTGGGAGGTTATCCAAGCGATTTTGGTGAAAGTGATTGCTATTTTCCGCCGGTGTGAGCTCTTTTTCAAGCAAATGTTGGATGGAGGCGAACTGCGCAAATGTGATATTGTAGCCGTTGCTGGGTCTTTAACAAACGACTGATATTCATCTGCATTTTGAGGGTTCTATTTATGCGTCGCTCATGTTCAGCAATTACTGTATGTGGTTCCCTGGCTGTTCGCGTAAACCTCCATGCAGTCGTTACATTTTGATTTCTGTACACACCCCCTAGCCCTATCAACAGAGAGGAGATCCCTCAATTACACTCATAATGAGCGGGAATTCCCCTTCTTCTGGAATGCTACTTTAAATTTGGTTGTATTCAGCACCCTTCTGTTAACTTTTGGTATATGTTTCCTAAGGGATCCACTCCTTGTTTATCCTTTTTTTCTGGGACCAAAATCCCTGGGTGGTTCACAAGTATGAGTAAGGTGCAGTGGAAATTTTACCCAGCTAACGAAATGTTGCAGAGCACGCCGACTGATACACCTGATCTCATGGAAATGCAACGGCAGTGAACAATAACTGGAGTGACCGAAAATCCAGAACATTAATGAACGGTGTGCTGTGGGACCTCCTAATGAAACTTACTACTGGATACCTCACAGTGTTCGCATGTGAAGCACCAAGATATCCAATGCTTTTGAGTACCAAAGACTACGACTGAACCGCTTGGTTCAGATGCTTATTGCCTATTCGTTGTTGTGTACAAATAACGAATACAATCTAGGTGTATGAGGGGCTTGGTACTCGAATCAAAATGGGTTTATTTTACCTCAATTCATCTCGTCCATAAGCTTGTTTCCAACTGCTAAATATTGGGCATTATACAACATTTGACCAAACCAAAATAATTCGATTGTTATGACATTGTCACGGTAATTAGATAAGGTCGTATTCCTGCTGGAAGAGATCTTAGCGGTGGATATCTTCACTAATATGTACACACAAAATGTTGAACATTAGAGCTTTTTCAAACATTACGACAGCTGAGCCAATGACGTGATTTAAAATAAAGTAAAGGGAGATAAACGGCGGATGAACAAAGTAGCAAACGAAACTGGTAGGTGGGATAGATGTCAACCCAATCAATAGACCGGCGGTAGCATGAAACTGGAATTTATACTGAAAATGGGGCAGATTTGGAAGAAATTTGCTGCATATGAGATGGATGGACTTTGCAGAAACTATAAATTATCCGGGACAATCATCTGCTTTCACTAACTATTTCCCTACTGCATATGAAAACAACACTGCCCAAAGCATTCCTCTGGGAAAGGCATTCTTACTCTGTAAACTCGGAAGCCCCACAAGACATGACACGACCGATCCCAGTGACTCCCATGCAGTCATCTTCCAGCAGGACTGTCTAGCTTAAGTTCGCCTGCCGTTGCTCCCTGGGCTTATTTCGGGCACGGTTTTCAAAGGACGCTAAATTGATGCTGCTGATAGCGCCTTACTTTGACATAATGCTCATGCGTTTTTATCTTAATGCTGTGTAGAGGTGCGGGCGCCCTTTTCTTGATGGTTTTTCTGAAGGAGATAAGGCATCTTCACACTAAGTCCTACCCTTCCCCCTTCTTTTGACTCTTTATTAAGGCTTTCTTTCCTCATTGCCATAAGGCAGTCAACTACTAGTATGTATTATTGGCGTATTGCTGCCAATGATGATGAAGAAATCACTTTATAAGTCTCCTTAGTCATGAACAGTTTAAGGTATTCCAGTTCATACACATAACCCGCGTTTACAATAAACATTCGCACCTAACTTTCAACAACCTTCATCCTAGTGATCCCGCGAGCAGAACCTATTTCTTAGGCAGACAAAAATTTCACAGCAGTGTTTCCGGTCATGTTCCTGGGAATTCTGCCTCAACTTGTGAGTGAAATGCAGCAAGTGTCTAGCATACACTGGATCAGGACGACGACACCATCTTGGTTTAAATATAAGCACCGTACCAGTGGGTTCTCTGTGGCCCGAATGATTTCTGACTACCAGGAAGCATGGAGCTAACAATCAAGTGACAGGTCGTTTAGCTGTTACATTGGTAATCACAGCTGGAATTATAAACCGGCAGTCTGACTACCATAACGCTGACTAATCGATCTACTATACACAAATAAAAAGTGGTCATATCGATCTATTGGTTTGCCCCATGTGTTGAAGGTTATTCGCCTGGAGCCCCGGTAAACACCAGAATTGGCGAGCATAAGGGAAGGATAGACGAACCACTAAAGAATATGAACGAATACCAAGCGCTGGTCAAAGACTCGGTGATCGCGGGACATGCGTTTGACACAGGGCGGAACAGATATGGAGAATGTAGAAGTCTTAAAACAGGGACTGTGATTCACATTTAAGCGGCTGATGACCGAAGGAGTGGAAATCACCAAGCTTCATAATGCGAATAGCATCGGGGGTGTGGAACTTGCGAATGTATGGATCCGATGAGCCGAGTTGACACGTGACGGTGTGTGGGTGTCGATGAACGTAGAACAATTAGAAATAAAGGGAGTAGAAATCCCAATCCGACCAAAGCTCACAGATTCCCTCTCCCTTACAAAACTGTTGTAGCACTGGCTCATCCACGCAGATGGACAAAAAGTGTAAACGACGTGAAGCGAACTAGGAGAACGAGACTCTAATCTGGACCCAAAACCATGTAGGTTCCCCATAGATCTTAACACTTTCTGACCCACCCTAAAAAACAAGATCCTTTAGCCGACACCCAACAACAATTTAACCTGACTTAGCTATTGGTTCTTCCATCTGAAATCTCCACCAACTTCGTAGCCTACTCACTTGGTCTGACAAAGATTTTGTATCAAAAACCAAACAACGTCCAGCAATAAATTTACTCATTATTTACAAAACTTTTCCGAAAACCAACATGACCTGTTTTTTCAGAGGCTTCTTGCTTTGTTCATTGTTGCAATGGGATGTAATCGACACCCTTTTTACGACAAGCATCCCGCGATTTTGGAATTACGCGCTTAATGCGTACTGACACATCACTAATTTTGAGGTTTGGGTGAACACTGGTACCGTGATAGGTACTTTCAGTTTTCCCCGGATCGATTTTCAAATTATTTCATTCTAGAGTTAATGCACTAGCAAATATATGAATGGTTCGTCACTTGCTTGAAGCTTATTGGGAAGGCAAAGTGTGTGCAGCCTTTGTACTTCCTGATCCAGCATCGACTTTTGGGTACGGAAATTTACTGAAGAGAATACCGGTGTAAGGAGGGAAACCCTTCGCTGCGGAGTTGTTTATTAGAAAACGCCAACTAAACAGTTACAGACTATTGGACAGGAAGGTTAAACTCTCATTTGCATGTTGTTTTTAAAAAACGGAATATCCATCTTCTTCTCGAACGCGTCTTCTTGAATTCTCCTGGATATTCATTGACTATCGCACAATTGCAAGCAAAAACTGAAAAGAAGTTACACAAATTCCGTAATAAATCCCACCTTCCATTAGATCAAGACGAAGTTACGAGAACACACATACTACTCGCATGCGTCATCAGTAGTACCCACCGTTACACTGGTAGCTCATATGGTATCTTTAGTCGGTGAAATATCGCACAGATGGTTCATCAACTGATGGATCTTGGGCGTAAATCAACCTAGGAAATATGGTATCAGTACGCAACAGATTATTAGCTGTGAGATTACTTAATCTCTTTTCACACCGAGCACAACCAGTATCTGAGTTTCAGTGTTCCCCAGCAAAAAATGTTTTGCGCGATACATCGAGTTATTTGTCTGGATAGATCACTGCTATTGCTTATCTAGTTCCGTTAGGGTAGACAGCGTATCGACGACTGTGTCCACTGAGACTGAGGAATCTGCGTTCTTTGCAAGGTAGTCTACTGCATAATTCCTCTCTGAAGTCCCTATTCACCGAAAAGCAAGCCGTTAGTGCTTGCTTCGATACCCTTGGTGATATTCATAAAGAATGCAGAATTTGTTTAATATGCATCGAACAGCCTCTAGTCCTTGTTTAGTACGGGCGTAACAGTTTAAGTAAAATACTAGTACGGCATTAGATGATTTAAAATAGGAAAATAACCCCATTTACCACTTCTGACCGTACAGTCATCTGCGATCCCAGACAGTACAGACTGCTATAAAATGACGGGCCGGAAGTGTCTAGAAACAGAATAATCGGTCTAGTAGTTGTATGGTGACGTTCGGGTTAGACTACCTAGCACTGACGGTTAGTTGCGAAATATCAACTGACGAAGGATTTCGTCAGCTAATCGCTGATTGGATAACTCTGATGGCTGGCTGAAGTCAAGACAAAACAGACAGTAGCTTATTCTTCATCGCTAAACGGCCCACACGATTAACTCTTAATCAATATCTGCATAATTCTGAACCATTTCGGAGTTTGAAACTTCCAGTTTAGCAAAAAATTTCGTCAGATTTTTGAAAGTATTTGATGAGCTTGCAAAACCAAATATTTGGTTAGTCAAAACTGCCTATGGGATCCGGAATACTTCATCATACCTATGCAAATTTACCCTCAGTCGTGAGGAACATGAATCCTGCCAGCAAATAATGCTGAGCTCCGTCGAAAGGTAGATTCACTTTTTCGGCTGACTTCTCAGGTCGGAGTACAAATTGTCCTAAACCAGTCCATTTCCTCTTCAAGTAACGATAAATTAGTACGGTCTATCCCCCCGGTAAACAAATTTTTGGAAGGATCCCTGCCTTATTGGTTATTATAGACGTAGTAAAGTTGTATCACTTCGGATAAATCAGATTAAAAGAAGTAAATTGGAGGTAACGAAAATAGTCACATTAAAACTCGTATGAAAGTTTCGTCTGTTTACTTCTTCCTATTTACTCCACAGGCCACTTCACTGGAAAGTATAAATAATCTGCTCAGAAAGGAAAGAAGTTCACAAGCTCAGCAGGGCTTCCATCTGTGAACTGCACACTCGAAAAGCCAGTCAAAACGTGACCACGTGACTGTGGACTGCCATTCCAGGATGAGTCGTCCCAAGTGAGATTAGATTGTATCACCGATCTGCCGTTTATTACTCAGCGGTACCATACTTAAGTACTGAGTAAATGGTCAGAGGCATGAATCATCTTGGAGTTTTGTGGGATGTCCACTGCTGATGATTGTTAGCAAAGATAAAATGGCTGTACAGTGCATCTCGGCTTTCCAGCATAGATTTAGTTCACATGCGGTATGAAACCCTGATTGAAAGTCAACAGAACGTTTTTGTTGAATGAAATCGGATTTCACACTATAGGACTCGAAACACTCGATGCCAGTTTTTGTGTAACATGGTACAGTGAATAGCTTACCCGTATTTCCAACGTATCAGCAGTACACAGGTTTCCACCGTTGTGATACAGAAATGCTTTCCGTATCTGTAAACCCACGTTGGTGTCGCCATGCGTTATAAAAGGGCATTCCTGCCTCATCCAATCGTGTTTGCTTACCTTGAAATAGAAAATTGGTATGCTACTTACTATTATGATTGCCAGAGTTGTCACCAAAATAGGAGCCGAACGTTGTTCGGGTCAAGACATATCTCTTCTTATGGTCAGTTGAGACAGAGAGTTTGGCCATGCGAAATGACGTTGAACTACCTTGATTCAGGCATCCACGCAGGTCGGATTCGTAGTGACATTAGAATTGTTGGGTTAGTCAACCACTCGAACGGAAGACTAAAATTGTCTCGTTTGAATGCACTCTCGAGGAGCACACAAAAGAACGCCTCTACTGGCTGTGACAAATCGACCATCAAATAGCTACACTGTGGTGTCGACACGGACAGCCCACCTGGAAACAACGACGCGAATCCAAATGGGGAAGACGAAATTTTGGAGGCAATGAAGCGGAATACACAAATAGTTCGATTATTTGTGAGTCTTGTTCTATCTACTGATCACTGACAGTCTGCTAATTGTTGACTTTAAGGATGATGGGTTAGGAGCCTTTGCAAAGGTGACAAAAAAGTGGTTGTTTAAAATAACCGTATTTTCTACTGGGAATGAATACGTTTTTATGCTGGAGATTTTCTCCCAAAAGGCTATCTACCATCGCTGATGACTTCCATTCAGTTAGTTGTAGATTAATTATTGATTACGAGAGTTTTGGATACATTATTGTTTTCTTTGGTCTGTGTAGTGCGGAACTGATAAATTGACCTTCGTATGAAAATAATAGAGAACACTATATGATTGTTTCCCACTAGGTCCTCATGCTTAAGTTGGTTGTATTATACCCTACACAAATGTTCAGGGAAAATCGCCCAGATGATGTTCAGGATATTGCAGTAATTTCCCTGAGCGGAACACGCTACTCATTACGTTGCTGAACTCTCCCCGACTTTGAAATGAAACAAGAATTGGGCGTGAGTGCAGCACATCCAGTTGAAGAAAATCACAAACTAGTGATTCATTTGAGATTCAGCCGAGTCCCCCGTTAGAACCAAATAAATAGGCAAATTAGCTTGCTTCTCGCTTGCAGGCAATTTAATGTTCAGGTAGAATAGAAGGGTAACGGAAGTCCAGGACTGTGCCTACCTGATGAGCTTCAAAAAAGATTAAACCGTTTGTGAACCGTCAAGGAGTTTTGATTAGCACGTCCTGTCTAGATGATATTCATCTTGTGGTTACTCATCGAAGCTTTATCCCAAAAATACCCTTCGTTTCCATTCTGATAATGTTTACAATCAAGCAGTTCATCAATGAACACTTCAATGAGTGAAAAGCATTGCTTTCACATCTGCAGTACAATATCTTGGATACTTATATTACACCTAATCGTTCAAAAGGTTTTTATAGAGACATGTAAAAGAGCAAGTTAGAAGACATTGGGTTACGTTTATCCACTCGGTTAAAACAAATAGAAGATATACAACAGGATGCAGTCAGTACGTCACCACTCGTCAGTCATATTGAATTATATGCCAGAACGAGATACTAGTGAGCTGACTAAAGCAGTACAATTAAACGGCACGCGTTGTAAGAACGACATAAAGAGTAGTGACTGGTTAGGTGATGAACAACTGGGTTTTTGTCCACGAAGAGTGCATGCTGCGAAACACAATGAGAGACACGGACTGAATTACATTAAAAAACTCTCAAAATGACAGCCAGCAGTTTTCTCCAAGAATGTTCAAACAGCTGCCTCTCTATAAATGTTCCACTCTAACTGATCACCCACAAATGGTCTCTTCTGAGGGGTGGCTTCTACTGGTGGAGATTTCCAACTGAAACAATCTGTAATGGGTCAGTTGAGTATGACTCCTCTTCAGAGGTGCTCTTTCTGGCGAAGAATAACTAACAGTCCATGGGTCAACACAATGATCCTTTAGTTAGGAAAACGTTTGAAGTTGAATTAATTATGGAATTTCCGTTTCATCTTTGTGGACTTTATCCAAGGGACAAAAGTGTTTCGTGCCAGATTTTTACTTCTGTTGCAAATGAAATTCAACCCATGCTAGCGCTTGGTATGCTGCTTTCCGCGTACCAGAGAGTTTTATTCCGTGCTATGCCATTCTATATCATACTATCCTACAATATACTGTACTAAAATATACTAAACTCTATCATACCTTTAGATGATATCACACGTTCTATTCCAGTTGTTATACTGATCTTCCAGCTGAACAAAATGAGCTGAAATCTAGACGCATTTGTCTAAAAGCATTAGAAAACGGGCAATTTTCAGAAAGGATATGAACCGGAAGAAAGTGAAACAGCAGGACAGTCAATTGTTTCAAACCCACTTGCTTGTTAAGTCTTTGAGGGACGTAATCACTGATGGGACGGTGAGGACCACCGAGCTGGAAAGTCACCGGTTCGCAGGTGCTTATTACTTGTTAAGTTACGAGTTTGGCAGGATATGTGACCCGTTAACTAAACAATCCGATCAGTCACTAGTAGTCAGATTGTCCTGGTGCGGGTAGTATTTGGAGACTGGAAAATTTTCAATGGGGATTTCCTACAGTCGGCGATGTCAAACTATGCCGGAAAGCCGATAATCACTGAGCGTTTGTTTCATCCTAATTGGCAATCACCAGCACTTTGTAGATCAATAATCTCCATTAGAAAGAGTCAGCATCTCCTAATACATTCTAACTCAAATATATTAGGTGCTCCAGACTAGTCGCTAGTTGTGTGGTCCCGCCGCCAATAGCCGAAAACGGTAACCGAAAGGTCACGTAAGTGATTCCGTCCAAGCCCACAAGATGTGTCCCAGCGAGGATGAAAGGCTGTAGATGACAGCTAACTGAAATGTGACTACATTTTTCGCCAGAGTGTACGTGAACCACTCAGCACACTTGCGGAAAATCTGGCTGGGCGGTAAATTTAGGTAACCACATCACTGAAGTCCTTGTGAGACCTTCTGAGGCCGGGCATCTTGCACTTCTAGACAGGGGCTTTGAAACATTTCATGGTAGAGCTGTCGTATGCTTCGACTGGTCGTCCCAAACCAGATTGCTGTGCGCCTTCCCTTTCTGCCTACAGCTTCGGTCAACTGCCTGAGGTCATATAACACCTAGGTAGTCAACAATCACAGTGCAAAACGAGATGTAGTCACTTGTCTTATTAAGAGTTGAAGCCGTGCTACTTCATTCTGTAGGCAGGTGTTTGAACCGTTGCTAAATATAGCCGGAGACTGAGTAAACTAGCAATAGGTATGCCATAAATAGTATATCAATGGCTACGTATTCTTCATCAGGAAATTACCCAAGAAAGACAATCTGGCAGCAGTAGACCCTGGAAAGCCAACGTTCTGGATGACAGATGCTTTATTGGGGCACTCAAGCTCCATTGGCTAAGTAGAACAAGGGAGTTAGCCAAGGAATGTAGTTATCCAAGCTCAGGTCTTGCTAGTGCTCGGAGGACCAGTTCATACGATCCTCACTCTCAGCAATGCAAACCAATTCATTTGGCTTTAGATCTGTTAGATGTATTGTAACAAGATGACCTTAGGTGAAAAATTCTAGTAAGGCCACACAACGCGTATCTCTAACGCCGCATTTTGTACGCCCCGACAAAACCAAGCAGCACGCTGAGTCATCTGATCACTTAATCGTCACGCTGCGTTTTCTCAAGGATATACATACACATGCACCTGCTTTGGACGCACACACTATTGCATGAGGGACCACGGATGTTGTTTTTTAATGAGGAGAGAGTACGTTACGGATAGTACCAAACCAAGACCTCAATCTCCTTGTTACTCGGGCACAACATTGCAATGTGCAACTGTTTCGAGTGATCCAAAATGAGCTGTGGCCACTCACCCTGAGGATTTGATGCTGTCAGACCACATGAGCTGAAACAAGCACATGCTGTTGGGGCAATGAGTAGGGAAGGGTTGGCACAATTGACTAAATCGATCCAGGCTAGCTAGACGAACGATTAGTGTCTTCGCGCTGACAGAACGCGACGACAGATATCCTGACGTCCCAATAGCATTGGAGGAAAAGAGGACTTCTGTCCAAACTAGAAGCAATCCCGACAGCATGGGCCAAACCATCTCTTCAATTCAGCGTAAACCATGGTATACTTTAACAACAAAATGTCTCACCAGTGAAGATTATGGAAAAAATACTCAGGTGGTCGAAAACCGGTGGCAAATTATCCACTGCTTGTCTAAATCATTGGGATACAGAAATCCATTAGAGGGAGTTAGTTGACCTGGAGTTGAGCTCTGACCCATCCTAGTTTTGTGAGTTACCGCTTGCAGAGAAATGAATATTGACTGCTAACCTTAAGCCGCACCAATTCCGGTCGGCGTCCAGCCCTATCATCTGGGATTAGTTTGACCGAGAAAGGCAAACATGCTGGTGGTCTATGTTCATACAATGACTGGTAACCTCAAAGGCCTCACGGATCCCTTCTGCTAAATGAAAACAGTTTAAAGTGTTGAAACCTATCCCGGCTTGTCTCATCGTACCTCCATATAGTCCACTGTCCCTAGTGTAATGCCTTGCAAAGGCCTATCTGCTCACATTATAGCAACAGTCAGAAGGACCGACGCTGTAAAATTGAAAATTCTCGCCGCAGGATTAGACGTGCATTACTACAGTCAGGTTTTGTTACACGTTGTGGGTCTTTTGGCACAACAATATCTTACACACGGGCTGCATTACGAAGGTACCGCCGTCGCTCACGGGTCAACAGTTCATCGAATTTCGGTCAGCGGGTTTGAATATCCACTATTTTAACGGTGATTGCTGACCATTCTTTGGAGCTGGCAAACCGCACTTGATTTACTCTGAAATAGTCTAAATTACGTCTGTGGAAAAGTGCATAATAATTGTTGCTTCCCATGAAAAGCCACGCTGCTCTGTAAAAGTATACTGCGGTCCAAATGACTAGTTATCTGAATCTGTAATCGAACAGACCGTTCGCTTCATGTTGTCAAGATTGCTTGCAGTGTGAACGGAATAGCTCCTTCCTCCTAATGTCCATCCACCATGGCCGTACAGGCCGTCCACAGCACGCTATCGATCATTTAGTTGTCGAGCTTTGGTCGACTTCTTCAATTTGGACCCAGAATACTAGCTGCAAAATTGTCAGGACGCTCCATGAGTCGAGAATGCCAGCCTGCTAATGACTACAGGTACTTGTATTAACATGTATAAACAACGGATATTTATCCAACCACCTCGATAGCAAAAACAAGCGATCAATGGGACCACAACCTGAAGATGCGCGTCAGCACACACACCCAATACAGGGCAATGTACCTTCTGTTCCAGCCCATGTGGCATGCCTGTATCACATCCCTAGAGCCAGCAGCTACCTAATGCATTTTGGATCACTTTGAATCAGTCGCACCGCGCATTGTCAAACCCGAGAGGAAGCAGGACATAGTTTCCGTTATGATAAGTTCCTCCTCACTTTTCGTTGCATCTATATGCACTCCATCATTCCATGACCTCTAGTTCGTTTTGTGTTCGAGACAACTACAACTGCCTGCAGCAGCAGTTTGGACTTAACAGTGCTGTGGTTTGTTTGCCTTCTTCACTCACGTCCACTTCTGTCCTGTCCATTTGAGAATGTTTTAAAACTTGATAGTAACTCTCCGTGGATCTTCCTAAGATCGGTGATTTTCTCCATCTTCCGGAATTATCTATGTACCACCACTGTCGGACCGAGGACACCTAAGGTTGAGTTCATCATCTGGCAACTCAGGATGTATTGTAGCACTATTCAACTCCCCAGAACTTCAGAACATTTACGGACCTTCTGTGGGTTCTGCATTAGCATTTTATCAATTCATTTGTGAACAGTGATGTTTCATAAGTGGCATTCATAAGTGGCATTTAGGGCTATCACACTGGTTTGCATCTGTGCATATTACGTCGCGTGCCCGAAGAGAGAGCTCTCCATGAGAGGGTAAAACTCAAGTGTTTATGTAAACATACCCGTGAGAAAATGCAACTGCTGATTAGATGATGACTGAGTGAGCTGTTCCAGCTTTGTGGCAAATGTGACTTCAGAAAGGCGAGTCCTTGTGAGTGATCGGAAGGTCGCTAAGACCGTACTAAACATGGGGTATTTCTCTATGCTACAAGCCTGGTACGTCAGAACTACAAGCTATCAGGCCTGATAACTTGTCACAGGATCTTAAGTAAGCGCGCAATTCACTTTATTCTGAATTTCATTAGTGAACAAGATAAACTAGTTTTTCCTGTTGTACTCAGATTAGGGGAGAGTGGGGTCATTGGCCGCATATGGTAACGGTTATAAGTCAAAGCTATTGACTAAAACATCACCCGACCAATCCTTCCGTATCCACCCGTGCAAAACGCACACTGAATTGCGTTTCCCGGGGTCCTCCACGTTTGGTCCTCGATAGCCCGACTGCAATGTGACTTGGTCCACTAGGATGATGTTGTGCGCCTTCCTACGGCTCTTTCTTCCAGTTGTTAATTTGGATTGAAATTTGCGTGTAGCCTCATTAGATTAGGCAACTGCAATCAGTTTTCCTGATCTTCACTTCCAAGTCACAAGCCCAGCCTAGTGAGAAGCCATTATAGCAGAAGGATTGACATAATACTAGGTTAGTCCTACTGCGGTTTACTGCATCTACACCTAAGTGAACATGAGGAACCTTCAATCCAGAGTATTTTAGTCCCTATAGCCGTTCCTTCATGTTAATTTAACAAAAAGCTCTGTAACAAGGGTGGTATTCATCCGCGGGGAGAAGGAATTAGATGTCATACAAATGACAGTTTCCGTTCAAATCGATGGTCATTGATTTCTGCCACAAACCAGATCTTGCGACTAGCGTTCGAAGAGGCAAACAACTTGGAGAATGTTCAAAGAAGAAAATTCATCGAGAAATCTTGGGAAACACCCTTCAGGGGGACAATGGCTAGGACAAGAACACAGTGGAAGGTACCCTAATTTATCTAACAATTTGGCCTATTATTCCCAAACTTATCACATTGGCTTAAGGTAAACTCGTCGCACATAAGCTAATGACTATTTTGGCCTATAGAATCAAGAGAGGACAGGCTACGAACGAAATTGTTCTGACTCGTCAATAAGATCCTCTCGTGCAATTTTCGAATCACGAGACGAAACTGGATCACGTGTTCGGTATGCACGACCAACTGTAACTCCTGTCCACCAGGTCTCAACTGTTTTGTGTTTCGCAATTGACGTAGCTGTTTAGTCGTTTCGGGTTGGTATTGATCCATAGCGGTTGTTATTTCCACAGTTGTAATACTTCTCGCTTATTCCATTTTTAGCCATTATACCTGAACGATCACAACGTTGCCCTATGTTCAAACAACAATTAAGTGGCTCCGCAACCATTACATTCACCCATAAGAAATTGTACGACCTTCCCCTCTAACCGCTTTCTACTATTGATGGCTAAAAATGTTATCTGTACAAACCATTGTTTGGTCTTAAAGCCTTCGAAAATTACCCTGGAACGGATAACTACGGTAAAAAATTGACTGCATTTTTTACAGCCTGTTCAGTGGCTGACGACTGCAGCCAAGTAGACCAAACCGATGATGCAAACTCAGAAAGCCATACGCGCAAAATCCTGACAACGTCCTAGTTTTAACACCATATCTTGGCGGTTCCACGCAACTGAGTTAAAAGACTGAGACAGGACACCTGTTGTCTTGCCTTTGTGATTACCACAGTACAGCAAGCTGTAGATGCGCACTCGTCATCGTTGCAGGTGCATATCTCACCTCCCTGATAGCAATGGAAACGTAGACAGCGGACAGTGTCTCGTCCCTGAGTCATTACTGCTCTTCTGTAAGACGTAACTAACAGTGATAATTCGCTTCGACTATTCAGTACGGTTGAACTGGTTAGTTTTCAACAGCTACTAGCATGTACGGGGTATATTTGTAACCAAATCATGGTTCTGACTTTTGAGGTTAACCATTTTTGCTGTCATGCTTGGCGAGTTTGGTTGTTACCAGCAAGTGAGTTACTTTAACGAGTCCTGTCCGTTTAGGTTAACACCAGCTGCATTGGATTTTTCGTAACAAGGCAACTGGGACCCATGAACCGTTTATATTTTGCGAAATATGTGCTTATGTCGAATGAATTAACCACTGATGACCACGAATGTTTCCATCTCAGATTTGAGCTTCTTAATTTTGGGCGTGAGCTAGTTGATCAGGCAATGCAGCGACAATGTTCAAAGCTGCTAAATTTTATAAGCATCATGCAGCTGAAAATAGCAATTGGTTTAGATCTAGAAGTATATGATCGACTGGAGTGTTCTAGCAAATGCTTTTTCTGCTGCATTTTGTATGTCTGGGTCCTATTCGAATCTATCCAAAGCCATCCCTTCTGCGCCAATTCAAGCTAATACCCTTTGAGTGCATAAACAATAGTACTAGCTGGTACAGTGCCACCTAATGGAATCACCTATAGCCTTCACAGTCATGCACGTTTGATTGATAAGACGAAGTATGACCAACGAAAAAGAACTCTGAAAGTCACTGGTCACCGTAACTCAGCTAAGATAAGGAACGTTTGGGTGGCGTAGAGTACCGGTTCAGTTCCTAGCCAGGTGCTGCCTCCCTGGCCCGTCATTTTGTTTGACTCCTGTGTGATTTGGCTCCTATTCGAGAACCAGCATCACTACAAGTCACTCCTGGATGCTAATAACAACAAAAGGGGTTGTCGGCGTTCCTAAATCCAGTGGGTAGGAACATATCGTGCAACTGTGGAAAATTTGTCATCTATAGTCTGTGGTTAGTTGGGCCAAATAAAATAAACTAAGATCGAGAGGTTGATATTGCATTCGGAGCCGGGACAAGCTGCTGGTTGCGGGAGTAATGGAGCATCTGGTAGCCCCTGATACATTAGTTGTGTGTACTCACGATGCTTGTTGAATTTCTCTGCGAGATTAGTTTGGTTAGCCAACACAAAAATTAAGCCACAGATTAGAATTTTCCTCCTGCGGAAGGTCATTTTTATGCACTTTTTCGGCCGCACCGGCTTCGGAATTAGCACAGTGAATTCCAATGAAGCTACTCGTACACTCATGTTGTATACTGAAAATTAACTTGTGTTTAATTCGCCAAACACTAGAACATATACATTCGGTGTTTGTCACTGAGTAGCTTCAGCATTGTTCTTGTGATTTAGGAAACAGTAAACACTATCTCCCCCAGGGGACCGATCCTGAGGCCTGGTCAGAAAGAACTCTATTCAAAGATTGAATACAGCTCTAGCTTCATGTGACACCTGACTAAACCCTCGGTAAAGTATTTAGCTTTTGAATAAAAATCTGTTATGTCTGTTTCGTTAGATAATCTCCTCATTTGTTTTGCTCCTTTTGAAACCTATATTTCGCGTCAGGAATGAACCGTTGGCTGCTACTTTAGATCCACTACTCATTTTTCTGCGGAAAACAATTAACTGGAACACTACCGTATGACGTTTGCCTGGTCTTGGAATCAGTCTGTTGTTCTTTGTCAGTCATTGTCTGGTCTTCCTCTGACCATCCTTAGGTATCCCCTTTGTGTTACAACTATCACACGTACAAGGTTAAACTTAGCTCTTTTTGTATACCAGAGTTGCCACACTGGTTAGTCATATTGTTACTGCAACCCCGTATTAGAATGATTGGTGTTCACACCATAGTAGTCTGTGATGGTGGGGCCCCCGTGACCCCGCCTGTGCATGGCTGGAGAC
>SJOL01007385.1:271995-291091 GCA_004794785.1 Opisthorchis felineus | reverse complement strand
ATATATACATATATAGTGTTCAACTCAATCTGAGCAGCTAGGTGTTACTTGGGTCAGTGTGTCATTCCCAACTCATCACTGGCTTCTAACATCAATCTGAAATCTAAGATCCATATGACCAGCATATGTAAGTTGAGCAAATAACAAGTGGAAGATCCATGACTTTCCCAAGATAACGCACCTCACAAAAAGATACCGGGCTGCCCATATTTTTCTCCATCACTGCAATCTTTGCGGTTAGAATTAACTGGGTTTTGATAAGCTATTAGTAAGTCCGGTCAGAAGTCGACCCCATAACTTACAAAAACAGTATTCTTGTACTACTGGTGTAAAAAACACTAAGAAGTGAAAAGTGAGCTTGACACCGCTGTGGTACAATCTCCTTCAGAAAGAATTATACTTTCCGATTCAAGACCGTTGTAAGTCACTTTGAAATACTTTGAGTGAACGTAGTTTGAACGATATTTCACCGCTTCCATTTCAAAGCAGTCGGGTACTCAACCTCGAGATAGGAGATTTTAGCACTTTTTACAATCTCTGTGCTGATACACTGTAAGGGATCTGGGTAGGGCGGTCAGTCCAGCACGACAACTTGAGAAAGATGCTAGCTGTGAAGAGAATGGAAAGGAAACCGCCTTATCTCGCGATTAATAAAGGTCTGGTAAACAAATGGTTCTCAAAAAGAGAACTTCTATATCGGTCTCAAACTTTTCCAGTTAACTGAAAACCGTGTTATCCTGTTCAGACGTTCTGTCTTCATGTCCACTCATTGCAACCAGTGTCTATTCTAACCGTGAAATAACGACGGAATTTGTCAGTCCAGTACGAATGAGTGCGGCAACTCTGATCTTAACACATATTGTCAGTAAACTGACGACATCTGATGCGAAATCTCAGATGTCACACGAATTGTTCTGTAAAGAATTTCAACATTTTCTACATTGTCTTGAAAACCCTTAACTCTTGGAGTACTTGTGGTAGTCTTGGTTTGGAGTAATTCAAAGCAAAGCTTTACGCCAAAATTTTCTAGTATTTTGAGTCATTTTCACAGAAACGTACTCAACATGGAACAAAGCCGAGCATTGGACACCAAATATGTTCACGCTTTTGGCCACCAGCTAGATTTTGTGGCTCCATCAAGCTCCGCAAATGAGCTCATTCGTGACCCTGACCGCGAAAAGTCGCATGATGTGTGATGCAGACGACTAATACTTACGAGTCCGTCGTGGTCACATCAGTCTCTACGGAATGCATGTAACTTTCAGAACTGCTTTGATGCTGAGGAAACTTCAATCCATAAGCTAAAGTTTGGGTAACCCTGGCTGTCGAAGGCAGTTACATGTGCTGTCCCCATGTTTGTGGACTAAGATACCGAGGAAATAAGGAATAAAACGGCAGTAAGAATAATTCCAGTCATTAATGTACAACGGGTGAATCGCAAGTATGAACCTACCCTGTTAGTGTCACAGTCTACTAACTGAACTTTTGAAACAGAGTTTCTTGCGTTTAGTCAACAGTTTTTATAGAAAATTCATATTCCTGGTCTGTTTTGATGTCCTTTTTTGGCAAGCTTAAAATCGAATAACGATCAGGAGACCATAGGGCATTCCCCAACTCTTAAATCAGTCGAACTGAGATAACGGCAGTAACCAAGGGCTGCTTCGAATTGCGCTTACTCCGTGTCACAGGAGATTCCATTCAAGACAAGCAGCTTTGAGTGTGAGCATGTTTGAACGCACTGCAGTTGTTCATTCTTGTCATACTTAAGAATTCCTGCGTCTTTCGGCTACTCTTGACCCTCTCAATAACAGTGAGCACCGGTTTCTTGAATTGAATTTGAACTGGGTGCCTTCTCAGGTCATTAGGTGAGCGAATTAGCAATGCTGATTAGTTTACGATACTCTGTTGCATACATTCAGGCAGAGAAGTACCTATTACTGCCACGCTTCGCCGTGAGTAAACAGGAGGATGGTTTACTCAAACAAGCCAGCGTAGTTGACGACGCGCACTCATTTACAAACTAATTTGGCGTTGAAGGGAGACACAACGGAATCCCTGCTGGATCTCTTGTTTATGATATTCTTAGACTGAATGTGCTACACTTGGGACGATGTTCGGGGAATCGGTCGACCAAAAGTATACTCGTGAATTTGGTTCGAACCAGATATGAAATAATTCGCGGTCATTAGGTTGTGCGACCTCTTCACTTAAATACTGCTTGAAGTTTATCATATCACTCTGTCTTTAGGTCATACCAAAGCATCCCATTCATGTGCCTGAATCGATCGTTCCATCTCTTACTACTCTACCTCTATACTGTTTGCTGATGGTGGGCGTACGTTTGATAACTGCTGTGTAGTGAGAAAATGTGAGCTGGACGTTTGCTCTGCAGCTTCTTGTGAAAGAACCAATTATTAAGTTAGCTTTAGCAGCCTTACAAGGCCCTCCACATTTTGGCATTGCCTGACAAGTTGAGATTTTTCATTCAGGAATTCGGGACTCATTTTTGTCAAATCTGTTCTTCCCATGCGATATAAATACGCACTTTGTTTCTTTTGAAATGTACAATAATACGCCACGACGTGAAAGACCTGATAGCCTTCGTTAGAGTGACTGACCGGAGAATATGAAGAACTCATTTTGGCTTACCGAGAAGGCTGGTGTGGAAAATTTAATCTTGGTCCAGAGTGAAAAGGTAGCTGACCAGACCTCACTTCGAACCTTTGAGGAAAATACCAATATGTCTCACGTTTATAGCAGCTTAGAGTGATGTGCATATATTTTTTGGTAAATGGTTTACCTAATTGTTATTCGATCACTGTTGAACAGGTTGTAAGACTAGGAAGAAGTAACAGTCGGTAGGTATTCCAGTATTTTTGTTGTGTTTGTTGTTCTGACAGGCTGGCACTTGTACATCAGACTGTGTCTGACTCTTAACCAGGCCAAATTCTTACTCGAGTTAGTCTCCAACATCATTTGTATTCACGACTTGTCTCACTTCCGTTGTTTGTAGCAACCAATTCACTGTGTCTAGACAGAAGAAAAACGACAACGTTTACCTGCATAAATTGTTTTTCACGTCGCTACGGGTTAGAGACTAAACTAGACTGAGATGATGAAATGTGACGACATTTCCGAGGTATCACTACCGAAACTGGTAACAGTGGTGGGTTTTCTACAGAATTTTTCGTCTTAAAGGAGGCTAAACATAACTCTCTAGGGAGTTCGCAACTGCATTTCTCAATGAGTAATTTTACCTCTGAAGTGAAGCCTTAAATTCAGCTATCTATTACACCCATAATTTTGCTCCACGCCTTCTAGGCTCCTTGTGTCACCACCCAAGCCCAACTAGTAAAGCAGACGGTATACAGGTGAAATCGTACGCCTCTGCCTATGGGATCCTGGAACCAAGTTTGCATGAACAGCAAACCACGAAAGAGCGAAATACACTCATTTGCATACTAATTTGGTTTTGCGGGAGACTCACCTAGAACCCAGTTGAATCACTCGTTTATGATGTTCTTAAGCAACTGAATGTGCTACATCACGCTGCCTCATGTTTCAGTTGCCATGGTATTCAAGATATCGCGATACCTTTTATTGACGTAATACACTACTCATAAGTTCGCTGAAAACATTTTGACAGCTCATGACCGGTTTTGCCGTCCGTGAGGCTCATTAGGTAGGCACAATCCCCGAGTTTCCGTTAACCCCATGTTCTACTTGAACCCAAACCACGAAAGACGCTTCCACCACTTGACGCAAAATATCTGACGAATTCTGAACAACTAGAGAGTGGTGAAAAAGTAACGGAAGATCTTTTTTTGACGAAACGCGCTGCTTACATTACTGAAAACTCCTGAAAAGCTCACAAACGGTTTTTCCCTTATTGACGCTTACCAGGTTAACACAGTCAACAAATTTTCGTTACCATTATGTTTTATTAAAACACCAAATTTTTACGCAATGGGCAAAATACATTCGTTTACGAATTACGTTAGTGTTGACGACAGACTCAATTAAATCCCAGCTGAAATTCTCATTTGTTATATCTTTCAGACGAATGTGTTGCACAACGGCCACCTCGTGTTTCAATTGCTATGGGATTCTAAATGTCGAGATAAATTTCCTTGACGGAACACGCCACTGATAAGGTTGCTTAAAGCTCTTCGACATGGCACGATCAGGTCCCACCAATTGGCGCAGTCCATGAGCTTCCGTGAACCTTATATTCCGTCCAGAAGATACACCACGATATTTCAAATATCACGAAGAGGTCTTTACGATATCTCAGCACCAAGTAAGTGGGCGAAGCCAGTAGAGTTTTTTTCGAATTAGTCAGGAGCCGAAGTACAATACATTACATTTCGACAATGTTTTAAATGAATACTACGTCTGACTGTCTTTTGACACAGAGGTGGAACAGATGTGATCTCCTCTGGACGGATCCTAAATGCAGTAATAGCCTCAGCAAACCAACCCGGGGGATGTCACTTTTAGAGGACGATCTTGTCCGAGTTTGCTTCTATAGAATGAGGTATGCTATTGTATGAATTCTACCTTGAGTCACTAAATGCAGCATATTAACCGGAAAGTGCACAGTGACATTTAAAGTCCCTCATGGGATACCCTCGTGGAAATTTTGTCAACTACTTGAGTGTCTAACAGAGTGGTTCCCAGAATTCTACGGAACGCTCAGTATAGATGATACATGCGCCTTTTTGAGAAGCCATAACTCAAAAGTGCACCTGTTTTTCATTAATCTCTCAACGATCAAGTCCTCAAAGAAAAGACAGATTCGCGAAGAAGGCCACTCTTGGTCGGTCTCTTAATTTGGTCTCCACAAGTGTTATCAGCTGTATTTAGGCAAGAATTCACTTCATAGCAGACAACAGTCAGAAGCTGGTTGGTCTGCGCAATATTCAGGACTCAGAAAAATTAGGAAAAACTCAAAAAGACTCTTTGTAAACGGAAATTCCGAACCAATCATGAGTCACGCAGTTGTCCCCTCTTGGGGGGTTATGCCGCAGGAGTCGCTTTCAAATAGTGTACTTCATGTGATAAGTTTCTTACGGATGAGATCCTCTAGCAGAAGTGACCACTTTGAGCCATCCCTTTGAGTTGACCCCTCTAATATGGGACAAGTGTATTTTTCGAAACTTTGTAAAGTCATCTTGTTTATCCTTATTTTTCTAGCTTAAATTCAGCCAGCCAGTCTAAAACTTCAGGGCATATCCTCAGAGGTTATACAGGTCATCAAACGCAATTGCATAATGGATGTTCAATTCCAATTTCTTCGGGACGGTACCCATAAAACCCTTCTTGCTGAGAGGTCGCGGAATGCCATTCTTCGCATTTCGTTGATGCTTTGTGACCAGTTGTGATTTCAGTCATCGAAATTCATTTATTTGCAAACTCAGTCGGTATTTCGTTAAAAAGTTGTATCATTATATCCAAAATATTACGGCAACTCAAATATTAGGCAGCCTTTGTGCAATATCTTCAATTGCAGAATCCCGTACACGAGGGATTCGGTTGAGATTCAGTTGACACAGCATTAATTTTGGAACTGAGTGTACTTGGTTAACTACATATTTGCTGCTCAAATGAGAGAACTCGGAGACTGCGCTCACCCAGTTGGCCCCTGAAGAGGTTTCAATGTTCTTATGATTAGTAAGTTCCGTGAAGAAAATGTATCACGATATTTCGAGTGTCGTTCCAGTTGAAACAGGAGGCAGCATTTGCGTGACGCATTCAGTTGAAGAACATAATAAGCAAATTTTAACTGGGATTCACCTAAGTCTCCCGTGAAAACCGGACTGGTGAGCGAATGAGTGTATTTGATGAATTTCCTGCAGTTTAGTTTTAATCAGAACATAAGGCTAATCGGAATTCGGAGTCAGCGTCTACCTGATGAGACTCAAGAAGAATGAAACCGGTCGTGGGCTGTCGAAGAGTATTAGGCAACCTTGTGAGTAATTTTTTTCATGGGAATATGCTGTGATATTTCGAATATCGAACCAACTAAAACATGAGGCGGTCTCTGTACAGTTGGAGAATATTAGAAAAATTAGGATTAGCTGGAATTCAATAGAGTTTCTAGTTAACACCAAGGAAAACGTTTTACCTACTTGATTTATTTGTTGGCTTCTTTATCATTCAAGTGAAATTATTACGGCATTTATACCTAGAAGACTATAGAATCTGTTTTCCGTCATGGTGTTGGTTATTTTTATATGTTCCAGACTGTTAACTTTTTATGTTCTGCGCTTGGGCTTGGACTGAGTGGCTCCTCCTCAAGTTTTTGACGCCGAGAGTGTGTTCACGATGGTCAGCCATTTTGTCTGTTTACTACAGGTTTCCGGTTAATAGCAGTTTGTGGTGAAATTCCTCGACGTCTGAGGTCTGCAAGTTAACATTTCATCATTCTACCCACAATACCGCTTCTACCAAATGATTGTTGGTTTCGGACGGCTTTGGTATTGAGGTTTTCTTTTTCTCACTCAAGGAAACCTCCTCAACTACTGACCAGATTTTACCCCACGTATTTTTCCACTTCGTTCGTTCTCAGCTTAAAAATACATCGGCATATTTACTTTAACAGTCCCCAGCTAGTAGATCAATTATTTCGGCGCAAGACTGGGCAGTAGAAACTCGGTCGCGGCTCGAATCCTTTTCACTTTTTTGCCTTAAACAACCGCTCTTTCACCTAAAATGGCAAGCATTTAGAAAAGCTTTTTCATCCAAATTCTCATTCGTATCAGTCACAGAGTTTCACAGAAATTTTCATTAGTATAATACGATATAACATGTGTGTTTAAGGACTTATGAGCAGACTGTGAACTGATGTGCGAACATCGGAGGAACTGATTATAGGCTACCTGTACTGAGAGGTGAACGATTTGACTAAGCTTTTCAAAATTAATTTCAATCAGGGTCAACAAATCAAGGAAAAATCAAACATAGGAACACAATTAATCCGGCCGAAGTCTCACTCCAGTGAGGCTCACTCGGAAAACGCATAAAGAGGTCTTCATCTGAAGACGGTCTATGCATAGAGGCAGAAAAGTTGTGGTACGAACTGGATACGTAACACACACCTGCTTATTGGCTAACGTTTGAGTGGGAAAAGATTTTACACTTCGCATGACCGACAAACAAATTAGACCCCAGGTGTAAAAAATGGAAAAAAGTAGCGACTATAAAAAGAGATTTTGTTAGGCTCATTAGCAAAGTTTGAATAGCAAGGAAGTGTCTTCACTTTGTGTCGTTGCAAGGACTTGTCCCGATAGAAAACGATAGTGTGGATATAAAGATATAAAAAAATTTAGCGTAACCAGCATCACAAACGGTAATTAATATTCGGATTGACTCCCCTTTTTCAGCTACTGAAATACTGTGAGTAGTTCATAATTGATTTACCCAAAATTTTGGTGTTGGAGGGAGTTCCCTTGAAGCCGCCTCACAAAGTTAGGGTAATTATCGTTTTCATGGTGTTTTAACTACTTTCTCGGTACTCCAAGCTTTTACTAAATTGATGGGTTTATCTAGCTGATTTCTGAACGACCAAAATACTGCATGAAAACATTCGTACCTTGGCGCATCGCAGACCGCAATATCTACGCTGACCGTATGACACAAACAGAAAAAGAAAGAGCGAAAAACTCAGCACGAAAAATATCATTTTACCTGCCAAAGTTATTTTTATACTCACAGAACGATAGACCCATGATTCCTGTGGAGGGAGAATAAAGTTTAGTTGTAATAACATGAAATACCATACCCTTTCGAAAAAACTTTCAAATCTTTGCAACATATACATAAAGATTAGACAGATGGACATCGCCAAAGAGCGAAACAGCCCGCGTGGCTGCAAAGCCCAGTAAGCATTATGTAGAAAATGCAAGAAAGGCCGAAAATAACGCGCAATGGCCACCTGGTAGACAGAAAGACGCACAACCGATCGCGACATAGAGTTACTGCTCGAAACCAGAAATTGGTAGTGAACGGCGGTTTATCGATCCAAGCCAGGAAAGTGGCTATTGTTGCCCGCCGTCAGGCTGCTTTTTGCATCTCATGACTGCCGTTCTTTGTATAGAACAATTTCCTGTCGACTTAAAAGTCAAAAGAGAGTGAACACGATTCGAGAGCTATTTGAGTTGTAACAGCACGGTCTGGGATGTTTCGGTGCTCCTTTTCGAGTCAGCGCTCACCACAGTACTCTCATGGTTGGCTAACAGTATGTTGGTTTTCAGTCCTGTGCTTCCAATTCGAGGTGCTCTTCTGGGTAGGAGTATCGGTAATTCGTTCAAGACGACCCAATGCCGGTAGCAGGATTCGGCGGGCTGCAGTGCGTTTCAGGGAACCTACTGTGAAGCTTGATCTCCATGATCACAAAGACGGTTGGGGGTAAACAAAGACGACGAATTATGGAGCCCACCAGTATGAGTAAGAATTGATCGGCACACTGGAAGCAGCTTAGTTCGCAAAAGCCACCCATAGTCGTGGGCTGTGTAGGTGGGGTTTCCGACATGTTTATCGTAGGACTGGTTCTGATCTTGCAAAGTCGTGGTTTTGTGGATCATGGGGAGTGTATCGGGGCCTTGAAAGAGAACGTCAAGTCTACGGGTGTAATCACAGCGATTGGTAACTTATGTGGGTGTTTTCTGCCTTAGTTCTCCTGTGTGAGGACTTCGCTCATGCCCAGGAGATAGGAAAAGTGGACTGAAGCCGATCGCGGCACTGACAGACGTCCTATAGGCCGCTGAAGTGGTCAGCATGACGCCGATCGACACAGAAGAGAGGTATAGTAGGTAGAGTTCCATTGGCACTACTGACTGTTCCACAGATTTTAGGGTGACGTTGTGTTGTTCTTGGCTTGCTTATTTGCAGAAGGCGGTATAATTTTCTAAACAGATAGCCCCAAGACTTGGAGGTCTATGTATAATTCTGCATAGCTTTGATCCAGCGCACCAGCTGGCAGTCTGGTTCCTTGAAGTTATGAAGCCATTAAAGGACGTGAAGGTTTAGTTGAGCCAGGAATGCTCCGCCTAAAAGGTATGAACTAAAGTGCCGAAAGAAACAAAGGTGTGTCTGTTAATCTGGTCGCCGGATTCAGGTGTTATTCACTCCGTGATAACAAGAACAAATTACGTCTTGTTGGTGAAATGAGTCTGTGAAAACTGGTACGCGTTAGGTGATCAAAACTTTTTTCTTTGCCAATACAGTAGGCAAATCCCAGGGTGGTGCTGGTGGAGTATAACCGGTTTTTACAGCATAATTTCAATCCAAGGATTCGGCTGCCACTGGCAGGTAGGTAGATGCCATAATGCGTGCCGGAGCTTTAGGTGATTTCCAGTTTCAATCTTTCCTGCACCATATTGGTTTGGCCGAGTAGTTCACCCTCATCTTGAGGTGTGCGACATGTGGCCTGAGGAGTTCCTTTAGTTTTCTTTTACCCTAGGCTAGCATTTCCGGACCACATCGGAGTCATGTAGTGGTTGTTAGGGGCTTTTGCGAAGTTGTAGTATGTAGAAGCGCGACCGGAGTGTACCTCATCCAGAGTGTGCGGACCCCCCATATGTGTAGGGTCAGATAGCCTACTTCCGAGATTGCAGGCCAGAAAAGCTCAATGGAGCTGACATAACTTCCAATCGAGTTTGACGAATGTACTGTGAAAGAAAAGAATGATTACGGACCAGTGCGCAAACCTTCGCAAAGCCTTCGCCCCCAAAACCCGGTGGATTTGAATAGCTTTTAAGTCGTAAACCGTGATACAGTAGGCCGACGACATTGATGTTAGCGACCTTAACGCACAGTATCTGCGAGTTTTTCCAAATTCACATTGACAGACGTCATAAACGCGGTCAGAGGGTCAGAGGAAGACAATAAGGATGAGTCAACAATTGACGGCCTGCTTTTAACAAAATTGGGCTTGCCCGATTTCTATTTCAAACAGCGTCCATTGTTTTCATTTTTCGGTCGTTGGTTTAACCATCAGAGCAAGCAGCGCGTGCAGTCATCCAGCCATTCGTTGTCACAAAGCTTGTCCCGGTGGTGGCGATCAGCTGGCGGTTTATTCATTAGACAGGCTTAAAGCCTTGTGCTGCTCAAATGGCACTGGTCAATTTCTCCAGTGGCTTTTTGACAACTTTAGATTTTGTCTCCGGAATCACAAACACTGGAAACAACCGGCGTAGTATCTTTTATTCGAGTACGAGAGAGGGACACTTTCACTACTAGCTCGCTCAGTTTTGTCACCTACGTGTGTGTTCTGCTATGAGGGCCCTGGATTCTAGTACTCACCGTTTCTAAACTCACCTGTAGGGGGTACGGAGGACCGAAGCGGCATTGTGAAGGTTATTCACATGTCAGCCGTTGGTGGTCGCTTGCTCCCAGCTTCCGAGATGACACATTGATGTGGAAACTGAAGACTATCCGATGGCAATATCCGCACGGTACGCTTATCAAATATATATGCATTCTTTGCTCCTATATTTCGCAGCTACCTCCTGCGTTAAACGCTTTCGGTTGTCGGCTCAGCGGCTTTTCTTCACACCATACGGCACACACAAGTTGTGATGAAACGTCCTTGTGTCTGGGGTATAACTGCATTGTGAGTTTTAGTCTCTCTTTTGGCTACGCATCCCACCCATGAGATCAGTTGTAGTTGATACAGAAACTGTCAAAAACAACGTAAACTGACCTTTTATTGGGGGAAGAACGCAGCTTACCGAAGTATTAAGTTATTAACCCGAAACGGGGGTCAGGGTAAAACCCGAACCTATTAAACTCAACAAAAAACTCAAGGGCCACTGTTTTCGGTGTATGAGGTTTTGGTATCCCACGGCCTCTGTTCTTCACACAAGGTCTTCTTTTTACACACCAGGAGACAAGTAAGATAGAACATGATTGAGTGAATATTCAGACTGCTGCGTAGTTCAAAGTGCTGTGCAATGATGAAAAGTTGATTGGCGGCCTATCTGAGGCAATCGCGTAATTTTTTGAGGGCAAAATTTATCGGCGTATTTCTGTGCCAAACGTTTTCTTTGGAAGTTCATAGTTTTGTGAGGTTTTTGTCTGCACCGGAGAGTGATGAGCAAACAGAGGACCTGTTAGCGCACTCACTTTGATGGAACCACCTGAAAACTGCCGAAAATTGTTAAATCTTTCTGAGAAGATGAGATAAATTGGTTCCTTGCTCGGTAGTCTTACATCTGGGGAAACCGTTCAACCCCCAGACGAAAGACGCAAACCTTTGAAAAACCAAATGTAGATGGCCCACGGGCAGGATGTGCCTCAGAATATTAGTGGCTCGAGTGTAGTAAGTTGCTAGCTGGCGGCTGGTCTAATCATTGGGCCTGTCACTTCGTTTGTAGGCTCTCTTCCACCACCTGATGGGGCAGAACAACCACATTGTTGGTAGCCCAGAACGTTGTTCAATCTCTGACGATTTATCAGCTAACGTGCTCAACGTACTTAACACCCAACCAGAAGGGTACCAAAAATTTCAAACGAGTCGCCGATCTATGCGGATAAATCAGCCACCAAATATTTCAACCACGTATTATGATGTAAAATGAAACAAGAGTGAGGGTAGCTTTAATGCCGTTGGCTGCAATGTCAAGAAAACGGAACGCAATGTATGTACGACGAACGAGCTGTGTAAACGTAACGACCGTGCGTGCAGTGTGGTTTCAAGGCAGAGTGGCTTCCGAGTAGTTATATATCCAGAGCCAGTTGAGAATAGAAATAAACGAGTGCGTCCCATTATGTTAGAAATGCTGAAAAATAATTATTAGTCATTACAGCCAAATGTCCAGCGCGGTTTAACTGCACGATTCACAGGAGCTTAGGAGGCATACCTTTCCCTCAAACATATGCCTACAAAATGCTTCAGCTTCAGAGCCTACCTCCTGTAGCTGACCCGGACAACTTTCACCGGTTGACTCTCTGAAAGCGGACTCTGTCGATATAGGGAAACAAACTAGCGTAGAATTAGCAGAGAACGGTGATGAACCCTATTCCCAAGGACGGATGTGATAAAAGCGCAGTCAAATGTTGACCAGTGAGCAATCTGGCTGTTTCCAGTTCGTTGGCGACAGGTTGCAACAAACACAACAGTTTGCACCGGCACACGAGACTGTGGATTTTGGAGGTGCTCTTACATGATAAACCAGCCATTAGAAGAACAGAAAGTAGCGCCAGTATTCACCGGCAAATATCTTGGTTACGCCGTTTTCCTACAATCCGTCGTAGCTTCCGAGGGCCCCCTTTCGGCCGCCCTTAAGCGAGCTTGAAGTGTTAAACTCAAAACTTTGTAGAACGTGTTCAAATAAATTGGGCGCTTCCTGGTGGTAAAATGGAAATTTCTGTGTACGTATGCATGCCTCGCGGGGCTCTGCTGCCTGGTCGGTGTGCTTCAAAACTCTTCAACGAACGTTATTTTTCCTCATTTTACGAATGACCTGATGTCCACAGGCAACCTGAAGTTGTGAGTTTGTGTGATGAACAAGCACATATTGTAATCTCGCTGCTTTACGGATGGTTCTAAACTGCTACGTTTTACTCGGGTTTTTATCCACTGTAAGTAGAAGTCTGTGGCATAGGAAAAAATTCACCAATGCCCTCGTTTCCATCTCGAGTTTGCCTAGCTGATGTCTTTTCCAAGGCCATATCAGCGCACTCAACGGGTTTGAGCGATCTGGGCTTCGAAGTGATCTAGTCGAGTTTTTTATGTCATCTTTCCCAATTTAGGCATATAAATCTGCAACATGTACTTGTAATAGTGAACTAGTTGTGTTGTAAGGTAGTTGCAATATAAGGGTCAAGAAGTCAAAGCCACGTAATCGTTAGTGTGGGTTTCTGAGTAAGGTGTTGTTGACATTCGCCGACCTACTGCATAACACCCTGAGGTAATATCGGCCTTGTTTAGTCCGTCTATGAGCTCTCTGGCAGCTGAAGGACGATAGATCTGCACACGTCTCGTTTCTTACAAGAGGCGTGCTGGTAACTGTTAGGCGCGTTCATACCCGCAACCACCTTGATCTAACCAGGTAAACCTTGCCAAAACATCAGTAATCTTCTAGTACCATGACATCTTCCTCGTATTGAAATGTTTTTGCAGCACAAGCAAATTTGTTACAAGAATTTGTGTCAAGAGTACACTGTAGGGGCTGTTTTCATGAGCCCGATTGAGTGGTGGTATGGCGACTCGTGGAAGTTGTCGCATCTTGTTATATCCTATATTGCATACCGTTTCTTGCAATTTTTGCAAGTGAAGGAGCACCGTTCTACTTTTTGCCGGGGTTACAGATGGCTTATTTCGCCCTTGAACTTTGTATGCACGTGCTTTACTGCATATTAGGGAACAAAGAAAACAACACGATAGAGCTTGACAAAAGTAGCACTGTGAGGTGCGGAAGTTTTGGACTGTATTTAAAAATTTGTACCATCGGTGAGAGTTAATATTTGATTGCCGATTTAGAATCCCAAAAGACGCTCCAAGCACGACTGGTACCTCGTGGTTGAAAGTGGGATGGCCTAGGATTACTTTAAAAAGACCCCACTCTGAGTGAATTGGTGAGATCAAAGGAACGGCCTAAAACCAGTGCCAGAGAACCATCACCCAAATCAAAGCGAAGACATGTTTTGCATCAGTCAAAAGGAAACTGCAATAATTTGTATCTGACACCTTTCGACGGTTATGGCCCCCGTATTGAGGCAAACAAAATCGGATTATGGAACAAACCTGGCTCAGCGACTCCATTGCAGTTTCAAAGGCGTATTCTAGGTACATACAGATTCCCCCTAAATAATAATAGCACAAGATTATTACCCTTACTACTAATCAGTCCATCAAGAAACCAGAATAAATATCTCATGTATAGGTCTGTTCAGTTACAAATAAGAACATGTTACATAAGCGACCCGACCATTTAGACCATAACTTCTGTTATCAGGGCAGATTTCCAAAACAAACTGCAATGCAGGGGTGTTTAAGTTCTACACGCTTTCATAAATAGTGATGGATCCTAGGAAGCCTACTTGCGAACCGAAGCCATTTACTTCTAATTAGCCTAAGAACCAGGAGAACTACTGAAAGTTTTATAACCCATTATTAAATGAAAATGTGTCTCGTTTGGATTGCAACTTTGTACCTTGCTTTATGGGGAACACATAAGGCGCTCTTTGAAAGCCGCGGTCGCTACCGACTTCTTAAAATGCCCATCACATAGCACCGTTTAGTAGCATGGCTTTGATGCGGGGTTCGTTTCACGAAGGAACTAGATCGTACCAGCTGTTTTTGGTACCAGTGTCAAAAAGTGGCATAAGTTATGACTGTTCTTATTGTACTTATGCGACGTAGGATGCTCCCCACCAATTTAGACGGGAGCATAACTATTTGAATACTGCCTTCGACACCGAATATCGAGGGTTTTGTGAAGAATTTGTAGAAGGCCAGCACGCACACCTCTAACCGAGCTCTCGCTTCTGAACAGCAACGAAGTCACCTGCCAGGGGTTCCATAGCCGTGTGGCTGAACAAGCACTTGATGTGAGGATACAAGCCATTGTATATTCACATAAGGCCAAACCGACTTGGCACCCACAAGGGTCCGACGTGGCCCCAAACATTTTGTCATTCATTTTGTCATTTTCCGAGACTCACTGCTGACACTCTTCAACAACGAAGCCAAGACTAAGAGACCACGGAAGATCAGGTACACTCCTATCTTGGGAAACTATCTCGATGTTCTAAGCTTTTGGGCACTGTCTGACGGAGTGAACTTTCGGGAATGTAATCACAAACTGTTACACATCCGTCTTCTCAAGGGCCGACAGTAGATTCTTCCACATCAAAGTTCTTCGGGAACTTGGAGCATACATAATTGGAGGACGTACCACGAAGCATAATAGGCTTTCTTCTTCCCAGTCCCGTTCAGTTGATAAATGCTACAACTCATTTCGTCCCCTGTGAGAGTCTGGGTCTAGGTTTTTCAATGTCCGTCACTTTCTGTGCTTTACGTTATTGGCTGCTCACTGTTACGACAAGACCAAATCTCACTAGCGCCCACAAATTCTGGACTTCAACCGCCAGCCAGGTTAAATGAACGTTTTCTGGGGAGAATCTGCGCTGCGGACTGTCAAGTACCTGTTAACGACGGAATGTGTGCACATATTTTTCAGCGGAGGACGTGGAAAATCCCATGTGCTATGTAGTAACGAGGGACACGATAAAGTGTTTAGGTTAGATACAAAAAGTCATGATATTCTAGTTTTGTTGTCCTCATTTTAACAAGAGAAAGCAACACACAAGGGCCAACCGCCAGCGGCTGTACGACGTTATACTTGTGCTTAAAGAGGTCGGCCAGATAAGTCATACAGGGTTACAGATTGGTGGATTGCCGTGTTTGATGTGTTAAGCCATTAAGGTTGTTACCAGTCTTTGTTCCACGGAATACAAAGGGCTTCCAGCGGTTCTTATGCGCTGCTTAATGAACTGAAAGCGCCTGAGAGTTGACCCAAATCTAATATACTTATTTTTCCGAAGTCGTTCAGTCGTCCATAACTTCAAAATTTACCGCAATCATCACAAACAGGAACTCAAAAAAGATATCCACTTTATTGAAATGTACTTTGTTGTTGCCAGTCAAAACAACTTGGGGCAAATTGCCGCAAAATGTTGCTTCCACTTAACCTGTAACGGCTTGAAATTCTTTTTATGCTTTCTTGGAGTTTCTTGAGCAACGTTGTGTTTGTTCAATGTCAAGTTTCTACAAGTGTGTTTTAGAAGAATGGTGAAATATCTAACAAATGGAAACTGCACAGAAAGCTAGCGTATCCATGCACCAAGAACTGAAGGGCTGGAGAGTAAATTCCCGGGGAATGAGCGTTAGTAAGGAAAGTGAAAACGGACATTGAGAGGGTGATTGCCACTGATCCAGGTACCACACTAATTTTTTACGGGCCGCTAGTGATGTGGTTTGCAACCTCATGCAATACGAGAAATTTGGGCACAGTTGCTGCCAACAGTTACTAAGTATTCAACACAAATCGTGCCGGTTCTCTTGCAGACACCGATGTAGAGGCTAGCTATTCTGCCCAGAACACACCAAATTGGAAAAATATTAGTTCAGCGGGAGGCTAGCAAGAAGATTAAAACCGTTGAGTACGCCACAGTGACGCGGGCTAAATCCGCTTAGGAGCTTCGGGCATGTGTATCTTTACCATGAAATCAACATACCGTTTGTTTACAACCCCCAAAGCTGAATGTTTGCATACCAACCCTCATTCAACAACAACGTTGTATACAGTCGCAGAAAGTTCCTCTGTTACAGTGGCCCTAGCGTAAAATTTAACCTAACCGTCATACTGTCACTTAGACGGAATGGGGCTCCAATTTATACATACTGTGCACATGTAGGAGGGGGCCCGTTTGTAGGGGGGAGGAAAACCATGCACTAAGGAGTTGCATTCTTGGTATAGGGCATTATCACCATTTAACAACCTGGCCATTTTATATTGCGCACTTTTACTTCGTTTTTCAAAAACAGCAAAAGTGTAGGTGAAAAGAAAAACCGGGATAAAGGGGAGAAGCAACGGCCTGATAAAAGGCCTCTGTTCGTTCTTTTCCAAAAGCTCACTGTCACCAATAAACAGGTGACAACAGTACTAACGCACCTCACCTGTCAACTCTAAATTCAGACGAGGCGGCGTTCGAAGATAAAGTAGTCTGGGAGACAAGCAATGGAAGGAGAATCATATGAGACAAAAGGTCAAGAAGACAAATTCAAGAATTACGCCGCCAGCGTTGTGCTCTTAGTCATTTGAATCTACCCTCCAGATATGTAGTCTGTGAAGCGGAAGGTTCATCTCCGCGAGCAAATGAATGAAAAGAATGTGTGAAAACATCAAGACAGACCATTTTAAATCCTTTTTGTAGCATATCTAGCATGTGATGCTATTTAAATCAAAATTGACGCACCTTGAATAGTTTGCAACCAAATCTGTTTTGTATGACGGGAGTGATATTGTAGGAGCCGGAGAATGATTGCTTTATAATCGAAAACATTTTTCTGTAAGAAAACCCAAGTGACCAGGCGTTTCCCTGTTCTTTTAGAAAGCCAATAAAGCCTTCGGTCTATCCTTATCTTGTCAAGAAATGGTCCCGAGTACTGGATGTTTCCAAAGCAACGTTTCTCTCATAAACAAATAAAACTATCAAGAGACTGCAACTTTGTCGCTGCTTCGGATGGTTTCACCTCCGATCAGACACCCGGTCATCCGGGAATCCTCAGGATGTCTGAGACTGGTTTCACGCAGCATATCTCCACGGTTCTTTCAGGGAACACAGCTTGAACAATACTCAGAGCCCGCACAGATAGAGAAAAAGTTCACAAAAAGCTCAACATAGCGCTAGCTATTCCGCATATACCAAAATTGCAGCCCAGGATTGAACTTCATTCTTTGTCCGCCTGTAAAAAGTGCGGATTTTGGGCAACCGCGGCCGAAATTAAACTGCCTAACCGTTCCTTTGTGAGTTGTCTATACTTTTCTGCGGTTAAATTTACTGTTGTTACACTTTTCCCTTCCTCGCATCTGCACCACCCACCGATATTGAAATGGCAGATCTCAGTCAGTGTTCTCTAGTACTGAAAATGACCACCGTGTAGGAAAGAAACGTAAATGTAAGGCGTGCGACTGATGGATGCACAACAGACATAGTCAACCATCACCAGTAGTGGTTAACACCTGTTTCAAAAGTGAACCAAATCAGGTTGTACGAATTTGGGGAAGGCGACCATAGATATTCAAATGGAGGTTTTACAGGTGCCCTCAGGAAAGAATCCCAAAAGTATCATTTTGAAGCCCGATGACTGCCACACTCAAGGGAAAAGATGCAGTCCATGATTCATTGGCGAATAGAGAACGAACTCAACTTCCACCTTGTTCAACTGCCAAAACGTTCAGACTCGGATAACTTGCGAGATAACGGAAGCCTCAATAATATTCGTGATACTGGCCAGCTGACCTGAACAGGGGGCCACCGTGGCTGGAAGTTAACAGAAAAACTGACCCATTTTTGGACGAAAGGAAACTGTCTCAACTGAACACTTACTACTCCAGCACTTCGCACCAGTGGGAACAAATCGGTGCAAGGAAAATTTACTCGGTCAATTCAGGACATAGAAGTTGGCCGGCTTTCCCTAGCGAGGTTGGATGTGCAAGGAGAAACGCCTTATTGTTAGAATCGGTGCACATTACCCCTTGCTGGGGAATCCATAAAAGGTTTCATGATACGGACCAAAGTCAGCAATCCTTGCCGCCATTTGAATGTAAGCGCCTGAGAGGACTGGAGGGCATACTCAAGAGCAGGAAGAGAATATTGGCGGGTGTGCTGACAGGCTAGTTATGGTGGCGCGTTACTATCACTGCACTGACACCCTTAACGGGTCTTGTACCTGAGGTGGTAGCACAAAGTGGGCTCGTTCATGTAGGCTGGAAGCATGAAAATGGAGAAAATCAAATTTAATTTTGCCACACGTTCCGAGTGAAATATGGGTGGAAGTTTCAACGGCGCCCACAGAAACAGTATACACCAGCTTCCGATTTCATCAACTGCCCTACATCTTCTTGCACCCTTCGGGTTAACCGAACCAGAAGAGTTAGAATCATGTCTTGGTCAAACATCTCGGTTATGGCTACTTATCCGTTAACCCGTGAGTTGTTTGAGGAACCATTTTCAACTACACAGCGTGCAGCTGTGGAGCCCGCGGATCAGGAAATACCATGGGACAATCGGAAGCGTCAAGCAATTTGCGGTCCTCAATATGTAACTCCGATCGAGTGGTCGTCCAATGTTATATTTGGATGGTTTCTTAACTTCGATCGTTGAAATGAATTGTAACCGTGTCATTCAGTTGAACCGAGGCCGCTAGACTCTTTAAAGCATGATCCTGCGTTCAAATCCGTAAATCCGTCCTCTGAATGAAGTCAATGAAGTTCCAGTGTTACCCGCATCATGGGACCAATGCTATTTCTGATATACCTCAACGACCTTCCAGACGTTCTTTCTAGTCCATGTCTACTATTTG
>SJOL01007385.1:189132-267937 GCA_004794785.1 Opisthorchis felineus | reverse complement strand
GCGTTGGTGCTCCGATTACTGGAGGAACGCACAAATACCACATAATTATCCTTCATGTATTGATTTAAGGCCTTCTCAAATGCCGTGAAAGATGAAAAGGATACAGCCCCAAATTTCTCAGCAAACGCGTGTGAAGCCACTTCTGAAGCCATAGCACAGAAAGTTCAAAGTCGAACGTGTGCCAAAAATTTCGAACGGAGACCAATTAAAACAAATTGCGTAAAAATGAAAGCAGATTAGTGCGATTTTTGGTCTGAGCACATATGCAACAAAATGCCACACTTTGGCCTAAAAAGTTTTATTCCACCCACAAAGGTTTTGCAGGAAAATGCATTGTGCTTCCAGGGCGCGGCATCCGTGAATCCGTGACATCACCAGTAGTTGATCGCTGCCAAACCCGCATATCAGCACAAACAATAGGCACTGATCTAGCAAAACACACTCATTTGGAAACAAATTTGGTTTTGCTAGATACTCACCTGGGACCCAGCTGAATCTCCCGTTTTTGATGTTTCCAGGCCACTGAGTGTGCTGCACCAGGCCACTTCACGTCTCAGTTGGTACGATATTCGAGATATCGCGATACAGGTATATACGCAATGCACTACTCATAAGGTCGAATAATTTTCAGCAACCATTGATCTACCTTATCTCGACACTGAGAGTTGGTCACTTAAGCGGCAGAGCATTACTCTATCCCATTGAGCCAGTGACCATGAGAATTATCCAATCACAAAAGCGGTGAACTCTGTTTTCAATGCCGCCTCCCGGTGTTGGATGTATTGCACGGGAGATGATCTAGACGCTGATGGGCAGTTCTCACAGCTCTCATTCTCCAGTGGTCCCGCTGAATCAAGATGCAAATAATAACCGTGTTATCACACAGGGCGAGGATTTCGACACCCGTTGGAAAAGATTTATAGAATCGCTAGATATTTCAAGTCTGCACGTGAAACATGTTGAATCATTAGATAAGCAGAAACGATTAGAATTACTGCTCAGTTTTGTAAGCTTGTTGTGTTCTCAGCTTATGTGCCGCAGGAAGCTAAAAATCCTGAGCGCCCGGTCTCGCATTATGTGAACACGTTAAAGAATTTCGACTGGGGGCTACTGTTGGTTTGTCGCACCGACTTAAATCAAGCACCTCCTTTAGAATCCCAAAAAGCGCGATTCCGGAAATGACTTGCGGACTCTTCTTTTATCAACTGAAATCTCCTTACGCACTGATAGTGTTGGGTAAGTCTCCACAGCGAATTCCTGTGATTCTGATATAGGTGGGTATACGAATTCCTGAATTACGACGGCCTGGATATCCTGCATCGCTTCATGTCCACCTGCCTGGAGCTTATTTTTTGGTACGCCGGTATATGATCTAATCTTTTTAGGCCCGCTGAAAACACCAAGCGTTCTACCTCTGCATCTGACCAATGTGGTTCACTCTCCAAACCCAAACCTAACTACGAATCTCAATTACCTAGGGATGCATCAGTTTCTTGTTCGCTCGCGATGAATGGGGAGAACCCTCCATTTATTGATGAAAATGTTACTCAGTTTCCACATGGACAGTCAGCATGTCGCTTTAACCCCCAGAGGATTGTCGATATCCTAAACAATCGCATTCTTCCCGATGGCTCGCGGAGAGCCGTTCCAAAAGGCGTTAAAGCTCTCCTTAAGGAGTGTCTGCATCTCTCGCTACGGTGCCTCAAAACGATACTGAACAATCAAGTAATGTGAAGACTTATTAATGGAGCCTTATTTAGCACGGATGCAAACGCGCTTTTGATCACCCTGACTTACTTACGGTGCTCACCTTCTGTCTTCTTCATCCAAGCTACGCGTAAGTCTGACTATATTTGTTCAGTTAAGTTTCACGCGATGGATCCAGTGCTCCTAATGTTGACCATTGGTGTTAGCTCGCATCTTAGGTGGCACTGGGGGGATACCGTTACCAGACGAACGTACAACTACAAATTAACGCAGCTTAGTAAAGCTGCTGTTTATCGAACCCAAAGGGGATGTCTACTTCCACTCCTTGTTATTCTCAGTACAGGATAAGTCACGAAGAAGGGATACAAGAATAGTTGTAGGTGCCCCGTATAGCATCTTATCGAAGCACCCTCTTCGTGACCCATAATCCATTTGACCAACAGTGCTTTTTCAAATCTGTCGTCTTGATAGATGACACTGCCAGTTCATAACTTGTGACTCACGAGTAGTCCATCCTTCCAGGTAGTGACTTCCCGTAGGATGGGATGTACTAATAAGAACACTGCGCCTCCATCTTTGGTCGAGAACGTCCCATGGAGGGACGAAGTAAAGATGCTCAGTGGTTAGAGCGCGAATTTACTGACCAGAGGGTCCGTGGTTCGAACCCGACCTCTCCATCTCGACTTCTCCTGCCTAGGCTTGGGAAACCTGGCAGTACCCCAGCCCTCGTGCTTCATTCGGGTGGCATGGCAGCTAGTCACCAAAAGGGTGTTACAGCTGAACCATTATTTATTATTATATTTACATAGCATCCTTTCGGTGTGTAGCCGCCATACAACTTTAAGGAAGAACGGCGGCTGATAGGCTTCCAGGTTACCCAAACCCAGACGATCACTCAAAAAGGTGGCGTTGCATTCCAACCAAGAACCTTCCGGTCAGTAGCGTCTTGGCTTAACAGCTGAGTTATCTCAAGCTTGAAGTCGGTCCACAGTGTGCATGACCTTGCCAGTTCCCGGCGTTACGACGATCGTTTGCGCACAAGTTGCACCAAGTGGCGAGCTATCCTGGGAAATTGTTGAAAACAGTTCAAGAATTCCAAACTCAATCTATCTGTGAAAACATACCGGAAACATGCATCCTCTGAGTTTTTATGTTTGTCTAGCTAAAGCTAACCTCTTAGCTGTCAGCCGTGGATCAAAATGCGGTGGTCTAAGCTGACGTGGATTCTTCTCCCGAGGACATGGTGTTAATCACTGACCTTAACTCAGGGAATCACGTAACTATTCATTGTTCACCAACATCACCAGAAGTGATGAGTTCTATCAAGAATAGTTACTTCTGAACCTTAAAAACGCTTGCACAATGCACTATGGTGGGGCGACTAGAAGCTTGCAATTTTTTGTGGACCTCCGTCAAATCTACTGACGCAAACCAGCATGTAGGCAAACGGAACTCTGGTTTCTCTCCCCGAAAATGAATTTAAGGAAATCTTCATTAAAGGAAGACGCTCATATTCACATTTATTTCACCTATGATTGCTGCACAGTTCACGTTGGCTCAGTCGTTAGAGCGCGAATTTACTGACCGGAAGGTCCGTGTTTCGAACCCGACCTCTGCCTCTCGACTTCCCCTGTCTAGGCTTGGGCAACCTGGCAGTATCCCAGCCCTCGTGCTTCCTTTGGGTGGCATGGCAGTTAGGCACCGAAAGGGTGGTACAGCTACAGCTTCAAGTTCTTCGTCCGAGGTAATTCTTGTGCCTTCGGCTTCAAGTATATTTTCGATTTCAGCCCGAGAATTGATGAGGAAGGTGGTATACTGAAAGATTTTGAGGTTACTGTCGAAGTGTCCAGCGTGAGCAGGTTAGTGGATCCTGTGGTAATGACGAACAAGTACTACACAGGAATTCAGACTTTTGAGTCAGAGGCTCAGCGTGGGGTATCTCAAACAAGCCCCCTTCCCCGGCCTGGGCAACCTGGGCACAGTCCTTTGTGCATCCTACAACCCCTTTCCACGACACAGGCAAACGTTACTGGTCATTTGATTGTCATTTGTCTAACCGATGTGCCTTACGCACCCCACTGCTTGTTAACAATAAACAAAGTAACACTTTGCTAAATCCTCAGGATCCTCTCTATATAAGCGCTTTCAACGTCCTTACTGTATGTCAAATTGGCAAACAGTCAATGCTTGCTGAAACCTTACATTCCCTTAGAATTGATGTATGCTGTGTATCTGAAGCACGCATACAGGACCGAAGCATGGTCGTACATCTCAAAACGTGAGGGACGAGCTCAGCTGTTTCACATTTCCCCCTCCGTGTGTCCGGTGATCCAGAGGCGATGACTCGTGGAATATATGGCGTGGGAGTTGCACTCAGCCCCAGAACTGAACGCGCTTTGCTGGATTGGATCCAAGCGAACAGTGGTCTTTGCGCCTTCCAGTTATTTATCTCAATCAAGCTCAGTGCCTCTCGACATAAAAAGCGGTGCCTGTTTGTAGTGTTGGTGTATGCCCTAACAGACTGCAGTTCTGACGCTGAGAAGGATATTTTCTACGGAGAACTATCGAGGATTATTCATCGAGCAAGAAGCACTGACATTGTGATTCTTGCGGGAGATATGAATGCCCAAGTCGGTCTACTGAGTTTTTTGGAATCACATCTGGGAGGTCGATTTGGAGCCTGCTCGTCGCGCAGAAAACAGAGAGCGACTCCTCCAGTTGTTTGCTGATAATGAACGAACTTTCAGCATAAACGTTCGCATCGCGTAACCTGGGGGCCACCAACTGCAACTCAACCGTGGACCCGGTTGGATCACGTGACCGTCAGCCACCGGTGGAGGACCACAATTCAAGACTGCCCTTCCTTCAGGGGCACAACTTGATTCCGATCACTCCAGGGTGCGTACACACCTGACAGTTCATTTTCCTTCAGGCCTTCGCGAGTCAACAAGAAGCATGCCAATCCACCATTTTCGAAGAACTACCATAGCTCAACAGTATCGATCTGAGCTAGCCCAACAACTTTCCACAGTAAACGAATGCTGTATTGGTAGCGCGCACGTGGATGAATCATGGCAAAATGTGAAAGGAGCTGTGCTAGCGGCGTTCGATGCCGTCTGTCCGACTTCTCTGACAATCAAATGACCACTGAATATCGTTCAGATCGCAGGTCCTGATTGATGCCGGGAAAATACATACCAGTACGCAACCAATAAGACGGCGCACGCAAATCCCTCAAACACCAAATAGTGAAGAGCCTAAGGAAAGACCGAGAGCTCTGGTGGAAATCGAAAGCTTGGGAGATGGAGAAGGCTGCATTGTACGATGGGTGAGAAGGGAGTGTGGGAGAAGGCCTGTGGGCGAAGAGCTGCAAAGGCAAATGATACTTCCTGGTTGCTCAGACCGAAGAAGGGGCCTAGTTGAGGTATCCCATCTTGAGCCTTTGACTCAAAAGTCTGATCCACAAGGCAGTGGTAGGATGTAGGGTTTTGTTCTGGGACCCTGCCCCTAGCCTCTGACTCAATAGTCTGAACCGCGAGACAGCGGTTGTTAGGGTTTTATTTGGGGACCCTTCCCGGAGCCATTGACTCAATAGTCTGGCTCACTTGGTTGTAAGGGGCGGGCCTGGCCCGAGGGCGCAGGGAGTAGGGCATTAATGTCTCACTCCTAGTGCATCTACGCACAGCAGGTGCCTTTTGAGCAGCACCGGACTCTTTGGTTTTGAAATTATTTCGAAAGTATTGAGTAATTCGCCGGCGGCCACGGTCAACGGTTGGGCGATCGGAGTGTGCGGTTTTTGGGGTCGACCTTTTCTAACCCGTCCTTCCTCGGGGGAAGGCAGCATCGCTGCTTCCGTATATATGGACATGCTGGTCACCTGGGGGAAACGCCTTACTGCTTTCACACTCCTATCGCAGAGGACGGTTCGACTTTACCTCCAGACCGCCATGTAATACGATTACTCGCTGTTCTTCGTCTGGCTGCTCCCCGTTGGCCTTCCTGGCATGGTTGAACCTTTAGGAACTGAGTTCCAGCCAGTATAGCCCTCAGGATCATTGCAGCACAGAAGCCCGACCACCACGACAAGGTGGCAGTTTTGGGTCGGGATGGAGAAGGCTTTTGCTACCGGAAACATCCGTGCCGTCTATCAACTGATGCGATCGACTGGCCGTAGGAAACAGACGGTCAGTGAAACGATAAGTGAAAAAGACGGCTCATTAATTCGCTAGCAAAAACATCGACCGGAAAAATGGACCGAACAATTGGAAAAACAGTTTGGCTGGCTTCTTGCAACACAGCCTCTAGAGGTAGTGCGTACGGGCGAATGGAATGTAAACCTTAATCTCCCGTCGGCATGTCGACAGTTATTCCTATCTTCAAAAAGCGTACGCGGACGCTGTGTGAAAACCACCGTGGCATCATCCTGGTAGCTGTGGCGTCGAAGTTGCTCTCTGGTTTCATCCTTCGAAGGTTGACTGGACACAGTGAGAGACATATGCGTGAAAAACAAGCTGGGTTCCGTCCTGCAAGAGGATGCATCGATCATATCTTCACCCTCCGACAGATTCTGGAACACCGACACTGCTTCCAGCAACCAACAATGGTTGTGTTTCTTGATCTGAAAGCTGCCTTTGACTCTGCGGACCGTCAGGCACTCTGGTAGTGTCTGTGGAGCAAAGGTGTCCCCCATAAATTCTTGATCCCCCTTAAGGCGCTGTACGTCAACACCCTCGGACGTGTGAAACTCTACGCGAAGCTCTCGCCTGAGTTTACCACATCAAGTGGTGCCAGACAAGGCTGTCCTCTTTCAGCTTTTCTCTTCAAGTTCGTCATTGATACGATTATGGAAGATTCACTACCAGACCTGTGAGGTCGTAGTGCTCCCGGGGCATTCACTTGCATATATCGAGTTTGTAGACGACAGCTCTTCTTGGATCTGACGCCGTGGTAGTGAAAACAATATTTAGTAATCTAAATAATTCTGCCTCACGGTTTGGTATGCGCTTCATACCTGCATAGTGTAAAGTGCTGCTGCAAGACTGAGTGGTCCCGAACCCTAACTTCATGCTTGCATATGAGGCGATGAAGGTAGAAGACAAGTGTGTCTATCTGGGTAGCTGTATCACTGCCGGTTGTCTCGGGATGATATTTCCATCCGGACTGGGAAGGCTAGACCAACTTTCGTGACCCTGCGTCACCTGTGGCGTAGGCTTGACACCAGATCCGTCAACGGTTAAGTTTACAATGTTGCGGTGCGCTTGATATTATTATACGGGTCAGAAAATCGTTTACCTGTAACACTTTCGGTGCCTATCGGCCATACCACCCTAAGGAAGCGCGAGGGCTGGGATACTGCCAGGTTGCCCAAGCCTAGACAGGAGAAGTCGAGGTACATAGGTCTGGTTCGAACCACGCAAGTTCCGGTGAGTAAATGCGTGCTCTAACCACTGAGGCACCTTGCCAGAAAACTGACGGCTTGCGCTGAGGACATCAAGATTTTCAAGGGTTGACCATGGGTGTCTTCGGGGCATTGCCCGTGTCTGGTGGGAACACCGGGTCAGTAATGCTGAAATACGTCGAATGGTTTTCGGAAGAAGTTACTCGCCCGCGATAGGTGAACTGATCACACTTCCAAGGTTGCACTGGCCACTTGCTCCGTATGCCAGCCGGACGACTTTTCGCACAACCACCTGTAGGGTCGAAACGAGTCAAGAGAGGTCAAACGATGACTTGGTTGGGAAGTATGACAGCAATTACCAGCAAACTCAGCTGCGCTGGTCATTGCCGTCTTCCTTGATTGGGACCCCGAGATGGGACACATCAATTGTTGGAGATATTGTCAGACATGGCGCAATCGCGCCATCAATGGCGCTCATGTATCCAAGCTATTGCCTTCAATGCATAGCTCCCCCCCCCCAATCTGCCCGGTTAAAAGTCCACTGACGGGCCTGTATTTACGCATCAATCAATTTTATCAGCTACCGCCTTCAATGCGTAGCTACCTACCCCATCTCCCCAAGTCACCGATGAACGAAACTGTGGCAGCTATATGCACTGTACGACAAGTGCGCGGTCCTTATAGCTGATAGTGATGATGATGATAATGATCGTGAACGTACACACCTACCATAGAGCCTGGTGTGCATGGAAGGCTCATTTGCTTTGTTTCTTAATGGAAGGATCTATCACAACATGCATAATGAGAGGATAATGTTTGACGCATGCTCGGTGTGATCTCCTCTCCGGAAGCTTGGTTTTACGACGTTTAACAACTTCCAGTTGTGGTGGTGTGTATTTGGTTCACTCCTCGATTAATAAGCGACTATATTTCATGAATATCTATATATATTGGATTAGGTATTTTAGATGAGACTTTTCATCGTCTGCTGATTGATCCTGACACAATCAGCGCCTGGTTGAATCTCTTATTTCGTTAGCAACTTATTTACGTCTGACAATCCTGTTTGCCTGGCCTCACCGGTACTCCGAATTTCCAAACTGGATTATGTTTTCATCAGCGGCGCTTACATCTTTGCTGCACATATCTGTCTTACCCACGTGATTCCTCCGATGACTGCTTTAGTTCTTCCAAAGCGTACTCCAAATTGAATAAGTGGAAATCTTCGGCACTAAAAGAGGGGGTTCTTCGTAAAAACTCTAGCCTGCTGTGTGCTATGGTATTCAACACTGGCTTCTCTGTTTCCCTTCATTCAATGCCCTTATTTCATTCGCTTCACTGCCGTACAACCACAAAATATATCTGATTAAATTTAAAGCATTAGATTGAAAAGAAACGAATGGGTGAGGGAGGGGACCTGGTGCTGACCTATCGCAAGTACTCTAAGGTGCCTACACCTCCAAGCGCTCACTCAGCCTGAAAAGAAACTGACAGCACGGACGTCACTGACGTCGATCAGCTACCACTTCCTGCAATTTATGAGGCCAAGTGCAGGAGGGGACTCCATCCTGGGAGGCAGATCGCACCAGCAACACCTACACTCTTCGCAATCTCTTTCACACCCTTCTGTCAAGTCGTACGTTGTCCATCTCGCCGTTTGCGCTATTCTGAAGAGGGCGTGGAGAATAACACTCGTCTCGGTAGACACTGTTTCGGCATTCGTAGCGCATGGTCGATCCACCCTAGTTAATAGTGACTGAAGTACCCGCTGCACAAGCAAATATCCGTTTTCTAACTGCCTTGTTACGAATTCGTTGAACCGGCTCGTTAGACCAGTTTCAGTGGGTATACTACGGAATTTTTCGCGTCCTCCACATGCTCACCCAAGTCACCCAAGCCGTCTAAGCCTCGCTTATCCGCGGCAGCCATTTAAAATGGTCATCAACTTCCACAATTATTGTTCAGCACGACACGTATCACGCAGGTGTATTCCAAAATATCGACCAAAAGCAGCAGTAATTTCCGGAAATTCGAATTGTCGCGCACTGTTCCATCTATTTCTTTTAGCTTCATGACATTAATTCACAAATGGGTGGTGCTATGAACGTATGTTAGCCCAAATAATCAGCCAGTCCAAGTCCACTTCATCTAGGAAAATTTCGTTGATATGACAACAACAACAGAATGATCGTTCACTGGGTCGATGACATACGACATTTTCGTTGTTCTGTTTTCTTTGTGGGGGTTAATTAGCCATTCGGAAAATCCTGAAATTGTCCCCTCTTTGTTCCTCGGTTTTCTTATGGAGGGGCATTGTAATTTAAAAAATTCGTTCCGCCCAAATTGTTTCCTCCGTGGGGAGTTCTCCTGTTTGGAGCTGATAAGTATCTACTGTATTTAGTCGTTAACCCTTTCCTAGCTCACTGAGAATTCATTCAACGGCTGTTCCTTATGGGTAGAATATCACTGGTTTAACTAGTTGTACTAACCGTGTCTACCTTTCTGTGCTCATAACTAGTACAATATTTTTGTCACTGCATTCTCGTTTTCTCGTAGGACTAAGGCACTTGTGCTGGACATCCTTACTGCACTTTGCCTTATAGAAGGTGGACATAGTAAGGTGCTTCATGGTTTCGATAGACTTCGACGTGTAATGGGCGAGGGTCTACGTTTCGAACTACTTCTGACCCTATTCCGTTGTCATGAAGGTTTTGATGCGGAACAATACAACGTTGATTTTCCGGTGAGTTTCCTCTTGACAATACCTGTCCTCAGCGTCTACATTTTACTTACACAAATTTTCACGATGGGACGTGAATCGCTGATGTGTCTTGTGTGCACTGAGGCGACACTGTTTGGTCTGCTGATTACAACATGTCCGCAAAAGAATGATGCGTAAGCGGGTACTTGACAATGAATCTCAATGACCAGAGCTAAAAGTGAACCTTATCCAATTAAGACGGCGTGGACGTACATTACGTCTTCCCAAGAGACGTTTACCAAAAAGAGCTCTGTGCTTTATTACAACCATTTGCTGGCCAAAATCCATGGGGGACAGGCCATAACGACGCGAAACTAAAGCGGTTATAGTCATACTGGAGCTCTACACAATGATCTTTGGGGCTCACACAGTTATTCTCGCATTTGACTGGAGAGCCTAGAGAACACGGCGCCTAGTGGACCCCAGCGGTGACAATGTTATCGCCTTCTAGTCGAATTACCGACCCAATGTTTATCTGTCGTGCACTGGACCTGTTATGGCTCGCAAGTGATTCTGATGACGTCTCAATCCGATGTCATGCTCATACCTGTTTATTTTATTACCGCGCCTTGTTCTTGATAGTTTACCTTAAGTTCGTAGGGCTTTTTTTTTACTGCGTCCCTTCCCTTCGTTTTCCACCAGAGTGTTCTCTTGATTGTGCGACATTTGAGTACCCGTATTCACTAATGTTGTACTAATGTTGATGCTAGTGGTGGCTGTGATGACATTTGCTTTACTGCAAATTTGTAATTATTTTCTCTCTCAACCATAGTTTCTGCGAACGCGTATTTGGTTACTCAAATAATGTGTGCCCCTCGGTGCGGCCCTTCATACAGAATGAGGCTCGTATGAATGTGCCTTAGAACGTTTCAGAACATGTCTTAAAACCAACCAAGTAACTGTTCTGGCGGTTCCGATTGATGACCTACCAAGTAATGACCCCGTATCAGATATAGGTAAATACGTTGTGAACATGTCCACGCATTTGTGGGTAGCTTCAGGATTAAAAAGTGGTTTAAGGATTTCTGTCCCTTCCAGGCGACCGTGTTCCAGATCTAAGACATGCGAGCCACTGATGATCACATAATGTGAGTCTAGTGCTCCAGTCTGAATCCGGCCTGAATCGCTGTACTAGACTCGTTCAAGCGAGGATGATGTTTACCAAGATGTATAAGACCATGTAAGTACACTCCAAAACCTAATTTTAGTGTTTGTTTCGAACCCTTCGAAACAAATAATATTTGTTGTCACATCCAACCTAGGTTAAAACTTAGATCAGTGCACCGCCGTGTGGCAATTATATCAGCTTTGTGGGACTCTCAATCCAAGGTTCACATATCCCCATCACCCACCTGCTTTGCTACAACAAGATCCCTTGGGTACATGAGTTTTCGGAAACCTGTTATAACTTTCCCTGTTAATTATTACTTAGATTCCAAACACAGCTTGGCGCAATCATGTCCTCCGTGAAACGTGACGGCCTATTAGAATCACCGGCCTGTTGCCTTAGTCGCGATTCACCCAGTTGACTTTTTTGTGCACGTTTGGCTCTGTACTCTTATTAGTGCTTCGTGGATTTTTTGGTGGGATATCAGAAATACACAACAATCGATGTGAATATCTACCCGATCTCGATTCTGGTAGTGTGTGCTGTGGAAGAATTAGACCAAGACATTGTGCGTCAGACTTGCTAGTGTCGATCCACCTTTCTCTGTAGGACCGTTCTAATCATACCGGTAAATTGGCGATGAGAACGTTTCCAACCCCCTCGTAGCCCTAGTTGAGTGATACCGTAATGTTATCAACAAGCTTTTTTCCACGAACCGATTCTGAGGTAGGGTGTTTCTCACGACAATTGATCAAAAACCATTGTGCGAGCACCGGCATGCTGATGGGCCAGCTCTTGCAGACATATAACTAGGCACACATACAAAGATCCACATAGACCCTCAGCTACCGGTATTTACATGAGGTGAGTTGGATTCTCGTTTGAGGATTTAATCCATCATCTGACTGAAGACCGTAGTTGACCGATTCACCAAACGATTACTACTATGTTCGCCTCTAGATTACTGTCTTTAATGCACATTAAGAATCATCAACAGATGCATCAATCGATTGGTCCATCGTGTCACCTAAGCGCACTGTCACGTTTGAGGTAGTATTACTTCGGAATGACAAGCTAATACAGTGCGAAGCAAAAGTGGACCATCAGCATCATCCAGCGTGTCAGTCGAGTACTGGCACAAGCTGATCGGATATAGGGAAATTCCGATTAGCTCCAATGCTGACCTGGACCTGGAGTTTTCCATGTCAGTCACACTGCAGCGCTAAATTCAAGTTCATATTGTTGGAATGTTCGATTAAACAGAGCGCCATCGGTTTGTAGCATCAGCTGGCAACACAGGTGACGTAAGAAGCTTATACGACGGACTGGCAGTAGGTAGGAAGCGGGGAGATCGGTGTATCGGGAAGGCCAGAAAAGCAGAGGTTACACAGGTTTCAATAAGCCAGGAGTGAAAACTGGCTGAAAGTTGTGGACTTTGGATAAATAACTCAAGGCCCAACTTAGGTCGCAAGGCGAGCTATGTAAGGTTTTCGATCTCAGCACAGTTTATACTATTTGCTCGCAGGGTCGAAGTGTACATCTTTCACGTTCTACGGTGCTGTTGGGCCTTTTCGTTTGTGTTTCTTAACACAACATACCGTGAATAGTGGAGTTAGGCGTAATGTTGAGAAGGCACCCATTAACCATAATTAGAGGTGTATGTTGAGCCTGCCTTATTATGCAACACGGGTCACAGTTTGAAAATACACGTTATCTTTAAAGTAGTGATCATAGAAAGTACACTATCAGTTACCGATTCGAATTCCTCTGCGAACGTCCAGTCCATGTTTATTTGCATACTTGTGGTTGACAGCCTATTCGCAGTTTTAGGCAATCATTGGAGGATCGGTGACAGTTTCATATACCTTAGCCTTGTCTTCAGGCTCGTTTACTCCACGTCACGATACACGTCTGAGGTGTAGGAACGTAATCTTGGCGCTGTTCAAACAAGTGCTCATTTCGTCTTTTCCTTCTGACTCATTTTATGGGTCCATTTTAACCCACAGTCGTGCTCAAAACCTTGAGACCAGTTTGTTGTACGTTTGTTATCACACTGACATCAGGTGGCCTGTGTTCAGTTCTTCAACATCGTCGTCCACTGTCCTGAAAATATCAATCTTCGTGTCTACTTACAACATGAGCTCTTCCTTCTCGGCCTGGATGACACGCTCAAAGTGAGTTACAGCATGCCTTGATTTCCCTATTCTGTCATTCAGTAAATTGGTACGGCCGATTATCGTATCTTTGATGAGTCCTCTTCCGGAAGTCATGTGGTGGTGAGGCGTACTGCAAACCTCTAAATTATATCCACTTGTGCATCTTGACTAACAGCACTGATTGCAAGAGTTATCTTACTGACTGGTGTCGAATTCTTACTCTCCACTTCTCGCGGACAGACGCGCTGCAGCGATACCGAACTGCAATAACTGTTTAGAAGGGCACTCATCAGATTTGGTTAAAAAAGAAAAAAAACACTCCTTCTTGGGTGCATTATTTCATCGCCCACTAACCATGTGATTTGTGGAAGACATTCTCTTCCCTATGAGGCTGAGACCATAAGGAACAGTTGCTATTATCTCCTAACAAGCGTAGATGAATGCAAATATCTTTTTGATGTAGACGGTCTTTATTGGCAATCTGTTTTACACATCGGTGTATACGTTTGGTGATACGAACTACGAGCAGCTACGCAACAACATGGTTTGCGTTAAAAATTGAGGTCAAACAGTAAGTCCGCTTCCCAAATTTTCCCCACTCATCAATTGTGAGAGAACTAATTTCTGTAACTATACAAAAAAAGGACACATTTCAGTTGACACGAACCCCATCGGTCTTGTCTGTAGGATAGGGGAAGGATCAATGTTTTTAGCCAACATAGATATGTGGCCTGACCAAATTGGATCATCCTCATTTGATGCGCTGTTACTGGGTTAACCAGCTTACTTAATGGATTTCAGAGTACTCAACACCCCCACTATTTTCCGTGGACAACATGAAAGGTTGACGAGCAAGCTACCGACGGCCATCTCTGATACCATCACCCTCCCTACTTTTCAATATCGTATCTGAGGGATACTTTTTTGCCGCAGTAAGAAATAATCTAAACGGCGAGTTGTACTTCATAAACCTAGCAGTTCACTTGTTGAACGTCTCGTCATAGATTCTTTCTTAAGGGAGATGTACTTTGGACGTGGCCGTATCGGTAACTCGTAGTATTGAATCACAGCTATTGATTTTTACCGAGCGGTCACTCAGTTCCCGATCCCACTTGGTGATATTTCACTGACTATCGCTTACTCCTTTAGCCAACTGCAACATAAACACCTTCCGCATTTATTGTCGTGATTCACTCGATCCGGTTTTCGCACAGTCACATTCACTAAACCTGAAAGTACGGAGTTAGTTTTGGTTTTGCTGTATGGTTTTCTGCTCGCAGTCATATAGTGGGGTGTAGGCATATGGAACTGGCAGATCTTCACCGCCACAGTCCAACGGCCCTAATAGGAAACTATCCAAGATAAGAGGGAAACCTGTTCGGGTGGACATCACACTACCGACAGGGTTGGTCAAACTATGAAATACCCTCCCGGGCGCTGCATTGATGATTTGCTATGGAAAGAAGTTTGCTGTATGGACATCACGTGCACACTTGACCTACACTGTTGTCTGACGTAGTGTTGGTAGATTCTACCAAATCCGCATTTCACCTTTGTGATTAGATCCTTCATTATGTTGATCGATGTACACATGTTCGTAAGTACACTAGTCATGTAGTCAACATCGTTGTAGCGGAGAGTTCAAACTCGGACTGGATGGGTGAATGCCGTATACAAGTTACAACAAAATCCGAAAAACTGCTGGGCGACTTCTCAGTGGAAGGATCATCCCTGGATTTCCCCCATGCTGCTGGATGGGACTCGCGGGTCACACTCTCTGTTTTGATGTTCCCTAATACCACCGGATTTACCTTAAGCGGACTACATGACGCTCGTTTCATCCACAGCGAAGCCAGCGAAGACGTTCGTTCTACTTTTCGATTTTTTAAATGCAGTCTTCCATTATTTAGAGTTACTACGGTTCTGGGAATCACTTTTGGAAGGTCTGCGTGCAACGAGGAGATGTAACATTCCAGTTCTAAACACAAGAAAACTCGTAAGTGAACTGATCACGCCCTTCAATTTTCGAACGGCTACTCACAAGATGTCTCGTCTCTAAATCTTGTTGATCACCTGCTGCAGTTGGTCTTAAAACTCCTCCTTGATGGTTCAATCCGATACATACGTGGGGGTGTAAACAGCTATCAGTCAATCCGCTGGTCTTTATCCGTAGCTGGTTCTAATAGTGGGGGATTCAAATCTATTTTAGTGGAGTGAATATGGAACTTGAAAAGTGGTCCTTATTTAAGAATAGTCTTTATGTGGGAGAATTTATGGAGATAAATGACTAGTTACCAATGGTTTGATTCATAGCTTCTCCGACGTATGCCTTTATTTCTAACTTCAGAAGCTTCGTTACCGCGCGGACGATCGTTTGAAGCAACATGTCGAGGCCTACCTAGACAACCGCGTCGATTGTTCCCTGTTATTAGAAGATGCTGAAGCTAAGGAGGCTGCCGTTTCTGAGCTCGAGAGAGTAGAGGCTGACTTGGTACATAAACTGAACGCTGTCAAGGAAGCTACACGCGTCGAACTGGAGGCTGCTTTCAGAGTACGTTCTTCGTTATCTTCTTGTGGACTTGTACTGTCCACCTTTTTCGATCGGGCCCGATTTTGCTACAGGCATTGTTAGAGCGTCCACTTGTGACGGACATCAGAAGTTATAGTATCACACAGAGCACACCACCCTAATGACGTTTTAAAATTGACGTCAGAAGCGCAATACAGTTCGGAGATGAACCGCCCTAACAGATCTGTCAATTTATGGTGGGGAGATTTGCTTTCGCTGGTGGACTTCAGAACCCAATCCTTATAAAGGAATCTCTAAAAAATTAACTGAACGATTTCCTGCATCTAGGATAATCTTTATGCAAGATACTGCTTCAGAAAGTACCCTTCGCTGTAATTGCCCACGCTGTTTCATTCATCCCACGTTCCCAACAGGTCAGAGAAATGGAACTGTCAAACTTGGTGGATTCTCTCCGGATTCGTATTCGTGACCTGAACGTTTCATCTTGGGACCGCGAAAATGCAATCAAGCAGCGTATGGAAGAGTTAAACCAAGCGTTGAAAGCCTCTCGAACTGAAGTAGCGTACCTGCAAGCGGCTGTTGAGTCGATCAAATCGAAGTCTATCAATGTTGGCCACGGGGTCCACACTGCTTCAATGGCGACGTCAACTAACTTCGAAGCAGATGTACCCGCAAGTTTGGACGCGAGTGACTCCCACTGTGAACATCCCCAGTCGGCAAGTCTAGGACTTGGTGCTCTTCGTTCGAATTCTTTGGATGTGGGTTGTTTGAAAGCGTCTCCTCGTTTGACCAATGGCACTCTCCCTCCAGGTTCGTTCATAGAGGACGATGCAAACAAATGCTCAACTGATCCATCTGGGAAGCATGTGAATGGTCCACAAAAACCCGTACGAAAGCATGCGCAACCCACTTCTCGTAAGTCTAGTTTTTCTTTGTTTCTCAAGCTATTTTTATGATTTCCATATGGTCGTTACCCCTCTCCCGATATAAGACCTGGACTATCTTTTTTTTCAGTGTTGATTTCCTTTGTAAATAGGTTTAGCTAGCATTCAACGATATTACCGAGACTACTGCTACACTTGCAACAAACTAGGAAACGTCTTCGATATTCTCTGAACCGGCTCGTTGTCGAAAAGATCGATACCCTCTGGATAGATCTTGTCGTGACTCCGGGAGTTGATCAAGAATAAGTTTCGGTTCGCCTATGGAAGCTCATTTAATTAAGCAAAATCACTGCGTTTTTAATTAATCTACAAACAGTCCTCCTGGACGCCATTCCGAAACCTTGAATTGGCTGTTCGAATTTTACCTGATTGTGGTTGGTTCGGCTCCTAATTGGTTCTTTTGTAGCTTGTATCAGACGGCCGTTATTTTTTGCAGTGTCCCCATTGTTTATCTGCGCTACTGACTAAAGGAGCGAAGCTTGTTGACCTTCAATTGTACACTTTGGAATATCGATATGATTTGTTGGTAGGTATTGAACCGGATTCAGACAGTTATTGACTGACCATATTGCCTCCAATTGTTTGTTTCCAGCATTCAGGTGGGCCACGTTGAGTTACGCGCAAAACCCCAAAAGTCGAATCGTTCGAACGAAAGTTTAACAACAAATGCGGTACTATAAATACAATACTAAAATAATAAAATTTCACAAACCTTGAATCGTGGGATTACGCCATCTTATATACACCGGGTTAGTCACTGCTAATTCCAAATGAAAATTTAAAAAAAATCGTTCAACTGTAGCACCCTTTCGGCGCCTAACTGCCATGCCACCCAAAAGAAGCACGAGGGCTGGGATATTGCCAGGTTGACCAAGGCTAGACAGGGGAAGTCGAGAGGCAGAGGTCGGGTTCGAACCACGGACCTTCCGGTCAGTAAATTCACGCTCTAACCACAGCCATCTCGCCCCCCCCCCCAAATGAGATCCTGCACAAATAGGTGGGTAGGAAACAGTGCGCCTGCCCAAAGCTCACACCGACTCAAGACAAAATGGTCACAAGATGACGAAGCCCACTTGGTTGTATTAAACTAGGCATGCGATGATAAGGTCAAAGGGCGGTTTACGTTCAGGTCAAAACAAGACAGGAGAGCATAAACACAAAATGTAAACAACAAAATGAAGAATCCCGTTGTACACAACAAGAATATCAGAAAAGAATTGACACCTCGTAAGTTGTTTCAGGCTGTGCATCGCGTCCTACGCTACAGAGCAGTTCTCAAAAAGGGCCATGTTGGTTGATCTTTGAAGCTGCTAAAATGTAGGACCCTTTCATGGAACGACCTGCCAAAGCGATCTGGTTCAGTCACTTTGTACTACAAACTTTTTTACACCACTTTTACACTACTATTATCGTTTATTGTTGAAGAGTATGATCACAAACCCATGGTTAACAGTGTGATTCTAAGATTGTCAGTACATTGGTGCTCGCGTTGATAGACATGCGGAGATGCTTCTTGTTTCTTGATATACATATTTGAAGCTACCTTATTTGCTGGAGCTAACGTCAAATATTTTTTATATACTGTCTTAGGAATGCGCATCTTGTTTTGTTTCGAAGTAAGGTGCATCAGTTTCCTATGCTCACACCAGACTCACTTGTCTGCTAGTATGTGGTTTCATGCTGTCATCCAGCATCATGCACACTTGCAGCCCACACAAATCAGGGGTAATTGGCGCAGCAATCTGGCCTTCTGTGTCAATCACTTCTTTCTGTAGATGGATACTCAGCATCAGTTCATGTAAATGACCATACTAAACTTTTGACACGATTTCCTGGAAGTCACTGTAGCTCTCCTTATATACTTGGAACAGTTGATCATGCGATCTTGCAATCCTTCATGCTCACTGACTGTTTAAAAGGCTAACTTACTTGGAGGACTGCGTTCCGTTTACCCGAAGTGACTTACTGTAATTTATGTTTGCATTTTTCTGGTTTAGCCGAGATACTCAGTTATCATGACTGACCGCCCTATCAAGCTTGATCAGCCCTTGTTGTTGGCAAAACCGGTTTCCAGTTTAGTTCCGTTGAATCTAATTAAGCCCACACGTGTTTTGTTTTCCATAATGAGGCCTTTCATTTGATACCCGCTCTCGGTTAATCACTGCCAATAAGCGAAAACCTACTGTCGAGATAACCCCAATCCGACTGCGCTCAGGATTGCTTGGGACGGACACCAAACCTATGCTAACCATAAAATAACTCCCTTAATTGTGCATTTTATTCAAATTGGTCTCCCATCTAATTTAACTGTGCCCACGTGGATCATTCAGGTGATCATGTGTCACAACATCTGTTCCCTACCTAATGGCCCTGATTACCTTACCGTATCTTGAAGTCTCTAAGTTTGCGACACAGGCCAGACAGTCAATTCCTATAACCGGAGAGAAGTCTCAGTTGCATCTGATTAGGATTTAGCCTTATGTTGTCGTCGACGCAGCAGAGCAGGTTTAGCCATAAGCGCCTTTCTGCTACCCTCTTTCACCTAGGACTTTTGACTGCATCTGATCTGAGTCCAGCTTTGCAGAGAGAGTAGTGGTTGAGGCGCGAAACTGTTAACCGGAAAGTCCATAGTTCGAACTCAATCTTGTATTTTTTATTGCTCCTCTGTGGGCTTACGTAACCTGGTAGTATCTATGCCCTTCTTTTTTCTTCTAGTTGCACTGCAGTTATGCACCGAAAGTGTCGCGATTTTATATTTTTTGATATTTTGCTTATTTCATCATTGTATTCATTTTTGCCGTTGTTCTATTCTCAGGATAATATCTTCATGTCCTTCAATGAGGCCAAATGGAAACTCAGACTGTCACTTAGTGTCTGGGGACTAACTCACCTTTCACGGATGTCATACACAGCCATACTGTCTCATTACAGAAAGGGATGTCTCAAGTCAGGGCACCAGATAGAAGGTTGATGTTGGAGTGGGAGGGCGCCTCATTGGTATCCTAGTTTAGTCTCTTTTTGTTTTGCGGTCGTTAAAATGTGGTGGTACTATCGAATTCGGGATTTTCGCCCAAACATTCTGTTGTCTTTCACAGTATCATACAGAAAAATGTGCTGGTGATTACACACACAACGAAAGTTTTCTGTCCTTTCTTCAGCCTTCAGAGGTTCGCAGTCGAAAGCTGGTGACTGTCCCGTAAAAGATTTATCCGCTGTGCGGCAACTTGCCTTGAATGCCACCAGCGCCCTTTCTCAATTGCTACAACGAACGTCCTGTAAAGATCCCAATTCGTCTGTCAGTTTCGTTGTCCCACCGATTGGATGGAAGCCGATCAATCGTCGTCAGTCTGTCAAAGACAGTATTTTTGACAGTGCAATATTCCAAAAGTCAGTGAATTTGTATCCACTTAACGTCGGCTCTGAACAAGTGGATGACTTATGGACCATTTGTTCGATGCACTTGGCCGAACCCTGGTTGAGTGCTACCCAGCGGTGCGAAGCTGTATTCGCCCGTCATTCAGAGCTTTGTACGGCACACAATGGACAGTCAAAGTAAGCGTTCTTACGTCCACTTACTCATGACTTTTTTGTGCCCTATTTTCAGTCTTGTAGGAGTGTTGGTTTATGAAGCGCTTGAATATTTCGATTTCAGTCAGTTTGTCCGATTAGTTTATTTGGTTTAATATCGCCTACACCGAACCAGACACATTGGGTGAGATTATGTTCAGATAAGCAAACTTCAACACGTTTTTTTTTGTGTGGCTTACTTCTCAGCACGTTTTAAAAAAAAGTATTTTCAGGCATCATGCTTATCTGTTCGTTGCCTTTCAGTTCCTCGCGCTTCATGTGGCTTGCTGAAATGCAGCTTGTTCAGTGTGATATCGTACAACAATTGGTGTCCTCCGACAGTGTACCGCTATCCTCCCTTGCGGATTGCGAATTGTTTCGACAGTTGACCCGGTTCGAGCTGAATTGTGTCGTTGCACAGCGGCTGTTGCATCAAATGAGAACCGAATCAGAACTAACTTCTCCGGATATTCGAAGTGACCTGTTTGGGTTGCTTGAATCAGCACTTGAACAAAAATTCATTTGTACTCGCCAAGCACTCGCATTTTATCCTACAGCTGCTGAGAACCGTTGGTTTCTGACGGCCTCTTTTCTGCACATAACTCTGTTGAAACAGTTGTGGCCAGCAGAACTCCAGCGAGTTACTGAAGTGAGTCTGTGTATCAATGAATATCTTGATAGAAGGCCGTTAGTGCGACGTGCGTGTGCTTCTCCGTCCGTTCGGTTGGCGTTCTGTCGAAGAGTAGGGGCTATTCTCACCGATCTTGTGCTTGGGCGAGAGGGCAGTCAACTCTAGTTGTAAGGTCTCAGCTGCCCACCCGTTGTTCTTGGGATACCCTAGTGCGTACGAACGAGGCAAAATGTGACTGTAACACAATATATGGGTGGCAGTAATTAGTGATCTTCCAGCTGTTTACTCCATGAACTTGGCGTCTTGTCTTCCTGCCATCCATTTCTGTTCAACTGCTGTGTGGCCGTCTATCGCTACAGTACAGTCGCACTTCTACCGTTTTCGTCAGCCTGCCATTGGTGATACACCTGCGGACATGTAGCATAACGCACTGCCGTTTTTTGTAGCCGAATTTCGTGATACGATATGTTTGGATTTTAGGGGTCCTTGTCCTTGAAGAGGGCATTTTTGGGATCTCTCGTTGAAAGTCAGTTTTCGCTCTTTACCAACGGAGAGGTTCATGAAATTAGTCTTCTTACGCCTAAGGGACTTCCCTACTGAGATAGGCATTCCGATAAGCGCTATCAGACAGACAGTCAAGACCTATGCTTCTAAGGACATGTGAACTGTGAGGGTGTAGGCACATGAGGGACAGTTCCTGCCTTATTCGGATTTGTCCTGCATGACACGGTCGTCGGAAGTTTTTTTTACGACATTTCACTTCCGTTTTTTTTCACACCTTAGACTGTTTAGCGCAAAATCGGAAAAGGGTACGTGGTTTATGTGTGGGTCTCCTAGTCGATCAATATGACTTAATTTGGAGTAATTTAGATAATTGTCTGCGTGGCTGAAATTGTCTGATAGACGTTGTGTTTTCAGATGGGCTAAGACTTCAGTTGACGGTTTTACCGTCTCATTGAATCGGTTTGTGTCGCTTTCACGACACAGTCTTGAGTACAGTTCACTCTTGTTACAGGGGCCCCTTCTGGTTTGGGAAAAGTGCCGAAAAAGGAGGAAGGTGGTGCAACAAATTCGATTGAGTGGCGGGCCCTTTCCTCAAACAGTGGACCAAGTGACAGGTAGATATAATCACAAGGGGGAAAAGCAATTTTTCAACAAGTAGGAATAACTAACACACTAAATAGTTTACATGACTCGGCCTGCTTTTCTCCGGAAATCAAATCGTCGTTTTTGGGCAACTTGGTAATAAACTCCTAAACCCGTAAGCTTTAGAAAATCGTACCTTAGCCATTTGTTTCCTTTGTTCGTTCTGCATTTACTATGCAGTCTCTCAGTATTCTCCTATCCTCGTCATGTTGCGTTCCAGTTACAATACCCTGAATCAACTTACCTCGTTCTTATTAGAAACGCGTCTTTCCGTTTCGGAATCTCTCGAATCTCCTCCTACATCAGTGCTTTTTAGGTATAAGGTCGGTATCAATGCCCGACCCACCGTGAAATTCACACAAGGGACTGACTAATGGCCCTGGCAGATATCAACTGCTAATCCATTGGGTAGCGTGGCAAATGGGCTTTGAATTTCGGTTGCTCAAACGTGACTGACAGTCAGCCAACTTGGTAGCTCAGTGGGTGAAACATCGACCCGGCAACCTGAAGGCCGATTCTCTTTGCGTGTTCTTTATTACAGAAGATGGTTGATTGTTGCTGAGCCAACTGAGTTCACTGAAGTTTAAGGGTCGCTCGGAATTTCGGAAGCTTGCTTATATATGCAGCAACAACTCAATGGACTTTTGAAAAAACAACGTGAAACAGACTGAAGAAATTGCTCACGCTGAGAACAAGTGGATGTCGTAAGGCGCCAAGTTCAGTGAAAAAATACTGAGTAACGGTACTAGTCATGCAACCTGAGACCTATTGACGTGCCGCGCGTTTGTTTGTGCATACCACAACTTGCATCTGCGTTCTCTGTAATGATTCTTCCTTTCAATATGCAAACGCGCCGCTTGAGCATCTACTTACTGGATTACGGATCGAAAGCATGTAGTGGACCATACTTACACCTTGTCTCGCAGCTGTAAGACGGTGAACGCATTCGATTTGCATTGCCTAATGGTCGGACCTTGTGTGTCGTATGCCAGATGACAAAGAAAAGACTGTAAGGAGGGCATTAGAGTGGAAATTCTTTAGGAAGCCTGTAAAGGAGACTGCCGGTACTGCAACAGTACACTTTACGTAAGTCTGCCTATGGTTTGTAATGTTTAACGTGTTCTGTACCGAATGATGTTTTTGTCCCTGCAGCTTCGTTCATGAAGGACAATTAGTTAAGTGGAGTTATCCAATCATCCGCGATTCAACTTTTGTCAAGGAGAGTCAGCATCAGTCAAGTCTCTCTTTTATAGTAATATTCAACGTCTAAGTAGTGGTATCGGATCAAGATAAGCAACTTCGTTTTACATATCAAGGTATCACCCTTCCACTTTATCCCAGTAAGGCGGTTCACTTTGCTAGCAGTTGATTTACTCTATTCCCCTCCTCGACTAGTTCGTCGGTCATAAGTTATGCAGTTGTCCTGGTGAGTTTGCTGCCAATTAGTCCTTTCTGCAGGTTCTGGGATAGTGCTTGAAACATGCTTTACCCATTAGTGCACACCTTATGATGCATCAATCAGTGTTACAAGATCACCTCCTTGCTACTGTTCTAGCTAACGGTCACCAATCTTACCCGAGGGGGGTGCTGCTGCCTGGATGTCTGTTTAGGTTCGTACCGACAAGCTAAGCAACAACGTTGGTTTACTGGTCGTCACATTGGCGTCCAGATTTCAGGTCATACCGAACGGATTTGTGCCTGGCATGCTCGCAGGCGGATACTTTTGCCTTGTTTCCTATTCCTGCACACTTGAAAGCCGCGTTAATATTGCGTCCGTCCTAAATGGACATTATGTGATTCATCACCGCCGCCGCATAGACGATGACCAGACTGAGCAAGAAAATGTCTCCATTAATAACATGTGTGGGAACTCAGATGTAGGTGGGGGGATATTGTGATCACAGCGTACACTGCAACAGACCGCTGTTTACAAGTAGTCCACAAGTTCGCTCGTTTTCTAGTGCTACACTGGCGCCCATTTTTAACGAACATCGGACCATTACTAGCTTTGTCAGTAGTCCGAAGGGAGGCACTATAGTTTCGAGCTGTCGTTCTGTTCGGTGGGCTAGGCAATTCGCTTGCAAACGTTTCGTCACCAGTCGAGGTCATCGGTGCAATTTAGCGCTACTTCATCAATGCGTCGATGTCATTGCGCTTGGGCACTGCTAAAATACGACGTACCGCGAAGTTACCACACAATGATTATGCCACCTCAATTGGTGACGAAGCATTTGCAGCTAAACTTCCCAGCCCAAAGAACAGAACAACAGCCATCTGTACTGCCCGGAACTACCAGTATTCCCCTCGACCGTAAGCACATTCTAACCGCCTGTTAGACTGATCAGAGCGGTCGACTTATGGGTTTGGACGCCGCAAAGGATGTCGTAATCCTACACTTTTCTGTGAATTGAAAGATGTCCTTATGTATCGCTTGTTTAACTCCTTAATTTCACGAGACGAGAAACGTAGCTGATGACAGAGGTACGGATTTGCGTCAGCTCTTGTTGTCAGAATAGTCAGAAATCAGTCTTCGACGAAAATCAGAGGTTGACCAAAATGTGTAACTGTAGAGGAGTTTCGCTTGATTGGCTAATGATTTTGCAGAATTGTTATTCACTAGAGTTTGACCTTATTAGTACCTCTCAAGTTTATGTACAGGTGTTTATATTTATTAATTTATACAATTCACTTTTGTCAGCCATAACTTGTGTACTAAGATGCAGTAGTCCCAGCTGCTGAAGTTTTGTTCATCAAAAATAAGGAGAAAATAAGATGAACACAGCGATGAATGGTTGGTGGGCTCTGGTCGCTCACTTTGGTTTGCATCCTATTGGCTATTTGAACACAATACTCGATGAGCTCGCGCCCCAAAGACAAGGATTTCACCGTGATCTGGTCACATTTTGGTTAATAGACTGCTGACTGAGACTGTTTGTCTGGTGGGAAAATCCCCTCTCTCATAGCACAGAAAATAATTCGACCTTTTTCTTGCCCCCCCCCCCTAGAGCCTATCCGCGCTATTGGCTGCTTGCATGAGCATTCTGGTGAACCCGAAGCTTCCGATCATCGTGCGCCTCATCTTGGAATGCGCCTCTCGTGTTACTGCCAACTGGAATATGGAGGGTTTTCAGTTACAAAGCCTGGATGTTGTAAGTTTTTCATACCATAAACAAGCCCAAGCAGCGCAGTCACAGATCCTCGCGTCTTCATGTTTGCATGTATCTGAAAACGTGGCAGGGAATGGTGTACATGCTTCGTGATTCACCCGCGTGCTAGATGGCATTTAAAATGAGATATGATGCGCCAGAACAGTGAGGTCTATAGGGAAATAGTCTTCTTAATTTGTTTGTATTCTATAAAACTGTAAGCACCTTACACTTACAAGGTTTGTTTGGGATTTATTCGAATAGATCACCACATTTCCCATTTCTCTTCGTTCTTGACTAGGGCACTCTTCGTCCTGACAGTTAAGGACCATTACTGAACTCGTCAGTATCGAACACTCGCAAGAATGCATTTTTGCAGGGCAATTGCATCCAAGAAGTGGATAGGAGGCTCCGGCTCCGTTTCTTATTGCACCACATGGAAGTAAACGGCCTTGTCAGGCCTTAGGTTTGATCCTTCTTAAGAGGGACTATAGTACGTATAAACAGGTGAAAACACAATCTCAAGGACGGGATTCATACGCACTGTTTGCCTATCCTTTGCTACTTCCGTTTCTTGAAATTTCTTAAGAAGTTCTGGTGGAAAATTTATGGTTTGCCGCTCACGTTAGATATTTTTGCACAGGGCATATCGTCATGATAGTATCTTCCTCCAGTTCAAACAGCCTATAAGTATGGTTAGATGTCCGTTTCTAGTATGCGACAGAAAATGTCTCTTTTCTACCTCCAGTCCATTGAGTTAGTGACCCGATAGATGATAGGAAGTTTGAAGTGATTGCTTTTTATTACACGAACGTTAAATTACACGGGAAAGTGGACTGTAAAGTCAAGAGATCCCTCGTGAGAAATGCGAATGGAAATGTCGGAATACGAATGGCAGTTTTCCTTCATCAACAGCTTTTTAGTTTCCAGTGCATCTAGCTGCTTAAGGGCTGGTGACCCGTCCCAGTATGGGTATGGATCAAAAAAGCTTCTATAAGTTAAGCGGAAGTACCCCCCCCCCCGCAACAGCATAAGCTGATGGGGAAGGGAAGTCTGTATGCACATCGATTGATCGATTTGGAGTGGTCTTTTATAGTTCGAACGTAGGAAATCTCACCGAGGATATGCCGTATTGATGTACTGCTACCGTAAAAAATAACCAGCGTCTGGCTGTTATGTTAGTTACCACTGCAAACTCACGCCCTACTTCGATGAGTTGCGTAACAATGGTTTGGATGTAATGCGGATGTAAGCTTTCATCTAGCTACCACGGCAATTTCAGTGTCTGTATGGTTATTCTACACGTGTATGTCTCATCAAGCCAACAGGTCCTCATTGCTGTATACAAACCCTCATCTACTGCGTCTGGCGTTTTGTTTTCCCTCCGGGTTGGTTTGTGTCAAACTGTTTTTCCAAATAAACATACCCTCCAGTGTTTTCGTTCATTCCACATTTCATTGGGAGGATGAATCATCTTTGTCCAACTGGGAATAAAATCATCTACGCGCTGGCTTTCGCCCACCACTGAAGCGGTTGTTCACACGCATCCACGGGATTTCGATCTTTTCGTTTGACAATCGGGATGAATTGCGGTACACATCTGTCTCCGAACCCATGAATCAAGGTCTTCTTACCCTGTTTGCCATTGTGCAGTTAGGTTACGCTACGGCTTAACAGATTGGAATCAGGCTCCAGTTGTAGCGTTTTTATCAATGGTTTAAATAGTCTATAGGTTGGTTTAAGTATCTGTCCTTTCTTTGCAGCTGGCAGAACGCAGGGCATTTTTTCCGACCTTTTTGGTATTTCTTTTTGGCTGTATTTTTAACTTTCTTTTAGGTGATACCAAATGCTTGAAGTCGACTACCTCTTTTTCATCCTTTTAAATTCCAAGGCATAGCGTCATCTCTCTATAGACGTACGCGGGGCACCAGCATTACCTACAAGAAATGGTGCATTTGTTTGATAGACCAACCATCCTGACTGTTCCTTCTTTTCACAGCTACTTGATTGGACCTTATCTGGCCTAACAGTTCACACAACCCCACTTCAACCGCCTGCTGACGGTGGACCGCCGGCATACTCCCCAAATATGGCCGGAAGTGAGAAAACCAGAAAGGCTCCAACATCGTTCTTGCAATCATTTGCTCTTCTGGTGAGTCGAGTGGCTCCAAATATATTGGATTGGCCTGGAGACCTCTGTCACTTGGAAGCAGCTTCCCGAGGTGAGTCATCCAAACCAATTGATAACTTTATTATGTTGTGTGGGACGATTTGAAGGTAGATTGGATCGGCCAATTGAAACTCACTGAACATGAAGGCCACTGTTACACTCGCGGCACTTTATTCTATTCTTTTGGATGGTGATGCTGTGGTCGCCCATCAGCCCCGTTTAGCACGTATTTGTTCATTTTGTCTTCCTACTAGGTGTTCCCCTGTTCGCTATCGACTCCGCTTTCGAACTTCGATTCCAACACCAGAAGCCGAAAACACTGGTTCTCAGTTTCTGGGCAACCATATCAGTTTATGTTATTTAAGCCCCATAGTAAAAAAGATCCAGATGAGAAATGGGCCCAATGTTATCCTGGAACAAACTCCAAAGATACATACATCTAGACAAATCGAACTGGAAAATAGGAATACAAACTGATAGCAAACACACCGTTGGCAATAGTTGATATCCATACCTTGCAGTGTTTCTAGCTAGGCACGCGAGCGGGGGCTCACTGGAATCCTACTTTAGGGAACAGGTAGCAGTGATGTCACCTAAAATCTTCCTGACCCCTTGAATTCCCTTCCATTAAGTTGCACATTGTTTTCCTGTTGTTTTGTTCCACTCCAAGTTTAACATGATCAACGCTCTGCTCGTTCGACAAGCAGCATCAGCTACAGGCAACGTCCTGGAATTGTTTCGGTGAAATAACGGTTACGCCTCAGTTATGTTATCGGTACCAACTTCCAAAGCTATCGTTTTCAGCGAAACAACTTTCTGGGCATATTCGTCATCCAAAAATAAGACAGAAACCATATACAACGCTTCGTACCCAAGGTGAATGCGTCATTAGCATTGTGAAAATTCGAACGCCTTCTGGACGCGACATTGGCAACTAGCTTGCAGCGGATACTGGAGTAGTATTGGCTATCGAGTCCATATTTTCGACCAATCAGAACTCACCTTGACGTTAAAATGACCAACAGTCAGGTCTTTTGGCCGCGTGTCGGGCTTACTGGCAATCGCAACACTTAGTTGTAAACGATAAGGCATAGTTACCGGGGTTTGTCTCGCAAACCTTATCGCCTCTTTTCTATTCATGCCTGGACCGTCACGAAGAGACTGGACCTTACCGTGGTGTTACGGTTTACGCACCTCAGCGACCCATTGAGCTATACTGGGGGGGGGGTGTTCCCGCGACACTCAGTCTCTCATACCAGGTTAGTCAATGGTTAGAGGTCTGACAAACACAGTCTCCTGGTCCTCCAGGTTGGGGGTTGGAACGTAGAAATGGTAATGCATTTATTGGTTGTTGATCAGGTGGCTGTTGATCTGTTCGCCGAGCTTGGCAATTGACTTGCAAACGTTTCGTCACCATACGAGGAGGCATCATCGGTGCGCAGTTGGGTAGGTACTTCCTTTTTGCCTGCGTGCGTTTATATAGCATTTAAAGGCTAACGCAGGCAAACAGGAGGTACGCACCCAACTGCGCACTGATGATGTCTCCTCGTATGGTGACGAAACGTTTGCAAGTCAATTGCCGAGCTCGGCGAACAGATCAACAGCCACCTGATCAACAACCAGTAAACTCACCCGAGCTACCAATGTTTCGGTAATGCATTTGCACTTCCCGCCAAACACCGCTGCCTTGCGGTTAGGCTTTTGATCCAAAGGCTTTGTTTGAGAACCCTAATCGTCCTCCTGTCTAGGTCTAGGTGCCCTGACAGTATCCCAACCCACGTACAACCATGATACCAACGTCTAACAATCAACTCATGCCACATCGGACGTCGCGTGGTGCTATCAGCCTGGTCGTCTCACTTGCTGCATACAGCAGGACGGGTAAGCGAAAACAGGCTACTGCTGACGCCTCCCTTCTTTCTCTTTCATATACTTTTTCTTCCCCCTCTCCCCACCCCATTAATAACTCTACTCTTGTAGGCCCAGCACTTAGGACTGATGACTCCATTCGTCTAGCATCGGTTTTGCGTGCAACATCCGCTCGTCACATGGCGCCGACATCCTCAGGTATCTCGAAATCAATCGTCAAGCATCGACGCCCAGTTTATCTGTCCGCTTTCAATGTCCGCACTCTGAAGCAAGCAGGACAACAAGCTGCTCTTGCTCTCAAACTGGACTCGCTTGGCATTGATGTGTGCTGTGTCTCAGAAATAAGAATTCAAGATGCAAGCACAGTGGTTGAGCTAACCGGCCCATCACTCTCCACTCGCTTCCGGCTGCGTACCTCTGGCGATCCAGAGGCTGCTGCGGCAGGCTGTGCAGGGGTTGGTATCGCCCTAAGTCACCGGGCGGAAATATCCTTGCTTGACTGGATACCCGTTGGTATTCGCCTCCGTGCTGTTCATCTGGCAGCGTCTATGAGGGAGCCCCACAAGCGGGAAGTTGATAGATGTCTGTTTATCGTGTCTGCTTACATCCCAACTGACTAGCTCCGACGCCGTCAAAGACAGATTTTACGACGCCCTGAATGCCCTGCTGCGGCGAGCTAAAAGCTCAGGTATCGTGGTGGTTGCCGGAGATCTGAATGCACAAGTGGGCAAGCTTAGCGTATCTGAGACTCAATTAGAAGGTCCACATGGATTAGACTCGGTACGTACGGACAATGGGGAACGATTGCTTCAGCTGTGTACCGATCGCAAGCTGTTTTTACGCAGTACCAACTTTCGAAATCGCTGAAGTCGTCTGGCCACTTGGTGTCCTCCAACGGCATGCCGGCCACAAACTCAAATCGATCACATTGCCATCAGTTACCGATGGCGCGGATCAATAACTGACTGCCGGTCGTTTTTGGAATACATTTGTGGATTCTGACCACGCACTCGTCCGGAGGCGCTTCTCCCTACGTTTTCCAGGGCCGCGTGAGGTGCGGACAAATCGCTTGGCAACTGAGAGACTGGCAGATCCGGATGTTAGACGAACTTACCAGGATAGTCTTCTAGAGTCTCTTCCAAATGCTTCACCATCAGATGTGAACTCATGCTGGGACAAGATTGCCACTTCTTTGCACAATGCTGGGAATTTTGCCTGTGGCACGGCACCACCAGGCTCACTCAATCAATGGTGGCACTCCTTAAATCTCGGAGAAATATCCCAGCCTGTCCGGAACATAACTTGATGCGATGAATTATCGGACGTCAAGTGAAGGTGAGCGTCCGAGCCTACCATGAAGTGTGGTGGACACAGAAAGCCAAGGAAATGGGAGAGGTCAAGAAAGCCGGTAATGCCCGAAGATTATTTCAGTTGATCTGTGCGACCGGTCCCCAGAAACTTCCTGTGAGCGAAACCATCAAGGATAAGAACGGATCGATCATCTTGAATAAAGAACGCCTCGATCGGTGGGCCGAATACTTCGAACAACAATTGTCATGGCCACCAGCTGGCACTCATCTGGATCCCATAGCTGACGTAGAACCCTGGACGGTGAACGTGAAACCGCGTACTGCCTCGGAGGTTTATGACTGTATATGTTCTCTCAAGCACAACCGAGCCTCTGGTCCGGATGATCTCCCACCCGCATTGTTCAAAGATGGGGGCGAAGTCCTCAGTCAGCTCTTGTCTGATCTGTTTGCTTGCATTTGGGAAAAGGAGTCTGTCCCAGACAACTGGGGAGAGTCGGTGATAGTGCCCATTTTCAAAAAAGGGGCTCGTAGTGAGTGTGGTAACCACAAGGGGGTCGGCTTGACCCCTGTCGTAGCGAGACTTTGGGGTCACTCGGGCTTCGTCGCCTTACGGTGGCTCGTGAGGAACTGACTCGAGAACAACAAGCGGGATTCCGGTCTGGTAGGAGTTGCGTTGACCAAATCTTCACACTCCATCAGGTGCCAGAACAACGCCATACGTATAAGCGACCCACAATTCTAGTTTTTCTGGATTTCCAAGGTGCATTCGACTCGGTTGACCGGTCTGTTATTGACACGCTTGCCCACCAACGAATGCCCCGGAAGTTCGTGAACATAAGCTCTTTGTATTCTCAGACTTCCGGACGTGAGAGTATACGGCGAGCTCTCCAAAAGTTTCCGTACACAAAGTGGTGTCAGTCAGGGATGCTCACTCTCTCCATTCCTATTTCACTTCGTGATCGATGAAATCATGAGACGAAAACTGGAAGGTCTCCGAAACCCCGGTGTTCAAATGGCCTTTGACGAAAACCTTGTCGATCTGGAATATGCAGACGACATCGTTCTCGTCTTCGAAGAGGAGGAGAAGGCGCAGGTGTTTTTGGATGAACTGACCAAAGTCCTTTGGCATGCGCTTTGCACCCACAAAGTGTAAGGTCATGCTCGTGGAAATGCAGTCACTGAGCACGCCACGTACAATCCAGGGGGAAACAATCGAAGTTGTGGAGCGTTTTACATACCTTGGAAGTTGTATTAGTTCTGATTGTAGTGTGACAGATGAGGTCAATGCACGAATCTGCAAGGCTCGGGTCGCGTTTGTTAAGTTGAGACACATATGGCGTCAATGCGGTATATCCCTGTGTGTATCAGGCTACAGTGCAACCTGTTGTATCTCTGTGAGACTTGGCCTGTTCGAGCAGGGGAAGTGAGACGTCTTCAGGTGTTCGACAATCGCTGTCTCAGGACCATAGCTTGTGAAGACTGGTGTCGGCTAATCAGCAACGAGGCAATTAGAAAGAATGTTTTCGGTCGTGCAACGGGTACTTCCACTGAAGAATGTGTCCAGCACCAGAAGCTGTGTCCGTTGCGACATGTGTCGCGTATGCCTAACCATCGTTTGCCGAAGCGAGTGTTGTTTTCCATGCCCAATTCAGAGTGGCGGAAGCAGAAAGGTGGCCAACCCTTGACCTGGCAGAGGGGTATGAAGGAGATTACGAAACGCTTGGGTGCTGTTGGCGCGACTCGCCTTCCAGGATGGGGATCGCGTGATCCACACTGCGCCTGGTTGGAGACTCTGCAGGATACTGCTGCCAACCGATGTCAGTGGGGTTCTTGTTGTCAGTTTCTATCCAGATTGCCTGAATGAGTGTGCCTGGAGGTGTAGACACCTCAGAATGATTGTAGTAAGCTAGCACTAAGTCCCTTCCCCGTTCACCTTCATTCTTTTCTTCACAATAAGGCTTTCAAATAAATCATGACTGTACGGCAGCGAAGCATCAGTGTTGAACACTGATGTCATGCTGTCGATGATGATGATGATTGATTCCTGGAGAGTGCACCAGCTGATTGTCAAGACAAGGGAGTGATCCACTGCCAGCTCGGTGCCTTCAAGCTATGGAGCATGGTATAGTCATCTGAGGATGAGAAACCACCTAAATAGTTGTAATAACAAGAATGGTCCGGGTTCAGAAATCACCTGCGGGCTCAACATCAAATCCGCGTTTCCTAACCTCATTCTTCTTTGGGAGTGGTATTAAATAAAGCGTTTAGGATGCATCGGTTCGCGTAGTTTGCCTTTGTGGGTGTGAAAGATGGCCTTTGTGTGCACAGGACTCTGAAAAGTCTTTTTTGATCACAGAGGTCTTCGCAACAATACACTGTTCGTCGCTAGGTGTTTTGTTGTCCGGTTTCTTTCAAGATTAATTGTTCGCTGCTTAGTTCAGTCATCATGAGTCGTGGGTTGCAATAGTTGCGGCTCACTTTACAAGTCTCTGGTGTGGCTCACAACGAAAATCGGGCGCCGGAGGGTAGAAACCCACACAAGGAGACTCACCTTGGAAGTAACGGTACTTCTTCAAATAATTGTCAAGAGCTTTGAGGTTGTGTGCTTGTCAACAAAGATACATCTTCAGTCACTTAGAAAAGTTTGGAACCGATTGTGAAGTCATCGTTTCAGAAGGGTTTGGCAGACCACTGATTGTTTACTAAGCCCGTCTGAAAGATACACTTTACTTATGTACACTGAAGTAGTCAATTTTACATCGATGTGCTATTCAGGTGAGATTGACCAGTGTTTTTCATACTACGGTCATGTCTTTGTGGCCCCGCTTTACTTTCTCTTTCTCTTTCATCTCAGTTTCTATCACGGAGATCATTGACCGCATCGGGTTGCTTGAAGTGGTGTGTAAAGTATGGCACACACTCTTGTCGTCTGATTCTCGCCTCCGAGAGCTAGACACCGAACTGCGCTCCACCACAAATAGCCACCTGGCCTGTGATGTCGTCAACACCCAGCTGATTCAATTGCATCAAGCTGCCGATTCCGTGGACACGGTTGTTTTCTCAACCGCTCATTGGCTTTTGCAACTACCATTACAGACGCCCTCTCCATCCTCTTCCATTCAACGCGGGTGGTTAGCTCCTCTGGCTCGGTTTGCAACTGCTTTCGAAGTGGGTGTTTTCCTAAGATCCACTTGTTATTTTCGTGTACATGGTGTTAAGTCAATCCGAACGGAGCGCAGTCAGCTGCAGTGTAGGAAACTTCAAATTCTGGCGTAAACGGTGAGATGTAAGATAAAAAGGCAAATGTTGTCATGTGTGAAAAGTACACTCCAATTCCAATAGTCTTCCAGTACATCATCATTCTCTCATTAGTGGTCCACAGCGTTAGCTGTTTTTTATATTTTGTGTTCGGTTGGCAGTTTTTATACAATTTTACAACAATTGAAGCGGAACTCTCCAGCTGTCCAGTAGCATGCGACATGTGTTCGTCGGTCTTTAGTGCAAACCAGCTGTCTTTTTCTGGTTCTATTTACTGACTTCAGAATTTATGATATTTTTGTAACCCGGTTTCATTAGCAAGTATGGGATTGCGTGTAAATCGGTTGGATTCACACTTATAACGTCCGATGCAGCTGAATGTTCATACGTCATGATATGAATTTAACTTAAGCATCCTGCTCATTTCTCCTGCCGAGCATTTAGTTTCACTTGAGTTTCTGTCCTTGTTCTTCACATATGTTTACGTGACCGTTGTGTCAAGGCTTACAGTTTCAACTCGATGCGAAAACTATCAATGGTGTCCGTAATGGTGTCCGTTTTTAGACACAAGCCTGGTCTGCAGTTTCACTTGATTAGTTTCATTGACTGCTTGGGTGTGTAACAAGTCTTTCACCTTCGACCGGAAGTAAGCACCAACGTGGGTGACCGTGTTAGATAAATAGTGACAAATCTGGTTTGACTGAAGCATCATGTCACCTCGTGCCGTTTGTCCTGGCAGGAAGTGAGCTGGCAGTTAATCGTTTTTTCTTCAGATTTATGTAGCGTGTTTAACCCACGGTTTTTCATTGATCTGTGGAAGGGCTACGAACTGCTGCTGTTCCCTTAATGAACGGTGGCTGATTGCCGTGGTTGGTTTCTGCGCTTTTTCAAGGCTATGGCGGAATACCACGTGATCGCTGTAGTTAAGTTCACGCGAAGACGATATAGCGAAACATTCGGTGTTCCTCAGTTGAGGAACGTGATAAATTTCGTACGATGTGAGCCTTTCAATCTATCCGTTCGCTTAAAAGATGACCAAATCTGCAGAAAGTATCGACTGATGCAAATACTGAACGAAAGAAAGCCCGAATCCGCTCGTGGACATCCGACGGTTCAAAATGATTGTGATGCACTAAATGTGGTCCATGGGCAGCTTAGTTGCCCTTTGGGAACGGGGCTGTTTTTCCTCTTCAGTCTCATCATATGCACACATGTAAAAGTGGCAATGGAGATTGCAGTTTGGTTTGCGCTAAAAGCTATAACGAGGCCATTTAAGATCCCAGTTGTTAATGCACTGAGTCCTAGTTTGTTACTGTGGCCTCAGAGTTCCTGCCCCTTAAGTGATTTTTAGGAAAATACACTGGTAATGGCAAAAATTAATGTCCTCACAATGGCGTGTCATTTGAGCTCGTCAGCCGGTTTCCGCTACAGAGAGGCGCGCACTGCCCAGATGTTGTTCTGGAGTCAGACCTGTCGTACCCCATGTGTCTCCGCTGAGCAGAGTTCGAACCACCCAATGAGGTCAAGGTTCAGGTCGTATTGCTAACCACCCTTCGGTGAATATTTTATTTTTGCCCATATACAACTCCGCGGATTGCTAGCAGATGTTGCAAGCATGGAGGATTCACCGTGCGAAGAAATCTGGATCAAAAATTTTTTCTTAAGTCATTCCCATGGTAGAGGTCGCTTATAAATAGATAAGCAGAGCTGTTCGAATGACATAAACCAATCAAGGACCATCAAGACCTTTTCGCACTTCCTGCAACACTGAAACAAGCTTTAAGGATCACTCTGACCTATCAAATGACTGTCCTTCGCAATGCGGAGTAGAGCGGGTCACAGGTCCCTCCATATGGGCGTTGACACTGGGAACGGAGAACCACAAAATAAGTGTTGTGATGATGCTTAGAAGCTTAGAGGCTTAAGAGTGAATGTAACCTTTTCACACGGAGCATTTCGACGAAATCCGTTGGCTGATAAGGCCAGGAATATCTTATTTCCATCGACACTACATCAATCAGCTAGGACTAATATCATAAACCCACCCGTTTTAGCCGGTTCAAATGGAAAACAGCCATCTTTCTAACAGAACGGTATTCGGTTCTTTGTACTGGCGTTCCACGGATTTGCAGCCAAGTTATGATTAACCTAACTGGTTATTTCATCCACTCCAATTTACTTCACTTGTTTTTTTTTGGCGAAATAGAAACGTTGCTTCTACTGCAAGCTGTCCGATAACTTCACTCTGCACTTATAATAACTATAGGTACCGTACCGTGAGGTAATCGCGTGCTCAGGTCTGGATGGATAAGCGTAGCATCAATAGGGTATCAGTACGTGCACAGCCATACATTTTGGATTTTTATATAACCTCTTAGTCTTTATCCCTTCTGAAAGATTCTCTTTTTCTCAACGTGCCGATTACAGTACCACGTGAAGCGAATAAACTCAGCTTCACAGGCACTTTAACTAATGATTGGCAGCTTATCTCGTTCTGAGGGAAATATGTGGTACCAATCGGTTGAGACATCCGATTGCTCTTAAGATTTTCTCATGGGTGGCCACGGTAGACTTGAGTTTCGCACAGATCGTTTATTGGGCGCACCACGATGATTCCCCAATGCGTCAGATGTTTGTGGGGATCGTGCTTTAACTGACCCGGTTCTGAATGCCGATTCTTGGTTTGCAAATGTGCTCCTTTGGTCAACAGCCAAATCATTTGCAATCCGATGAATGTGCCTTTACCTCTCATCCACCACACACCAATAGATTCTGTTTATTTTATTCAGCCAAATCCAGTGCAGCGGTGATTGTACCTGCGGTGCTTGTGTTCTAGTCCGTACAAAACCTGTGACAACGGTGCTGCGTATGAGTGTTTGGGTGCGCGTGTGTCATAGGTCATGGTCTTTTTCAACGTCTAGAGGTAGTTAGGCTGTCTCGCGATAAGTCTCGATAACAATCTCACAGAAACGGGGAAATTCGCCCATTGACCCATTATTTCATTGTTGCAAACTGGTGGCTTAAACGGTTGGTGTTTGATGGATAGAGATGTCGAGATTTTTCAACGCTTCTCTGAAACTACAGCCCTACAGGAAATGCACACAATCAGTTCTCCGATGTTGAGGTTCATCCAAAAAAGTGGTTAGTGTGCCTAACAACCGTCCATACAGAAAGCTAAGATTATCGGCACGTTACCCACTATTGACACGTTTTGTTTTGATAGCGGACCGCCTATCACATGGTTGAGCGTCTTTTGGTGGTTTTCTCTATGAGGGGTCTCATTTGTTTTTTCCATTATGAGGAATTGAAAAATGCTCCCGAACGATAAATCTCTAAATGGGATGGTCTTATGGGAGAAGGTGACTATGTACCTTCAAAAAACTGTCTAAAATGAGTAGTTACGAAACATCCGCTTATTGTTGACAGCCGACCACTATTTCAAGTTTCTTTGTTTATCCAAGAAAATGCTTCAGTAAACCCTCCTTGTTCGTCTCGTTGCTATTCACAGTCACTCATGCAGTAATCAGGTAAGTTCACCTTTTCTAATCCACTCCAATTACACGCTCATCCCAACTGCACCCCTCTTCCTTTTCCAGTAGCTATAACCCAACCACTCAAATGAATTTCGGTCCACATTCACGTTTTCTCCCAGTGCCATCGGACACTCGCGCGCACCAGAGGCTTGTGTGCGTTACTGTCCTTCCTCCCGGTATATCGAGAACTTGTATTCCGAATTCAGTGCTCGCCTGTGTACTATGAGATGGCGACGGTCGTGTCTGTGGCCCGAGAACGAATTGCAAAGGCTTTATGCTATTCTCTGAACTTTTCAATCTCACGATATGTGGACGATCCACAGAGTACCATTGCAATACGGTTATATCTCCATCTGGAGCCAGCAGCTGAAGAGACCAATCAAAGTGGTCCGTTTTGAGGCGAAGGCAGTGTTATTAAACTGGTTTTTTCTGATGGGTGGTTGCTCCAGAGCGGAGAAACGATATCAATGTCTAATGATCTCAACAAAGTCAAGGTCTGAATGCACTGAACAGTTGTATAGCTGTATCGAAAAGCATCACTACTCGTATTCACATAGTGGTTTTCTCCATCCTAAGGCCTGACGCTCTCAGAGAAAGGCTTATCGTCCGCCTCGAGATGCGTTAGGCGATGTAGTCGAAGACAGATTCCAAACAACAGCAAGTATCAAACCGAGAAATCAGCGTTCATTACTGTTAATTGAATGTTTTGTTGAGGGGTTAGCACCGCGGACGATTTACCGCGGTGACCGCGTCTAGTAACATCTGAATGGGGGACAAAGTGAGTAGTTCAAATTTGGGTGCGAAACTGAGTCCTTATTAAATTCAGGCTGTTACGGAACTGTGACCAGCAGCCACATGCGTAAAATAACAACTGTCTTTGCAATTTTGGCAATTGATCTAAATTTTGCTTTGACTTGTTTGCGTTGTAAAAACCGATTCATTGCTTATATCACACAGATTTCACCCTATTATCCAATTAGCTTTTGCGGCCCTTTCTATGGGTATTCGCTTGTCCCGAGCAATGACCCTAACGGCCATTTCAAAGCTCAGCGTTTTCATCATGAGGGCATTTGGGCACTCAGGATTTCTGTAAATCCATGATGGGAAAACAGTTAGCGGTAGACTGTCGTTCACCCCATGCGGTGTTTCATCTCAGCCAGTTTGTCGCATGTCTGTTTGGGTTACCATTGTGCGTATGTTTTCACTTTCAGCGCTGTGTTTCCGATTTGGACGAGAACCTTCACGATCATTGCGTTGCGGCTGAAAAAGGTGCTTCAGTCGACACACCTCATATGCGTGAACAGCGCCGTCGTCGAAATGAGGTAACTGTATTTATATATTTATCCGCGTGTTTGACGAAAGCCGTTTCACACTAGTCGCTGCATCTACTGGTCTCAAGCAATTGCAATGGCCTCTTGATTAGGTTAGCTGCTGATAGGAATTTCACCGTCCGATGCTTTTAGGCTCGTGAATGTCTCGTACCCGTTTTTCCAGCACTTGTATGCTCATTTTAGTTTGTTTTATCTCACCAAACTGTCTAAGGAGGACGTGACCCTCTGGCTATTTCGAACTCGAGTAAGTACCAATGTCCACGCAAGTAGGTCTTGTCCGTCCCCATACTTTCTGCTGTTCCAAAACGGCCCAGATGGTGTTTTCAGCTATCTTAGTTTTCTGTTTATTAAATCCGTATGCCTCAGCTAGATGGGCTGTCGTCTTCTCTATTTCCAATTTTAGTAGTTTCGCCTTGTGGATATGCTAACAATCTCTTGCTTTCGTTCAGCCTCATGCACATGGTGGTGGCAAACGTGAGCATCGCCGTAAAAAACACCGCACGCGCCAACTGGATTCGGACGGAATTATGGACGACATACTTGCTGGTAGGTCTTGCTTTATCCCTATGATCACACCTTGTCACTTTTAGGTCTCACTTCTCAGCCGCTTCGAGCCGATGTGCATGTGAAAAGAACGGATTCAGCACCACCAAAGCATTCTACCTGATATTGCTTAAACATCCTAGCTAACTTTTGACTTGTTTCTGCACACTCATGATCGTTTTTCTATATTCATCCTTTTTTATCATTCCATCTTGCACTAACAAATTACCGCTCCCCCCGGTATTCCGCCCCATCTAATCTCCATTGTTTTTATATACTTCCGGTTTGTTTACATGCGTGTGGGTGTATATCACACACCCTGTGCGACCATCTTCCTTGCCCATAGTGCAATTCATTTTTTCAGTTTCGATGCCGCTATTTTTTGTCCTTATTAAAAAAAAAAATACCTAATCAGATTCCTGCGTTGCTCTGCCACCGGGGTGAGGCAATAATTCTGGAAGGGGAGAGCTTTCCTTTCGGAGAACCAGTTTCGGCCCCCAGAAGTTTGTGTGTAACTCAACTTCGAAAGCCCCTTGAGCCATTTAAAATTATTTAACATCCCCACAGAATCCATTGTGTAACAATGTAACACTACTTCATCAGTAATATTCGAAATGGCTAACCGGAAAAGGAGCGAACTTACTGACCAAAAGGTCCGTGGTTCGAACCCAACCTCTACATCTTGACTGCTCCTGTCTAGGTTTGAGCAACTTGGCAGTAACTCATTCCTCGTGGTTCCTTCGGGTGGCACGGCAGCTGTACACCTGAGGGGCGTTACGGCTGAAAAATCAACTTTATTGTTATTATTATTTAATATTTCACTGTTGAAATCGAGTCGAGTCTGTCTTATTGACTGTAAAGCAATTGCAAAAGCGCTGTTTCTTCATAGTATACTGTTGGCTGCACAGTGGTGGATTGCCCCTGTCTAGGATTGGCAGTGTATCAGTCCTTGTGCTTTCTTCGAGTTTCACGGCAACCATGCACCGAAAGGATGCCACAACTGGGAGATTACTATTTATTATTACAGTTTTGTATGCACGACTTTCAGAACCCGTAACACCATTGTTGGCTGTATCTTCGTACGCCTGCCTTGACCTTTGTTAAAAATGGTGACGGTGGAGCTGAAGTGTTGTCACCCCTGCAACACTGAATCGCCAGGCGACATGCACTATGAGTTCTTTATATATATATATATATATATAATCGATGGATTGACGTTCCTGATACCATCCAGTGAGTGCACTTGAATGTCAGCTGGTCCGTCTATGCCGACAGCGTGCACTGTTCAGTTCATAGGGGCCATGCCGCGTTTCCACAGATATGGTCGAACGTGACCGATCACAGCCGTTAACCGAACTTACCACGGTGTTGTGGTAATCTCAGGTCAAATTCAACAAGATTATCGATAATGTATGCGTTATTGCTGTCACACTCATGGTCACGTTAACACAGAGTGATGTGATCCTTGTGACGCAGTCAATCCGAGTCGCGTACCTAGAAGCGGGCATCCGTTGAGTGACAGCATATCGAGGATGCGGTATAAAGACGGTTTATCGAAGCCCGTGGGTAGAGAAAGATCAGGGTGCCGTTATAACGAGGGATGTGCTGTCCACAGTATGGACCAACAACACATGTCGCCCAAACTCCTTTAGGAGACTATACCATAGTCCATTTGCATTTGAAATTTTTTCTATTCGTAATTTAATCCCTTCTATGACGCGACGAAGTGCTCAGACGGACTCAGCAAGTACACTACCCAGCCCTTAGTAAACACAAACACGTAGCTTACATTTAACCTATGGTGAGCTTTTGATCAAGAGATATTTTGGGAAACGATAGGTCTATCGAATCAGCGGCGAAGTACGAAAGAAACGGATGTTTAGTGCATCGTCTACGGTGATACCGTTGTCCCTACAAGGAAGCTGTAATTCAAGTATCCTCTGTCTTAGTGATGGCGTACACATGGTTGTCTTCCCCGTGGCGGTCTTACTTAACTCCACGAAGTGTTGGAGTAAAAAAAAAAGGGGAAAGAGAAGCACGTTTACATAGCGACTTCTCCAAAATTCTCAGGCGACTAACCTAAAGCGTGTACAAAAGTCAGGAGTTATGTGTTATGAACAGAGAACATTCTTGCTGCTGCTCAATCTGGCGTCAGAATGTGCCCGATGGTAGCCCGGGGATGGAGGTGTTTTGGGACGTTTACGAGAGTGGCCACCGACCGAACACTAACTCTCGGCGTGAGGAAATGAAGTTGAATTCCGGGCCCTGGCTATGCGATATACCCACCTTTTGTGTTCGGCTGACGACCGCAATGGTGCTGATGGTGCCAGGCTGTCTGTTTGGGGGCATGACCACCTCAGATTTCTGTATAACCCAACGTAGAACTGCTTCGTCTGGTTTTTTAATACAGGGTAGTATTTAGCTAAATTAGTACTGTACAGCAACAAAACAGTCATTCTGCATAGGTGTTGCCGCGGCTCTCCAGGTATTGCACATGTCAGATGGGAGCACATCACCTGGTGGTTGACCATGGGTACTACTTCAGCCGGGGGATTAAAACTGTAGACACTCGACAAACATGTTACCCAGTCAGGATGCACATCATACACTGGCCTGCAGTACGGCTCACAGAGCTCAGTCTGGTTGACGGAAATTACGTTTCTTTCTTAATCCTGTGCACAGTAGTCTCCCTCTAAAGAATCCACCTGAAGGACAGGCCAAAGTACTCTCTTCCGAGTCTCTCCCAAGAGGAAACCGAGACAGACAGTCATTCCATTCAACCAGTCAGACACAATCACTCTTGAAACAGACTCTCACTTATGGTCAAATAAACCTGCTATGTAATGCTACCGAAATTGTGACAGCCAACTGTTACTCGCTTGAAATGTACCAAATCGGTGCTAATTTGCGAGTGAATGTTAAGACTGACACATCTCGTTTGCACATCTAGGAACCACTTGTATTAACTACAGCATTCGGGTCCTCCCCCGAGCAACCTCATGTCCTGATCACAGACTTTCCTACAACCTGATATTCACAGGTGTGCGTTATACGATTGGCAGAATGGACAGTTGGTGTTCGAATGCTATCATCTCCCAAATGACTCGGACCGACAGGCACTGAGACCCAGCTGAAAGAAGCCGATCACTTTCCCCATTTCGCTCGCGCGGTCGTATTCCATAAAGATAATAACTGTTGATACCGCGGAACACTGATAGCTCAGGTGAGTTTATTAGTTGTCGACCAGTTCGCCGGAACAAGTGTGGTAAACCTTCCCTTGAACTTTGGGCTACTCGGGTAGCTCTAGACCAACTACCTTGCGGTCAGGCTTATGAGCCAGGCTTTGATTGAGGACCCTAATGTTCCTGTCTAGGTTTTGGCGCCCCGGCTGTATCGAAGTGCACATGAAACCATGAACTTTACAGATACAAATACCCACACACCACACTGGCCGTCGCATGGTTACTTCAGCCGGGACGCCACATTCGTTGCAGGACGGATAAGCGAAAACAGGCGACTGCTGACACCTCCCATTTGCTTCACTATTATCTCAACTCCCGGCCTGCCTCACTTGACAATCACTCTTATGTTGATTCCAGCTGTAGGCACTTCAGTCAGACACCTATTCAAGCCTCGCTATCTTGTTTTTAATGCAGCCTTCACCGTGAAAACTCTTAGGAGACCGACCAACAAGCTTCTATTGCACATACTCTAAGTACTTTGTCGGTTGACATCTCTGAAACTAGAATACAGGATTCAAATACAGATTATCTGCTCTTGAGGCATCCTATCCATATAGATGCTGAACACTAAGAAATCCAGATGACCTTGCAGCTGCTGCAGCAGGTTATGGGGAGTTGCTATAGCCCTCAGTTCGCGAGCTGAGGCTTCATTGTTCGGCTAGATACTTGCAAATAATTTGCGCTGTCTGACTTTGATAAAAACTAGCACTGGTCGAAGTACTGAACGCCGTTTGCTTGTTTTGTCAATGTATGCACAAACAATGTAGTTCTGACTTATTGAAAGACATTCTACCCTCTTGTCCACCTAAGAGCTCGGATACAGCTAAAGTAGCAGGAGATTTCAATTCACATGTCGATCGTACCTCTGTTCAAAAAAGGTATCCGAACCGACAGTTCGAACCAAAGGGGTATGACGCCTGTCACAACACATACTGGATTCCCTTAGCATGTGACGCCTACCCTCGACACGTGAGGCGCAACTCCGAGAGCACCGAGCAGGATTTCGACCTAGTAGAGGGTGCACTGGTCATATCTTTACATTAAGTCAGATGCCCGAGCAGGGCCACGTATACCGTCGACCAACAATCACGGCTGTCCTCGACTTTCAAGGTGCACTCGATTGTGTGAATAGATTAGCTCTCCTAAATATTCTTGGCCAGAATGGGTTACCACTGAAGTTTGTAAACATTCTCCTTGCCCCTAATTCCTATACTTCCGGTTGGGGTAAGATGTTCAATGAACTGTCCTGAAGCTTCCTCACGAATAGTGGAGTTTGTGCGGGTTGGCTCCCCTCTACTTTTTGTTCAGTTTTGTTATCAACGTTATCATTGAGTGCACACTCCAGGGGATCACGAATATAGGTGTCAAAATCACATCAGGAGAGCGATTAATGGACTTGGATTGTGCGAATGACATCGTTATGTTGTCTGAGGATTGCTTGTACACGCGAAGCACTTTAAGCAGAATACCAGAAGTGAACCCGTGTTTCGGGAGGCTTTTTGGGGCCAACGTGCAGTCTTACTTCAAGGTTTCCCACCCCCTTGTACTTCTATGAAACTCCTTAACGAATAGCTTGATTTTGTTGACTGGTTCACATATCTCCGAAACTGCATAAGCCGTACTGATACTGTGGCAGATGAAGATAATGCGCAGATACTCAAGGTAGGAGCAGCGCTCACCAACTCGCGTCATTTATGGCGTCAGAACCGAATTTCCCTGAAGCTAAAGTGCTGTGTGTGCAAGGTGACTGTAAGAGCAGTCTTACTGTACGGTTGTGAGACTTGGCCTCCTCCAAGCGTGGACCTTGGGATTCATCAGATGTTTGGTCACCGGTGTATCCTAGCATGGCAAGAGTTAGCTGAGTGCGGCGAGTATGCCATAAAATGGTCCGTAAGTGGTACTGGGAAAGGGATCCGATTCAATAGAGCAGCAGATCAGGTTGAGGTGACTGAAACATATACTAAGCATGCACAACCCCGTCCATACAATGAAACCTTGTTTTTTATTCCGACCGATTGTTGGCGAAAGGTACGCGGCGTTTAGGCCGTGACATGGTAATTAAAATGAAAGCGGCTGATGGCAAACTGAGTGCTGTGGGGTCTTCGTGCCCTCTTGACTGGGGTCCGGGTGATTCTGCTTGATGGCGGTTAGAAACCTTGCTGGACATGGAATGCAACTGGCTGCAGTGGCGTGTATACTGTCATTTCCTAACCGGACTACCTAGATGAAGTTCGCCTGTCGTCGCACACGTTGTCAAAGGTAGCTGGGTTGATACAGCTAACGACACCTTACTTCGACAAGATACTCAGACGTGTTTATTCTTAAGTTGTCCAAAGGTGCAGACACCTTATTCCGGATGGCTTTCCCAAATGAAACTGGGCTTCATCGCACCCTACATCTCAATGTTCTTTCCACCCTTTACTGAGACGTTCTTCCCTCATCATGGTATGGCATTCGAGCACAATTATTTATTACTGGTGTATTGCTGTCAGCAATGATGATGGCTAGTTGCATAGACTGGCACTTAGCATCTTAGGCTTAACCATGCCCGAAAGACCTAAAGGAAGCAGCCAGAACAAGCGAGTTCCCATACTGCGAGCGATTGTATAACTAAGTGATCGGGAGGATGTTGTGATGTTATATGCGACCGAAATATCGAGGTAGTTAGGTGTTCCTCCAGGTGACCAGCCCCCCTCTCCGATGAAGGCCGCGTTAGGGAAAGTCAACTCGAAAAACAGCATAATGACCACCCAACGACTGGCCGGGACCACCGGCGAAAGACCTAATAAGGTCAAAAAGCAACGAAATCTTATCAAGAGCCTGATGCAACCACAAACAAGTCCGCTGTGCGCAGCAACATCAGGATTGCCCCATCTGTCCCTTTACTCCTTGCACCCTTGAGCTCGACAAGTCCTCCACAATCAAGTGGATCAGACTGTTAGGACATTGGTTTCGAAAAGGATCCCCCACACAACGCTGCCTCGCTGTTAGACCTTCAAGTCGAAAGCTCAAGTTGGGACAGCTTAAACAGACATTTTTCAGCCCAGGTAACCGGGACGTATAGTATGTCTTTGCAGTTCCTTGTATACTGATCCATTTCAAAGGTACCTCATAATGCCGCAGTCAAACGTCAGTTACTTACCATAGACCTAGCCAATGTCACGTCTACGACACTTCCTGCTAAAAATGCTCTGATGAATAGAAAAGACCGTGCTAATTTCGAATACTTCAACACCTGTAGTATGGAATCAGCCAATAGGCACCTCTTAAACCTTAATCCACCTTAATGACTATCGTGAATTCCCAATCTACATCTTGTAACACAGTGCTCACAGAACACAATTGGGTTATGGACTCATATGACGATCCGCTACCAAGGGAGAGCAGTCGTTGAAGATTGTCTTTCCTTCTGGAGCACGCAACGGGACATTCATCACACGACGGTTCGCGCAACTCTGTTCAAATTAGGACTCTGTGAGCCAAAAAAAGGGATGAATCTAGCACATCCAAAGAATCCATGCATTTTTAGCAGTATTCACCTGATATGGCTTAAAAACTATCACAAGTCAATAAGCGCAATTCCGGTAATGAGTACGTGAATAACAAAAAAGCAAATTCTGAAATCAGTTAGGCTAACAGTGTTCAAACCTACCTGTCCGACAACTTCGGTACCAACAAATGCGCATTGGATCTCCTCAGGATCAATGGATTCAAATCATCTAGGTAAGGCATAGAAGCAATCAGTCCATTACAGTCCACGAACCGTGCCAGATGCCAGGATTAGAAAGACTGCGACCACAGTAAAAATTTGTTATTCAATATGTTGGACAGCATAACAGCCCCTGTCCGTATAGTGAAGTGCAGGCGGACACTGCGAAAATCAACTAGGCACCAGCCTGATGCCTGCGACTCCTAAGAAGCGCTCGGGTTTACAGTTTACTCTAACAGCGCGAAGAATCAAGCTGGCTTTTGCCCGATGCGTGGGTGAATAGACCTCAGGCAAATGCGAGAGCAGCGAAAGTATCCAGCGAGCGACAACAGCTGCCTGAGGTTATTTGAATGACTTCTTCGGATCAGTTTATCTTTACACTATCCGAATTTCGCGGAGCGAAGGCATTTTTCACAAATTCGTCAGCATACTTGGCTGATTGTTAAACATCCTGTTTGAAGTGTTACAGTTCCCAAAATCGGTGGATCAAGAGCTCAGCGTTAGTGAGACGGGTACCGAGGAACAGTAGATAGTAAACGACAGTTAGCTAGAAGTAATCGATAGCCGGGAGCGTCCTCTGTCAAGTCGGTTTGTACTGTCCCCATTCACCGGTGTATCGTCCGTTTGTCCGACGTGACCATTTATGAACAGTTACATTAGGCGTTCCCCGTTCAATGTAAGCTCTTCAACCCAACAGGTGCAGCTGCAACCTAGTGGGCGTCTCTCCAACGATTTCGACCACGTGAAAGCATATTTCCACTTCCAGGCCAATTGCTGTGACTGACAAGACAAGGTCAACCATTATTACTAAGCCTGCGTACCAAGTTCCGCGGACGAGCGAAGGCCTATGGAAGGTTTTTGCTAGAGTTCACTTCGTTCGGTGGTTCATCTTCTTCATCAGCATGGATGATAGTACAACATTGGTGAAAAATGGTGCTTAGCTGCCACACAGAAAAGCCCTAGCAGAAGGGGGAAAGACAAGGGAGGAGCTTAACGTAAAAATCCTTATGTCTCGAGAGGAAAAAGCTAAAAGCGAGGTGCTTCCGCCTTCCAAAACCATTGAAATAACCGCATCCGAGCATCATGTCGGAGCAAGACGCGATTAACAGGATTGATACAGCATCGTTTGAGAATGTCACCCAACACAAAGCCAGCAAACAACTAAACAGAAGCGTCAGCTAGGCGATCAAGTTAAGAAGTGACGGCAAGCTCTCCATGGTTAGTGCCATGTCCCGCAGGGTTTCCAACCACGCCCAAGGAGGGTCAGGTGGACCCTACCCAGGAAGACGCGAAGATATCACAGCACTCAACTAGACAGTGGTCACTTTCATTCCACGCTGCCGTGTCAGGGACTGTCATTCACGAAACTTTCGGTAACAGGGATTGGGAGAGGAAAACGAGGACATCTTCGGTAAATGGGGGTCAGGCATACGAAATACATACTTAAAACAATCGCTGCTCAACCGGATGCATGGTACTCGCTACGGATAATTTCGTTAGGTACATGGTGCAGCCAGTTGTTAAACTACGGAGACATCGGTGATCAAATACATGAAGATGTTTGAGGTCCGCAGCAGGGATGTAATCCGCTGCGGCAGAGGAAGAATAACCTGAAGTTCGTAATCGGTGGCGTCCAGATAAAGAATGTGTTGTAAACTCCATTACCGCAAAGAGATTTTGCATTTGAGTTTCAGAAAAACATCAACTAACTATCGATTAAGTGTCAAGAGTTGACTGATTAGCTTTAGAGTTCGCACTTCAGAAGTCCCGATAAAAACAATAAGTGAGGACTGAGAAGCAGCAGACATGAGCGATGGCATGTTGTTGGTAACTCCTTCGGATGAAAAGCTGTCGTACCAATGGCTGCGGCTGGATGGGAAGAGAGTTGAATTAATATTGAGGTAAGTTAGGTGTCAGCAGCAGCTCGCTTTTCATTACCAGCAGTGTGCAGCTAATTAGGCGACGCGGCTGATGGCACAATGCCACGGCCGACGTGGTATGAAATCATTGGTATTCGAGCAGTGCATGATTTATTGAACTAGGATACTACCAGAGCGCCAAAACCTGGACAGCAGGATGATTAGGGTGCTCAACAGAGGACTTTGACTCAAAAGTCTGACCACAAGGCAGCAGTAGTTGGCGTGAAGCCACCAGAGTGATGAAACTTCTATGAAACATGTCACCACACATGTCTTACCCACCAACCCACCCCCAAGGTGAAGGCTGTGTCAATCTGATCTCTATCTGTTGGGCAACTTGATCTGCGAACGTCTGGCGGACTACCTACAGTATAGCTCAATGGGCGACAGAAGTGCACAAATCCTCACACCACGGTAAGCTCGTCTCTCCGTGACGGAGCATCGGTTGAGGCTGTCCCTTCTAACTCTTTCATCTTATCTTCGTTGTTCATACGCTGATAGAGCAATTCCTACCTACCTTTAGTGCCTGCGAGATCTATATGTTCCTGCAGTGTCCTCTTGGGTATCCGGATGATATAGTCCTAATTGGATCTATCCCTACAGAGATGCAAACAATAGTCAATAATTTCAATGACTAAACTGCACAGGTTGGTATGCACTTCACATCTGCGAGAATGGGTGGGGCCAAACCCAGAATTTATGCTTGAAATTTAGCCAACCGATATGGTGGACAAATCCGTTTACTTAAGTAGCTGCATCAGCACGATAAAAGATGAAAACATCATCAGAACGGGGAAAGTGATGGTGGGTCTCTTTCAGTCTACGACATTTTTGGCGTCCATACGACATCAGCTTGGCTGCCAAGCTTAGAACCTACAGCACTACAGCGTATTCCATACTGGTAAACAGCTCAGGAACCAACCACTTCGATCAGAAGACGTTACAACACCTTTCGTGCTTGACCACCGATGTATCTGAAGCATTTCTAAAATTTGGTGATGACATCTAGTCAGCAATTCTGAGGTATATCCGGCGTTTTTTAGAAAGCACTTTCTCGATAGGTAAGCCTATTGCACTGGCTTGGTCATGTGTCAACAGATTAACTTCCTGGAGGAGCTAGTCTCACTTGCATATTGGTTGATGAAGGTCAGAAAACTGCATGATAAAGCATGAAGACCACAACCAGCAATCACCCTGACAACTGTCGTCTGCAACGGTAAGAATCCCGAGGCAAGATACATCAATGAATAAGAGGAAAGACAAATGCGGTCCAACTAGTCAGCCAGTAGCACTCACGTATCCAATCTACTCCCCGAATTCGTAGGCAATCTCTCTGGACCCCCACATCCGTGACAAGAAGTTCGCGTAACACCATCACTGCCTGACTCACAACCCAAAAATGACAGCCATCGCCTTTGAAGCGTAGCTCCATGCACATTCCCAACATAATTGGCGAATGAAACGGTGGCCGTCAGGACCAACGTATAAACCACAAACAAAATTATGTGGAATGGATGCGTAACGATGCGGAAGGAAACGTAACAGAATTTTGTAAGCTACAGAAAGCACGAGTTTGCTCTAAGGTTATTCAAATCAGAAGGAACTACATTTCAGGAGAGAGCCCCACTAATTGGCTCTTCAGAAAAGGGCAACTGCATTTGAATCGAATCGCGATTTGGCTAAACCAGCTTACTCAGGACGGAATGTGATATGACCTCTCGACCAAGGTCCCATCCACATGCTATACAACCTGTAAGGGATGGACAACCGCACCGCTGTCCATCTGCAGCTATCGCCTACGTGTTTAGATAGCCGACACGTTCCTTCAGCAATCGTACCGAAACGTTTGTGGTTATGTAAGAAGTTCATATCTGTCCCAGGATATACAACTATATAACAGAACGGCAATCAAGGGCATTTTTACCGTGCCCCCCAGCTGTGTTACGTTTTCCTCCATGAAACACTCTCGTGAAGTTAATCAAAATAGAAACAAAACTGGCTAGAAAGGAAGGTTATGTTGTCAAATAAGCAGAGGGTACCGAAAAAGTTCGTTACAATAATGCCTAATGCAAATAATGGCGCAAAAGAAATTTATCACATTCAATTGTCAAGGGCATGCGAAACTATTTACAGCGGACTACACCCAACAAGAGGGTTGTTTTCAGGTGTAGCTGAATTCGGTATGTGGTCCCACCAAATCAGGAAGCTTGGTGTACTGTGCCGTGTCTGTATTAACAGATAGAGGAGTAAAATTGTAGGGAGAAAAATGAGTGCCTGGATAATTGGTAGCAGCTGAGAGCGGTCGATAGGCTTCATCGGTACGGTAGCCGGGGCCGAGTGGATAGGTGGAAGCGAGGATGGGATTTATGCCAGGATACGCTGAACCATGTAGGCGAGGAAAAATGGATAAGTCGTTCGCCACACAGTTGGCCTCGCCACAGACATTCTGGTCGTACAGAGTATTGTTCACACCATAAGGATGCTGCTTTTGGTGAACAGAATCAAATTTATGTACAGTTGGTGATCTGAGTGGTTGCCTCCTCGAGGTAACGTCATCTGCATAGGACTCATTTGAATGAATGAAATCGGCGTGGGAATCAATGAAGCGAGACCATGGTCGACCGGTTGGGCAGGAGTAGATGGAAGGCAGCAGAGTAGACGAATCATGTTGGGTGGTGGGCAGATCATAGCCCGAGAGTCGGTTAGGGGTAAACTGATGATCTGCATACATTCCAAAAGAATACGTTGCAGAATTTGAGTGATACGAATCAGAGTAGTTTGAAACACCAGTCCACGACTTACTATCACGGACTTTTGGAGCAAGATAACTGTCCGACGGATGACTGTTGTTTCTAGATGGTGCTTGACGAGATGTTGGCGACGATGGTCCAGATTGCTCAGCGTACGTGGGGGGCGGGAAAATTGGCTCGTTGGTATGGTTGTGATGATAGACGTTTTCACCGAAGAGGAACGGGACGTGCTCTCTTCCACCATGTTGTAGCACACAAGGCGCATCCAGTTGGTCAGGGCGACAAATATATCTGGATTTATCGGTGTAGGGTAAATAGCTGGATGTTGGGTTTGCCGAATCGTTGCAACGACTCTGCTTCGATACCTTAACAAGAAAGCTTACAGAAAGTGAAAAAGACTTACTGTTGGATGAGACATTCTGGGTTTTGCTGCTCGTTTAGTCTTCTTCAGCTTCTTCTCACTTTCTGCCAGATGAGTAACAAGTGAATTCATGACGTCCCGACTACGTGTTTCATAACTTTTGTTCGAAACTGAATGCCTCTTCAAAGCCAGCTCATGATGGCTTTGTAATGTATTCAAACGCCGCTGGAAGCGGTAAACCTGTGCGGATGCCATGGTGGAACCCGGCCTGGTATGTGACAAAGGAGAGACAAGGTCTAAAAAGGAACCGGAGTGCCTATCAGCATTTCTGTGCAGAACCGGAATGTAACCGTCAAGTTCAATGGAAGTGAACTGAGTATGCGTGCGTCTGGGATATACTGCTAGTCAAAGCCACATCATCATCGTCATCATTGTCAGCTGTAAGAACCGCGTACTTGTCGTACAGTGGTTGTAGCTGCCACAGTTTCGTTCACCGATGATTTGGGGAGGTGGGTTAGGTAGCTACGCATTGGAGGCGGGAGCTGATAAATTGGTGCGTAAATACAGCGGTCAGTGAACTGTTAAGTGGGGGGATTGGGAAGGGAGCTATGCATTGAAGGCAATAGCTTGGATGCACGAGCGCCATTGAGGGCGCGACTGGGCCATGTCTGACAATGCCTCTAACCGTCTCAGGGTCCCCATCCAGGAAGACGGCAATGACCAGCGCAGCTGAGTTTGCTGGTAATGACTTTCACACTTCGCTGCCAAGTCATTGTTTGACCACCTCTGGCTCTTTTCCACCCTTCACGTGGTTGTGCGAAAAGAACCCTTCGAGGAAGTCGGTCGACTGGCATACGCAGCACGTGGCCAAGCCAGCGCAATCTATGCAGTGTGATCAGTTCATCTATCGAAGGTGAGTTATTTCTTCCGAATACCATTCAACGTACTTCAGCATTGCTTATCCGGTGTTCCCACCAGACTCGGGCAATGCTTCGAAGACATCGATGGTTAAACACTGAAAGCCTTTTGACGTCCTCGGCGCGCAACGGCCAGGTATGGAGCGCACCGCAGCACTGTAAACTCGACCCTTGATGGATAAGCTGATGTCATGCGTACACCACAGGTGACGCAGGTTCACAAAAGCTGCTCTGGTCTTCCCAATCCGGATGGAAATATAATCTTTCGCGAGACCACCGGGACTGATACAGCTTCCCAAGTAAACGAATTTGTCCACTACTTCAATCGGTTCATCCACAAGCATGAGGCTAGGGTTCGAGCCCACCCAGTCTTGCGGTAGCACTCTACACTTTGAAGGTGTGAAGCGCATGCCAAACCGTGAGGCGGAATTATTTAGATTATTTAATATTGTTTGCATTACCACGGGGTCAAATCCAAGAAGAGCTATGTCGTCTGCGTACTCGATATCTGTGAGCGGGCGTCCCGGGAACACTTCGACCCCACAGACGTTAGAGGCTGATAGTGAGTCTTCCATAATCGTATCAACGGTGAAGTTGAAGAGGAAAGGTGAAAGAGGACAGCCCTGTCTGACGCCACTTGATGTGGTGAACTCAGGCGAGACCTTCCCGTAGACCTTCACACAGCCGCGGGAGTTGGCGTACAGCGCCTTGAGGAGGGTCAATAATTTATGGGGGACACCTTTGCTCCACAGACACTGCCATAGTGGCTGACGGTTCACAGAGTCAAAGGCAGCTTTCAGATCAAGAAAGACAACCACTGCTGGTTGCTGGAAGCAGTGTCGCTGTCACAGAATCCGTCGGAGGGTGAAGATATGATCAATGCATCCTCTTGCAGGACGGAACCCAGCTTGATTTTCACGGATCTGTCTCTCCCTGTGTTCAGTCAACCGTCGAAGGATAAGACCAGAGAGGACCTTCGATGCCACAGCTACCAGGCTGATGCCACGGTGGTTTTCGCACAGCATCCGCGTACCCTTTTTGAAGATAGGGATTACTGTCGACATGCCCCATCCTGCAGGCACCTTCTCTTCGTTCCATATAGCACCAATAAGCTTTGTCAGATGGGTCACCAGGGATTCTCCGCCTTCTTTGAAGAGGGCTGGATACAGACCGTCCGGTTCTGGTGCCTTCTCACGTTTTAGTATGGATATTTCATACTTTATTTCTTCTTCCGACGGGAGATCAAGGTTTACATTCCATTCGCCTGTATGCACTATCTCTACAGGTTGTGTTGCAGGAGGCCAGCTGAACTGTTCTTCGAAGTGTTCGGCACATCTTTCCAGTCGACGTTTTTGCGAGTGAACTAGTGAGCCATCTTTTTCACTTATCGTTCCGCTGACCGTTGCTTTCCTAGGACCAGTCGATCGTATCAGTTGATATAGGGCACGGCTGTTTCCCGTATCAAAAGCCTTCTCCATCTCCCGAGCTTTCGATGTCCACCAGAGCTCTCGGTCTTTTCTTAGACTCTTCACTATTTGGCGTTTGAGGGATTTGCGTGCACCGTCGTACTCGTTGCCTGCTGGTATGGATTACCTGGCATCAATCATGGATAGCGATCTCGCCGACATCCAGTGGTCTTGTGGTCGAATCGGAGAAGTCGGACAGACAGCACTGAACGCCGCTAACATAGCTCCTTTCACATTTTGCCACGCTTCATCCACATGCTCACTGCCACCACAGTATTGGTTTACTGTGGAGAGTTGTTGGGCTAGCTCAGATCGGTACTGTTGAGCTATGGTCGTTCTTCGAAGATAGTGGATTGGCATGCTTCTTGCTAATTTGCGAGGGCCTGAAGGGAAGCGAACTGTCAGGCGTGCACGCACCATGGCGTGATCGGAATCAAGTGGTGTGCCCCAGAAGGAACGGCAGTCTTGAATTGTGGCTCTCCACCGGTGGCTGATGGCCACGTGGTCCAACTGGGTCCACGGTTGATTTGCAGTTGGTGGCCGCCAGGTTACGCGGTGCGAACGTTTATGTTGAAAGTTCGTACTTGCCAGAAACAGTTCATGATCAGCACATAACTGAAGGAGTCGATCTCCGTTGTCTGTGCGGCGAGCATCGACTCCGAATCGACCGCCCAAATGTGATTCCAAGGAGCTCAGACGACCTACTTGAGCATTCATATCGCCTGCAAGGATCACAATGTCAGTGCTTTTTGCTTGACGAATGAGCCCGGATAGCTCTCGATAGAAAGTATCCTTCTCAGCATCAGAACTGCAGTCCGTTGGGGCATAAGCCGACACTATAAACAGGCACCGCTTTTTATGCCGAGAGGCATTGAGCTTGATTGAACTGGATAACCGGACGGCGCAAAGACGACTGTTCACTGGGATCCAATCCAGCAAAGCGCGTTCAGCTCTGGGGCTGAGTGCAACTCCCACGCCATATATTCCACGAGTCATCGCTTCTGGGTCACCGGACACACGGAGGGAGAAATGTGAAAGAGCTGAGTTCATCCTTGGCGTTCTGAGATGCATAACCACGCTTGGGTCTTGTATGCGTGTTTCGGAGACACAGCATACATCAATTTTAAGGGAGTATAAGGTTTCAGCAAGCATTGCCTGTTTGCCAATTTGACATAGAGTACGGACGTTAAAAGCTCCTATATAGAAAGGATCTCGTGGATTTAGAAGGGTGTTATTTTGTTTAATGTTAATAGGCAGCGAGGAGCATAAGGCCCTTCGGTCAGATGATTGACAGTCAAGTGACCCAGTGACGATTGCTTGTGTGGTGGGAAGGGGTTGGGGAGGGACATCGGTGGACACCGAACTGCGAGGGCAAATGATACTTCTCGGTTGTCCAGGCCGAGGAAGGGGGTTTGGTTGAGGTACCCCACCTTGAGCCTTTGACTCAAAAGTCTGACCAACAAGGCAGTGGGAGGATGTAGGGTTTTGTTCGGGGACCCTGCTCCTAGCCTCTGACTCAAAAGTCTGACCCACGAGGCAGCGGACAGTAGGGTTTTCTTTGGGGACCCTGCCCGGAGCCGATGACTCAATGGTCTGACCTGCTCTGCTGCAGGGGGTTGGCCTAACCCAAGGGCGCAGGGAATAAGGTATTATTGTCTCATTCCTGATGCGGCTGCACACAGCAGGTGCCTTTTGAGCAGCACCGGACTCTTTGGTTTTAAAATTATTTCAACCGTATTGGATAATGCGCCGGCGGTCACGGTCAACAGTTGGGCGATCGGAGTGTGCAGTTTTTGGGGCCGACATTTTCTAACCCGTCCTTCCTCGGGGGAAGGCAGCATCGCTGCTTCCGTACATATGGACATGCTGGTCACCTGGGGGAAACACCTTACTGCCTTCACACTCTTGTCGCAGAGGACAGTACGACTTTACCCCGCAGACCGCCTCGTAGCACGATTACTCGTAGTACGGGGTCTCGCTGCTCTTGGTCTGACTACTCCCATTTGGCCTTCCTGGCATGTTTGCACCTTGTGGAACGACGTTCCAGCCAGTGTAGCCCGCGGGATCATTGCAGCACTCAAGCCCGACCACCACATCAAGGTGGCAGCTTTAGGTCGAGAATCAAAGCCACACAAATGAGCGGAATGATTGACTGGGTTCGATGGGATAGCCCTTCTCTTCAGTCCTCCCAGACTGAGGGGTAACCGAACGCCACTAGAAAACTTAGTGACTGCAACTCAGGCCTGTTGTAGTCCAGACGTACCCAGGGCCACGAGACAATGAAATGAAAATAGGGGTACTGACAAAACGGTGAGTAAAGTGCAGCCGAATGTCTCAGCATTGAGAAAGAACATCCAGATAGTGACTATGCTCAGTTATAGCCCCGAAGCGAGTGATTTTAACAGCGACACTTATTTTGGCACTTGGAGGAAGAACACCGAATTGCAACGAATGAGTGATTTGGACTCCAGATTGGGAACATGATATGAACCGGAGACGCTTGCTACATTATTAAATTCCACTAACTGTTTTGAAGACCCCAAATGCGAATTTCGGCCTGTAAATAACGTTGAGAAGCTGCTTAGCAGTGTTTAGCTGCTTACGATAAGCAGCGATATGTCAGGGAGTGCGAGAGGTGCACATTAGAGGCAATAGGTCTGATGCACGATCGTCGTTAGCTGCACTACATAGCCATAGCTACCATGGACAGTAGCTATTTATTTGTTTCGTCGCCACCTTGGGAGTCGAAAACGCAACTGAGTTGATTAGTAAAGGTTTTCAAGTTTTGTTGCCAGGTCATGGGCTGAGCATCCGTGAGTCGTCTGCATCCGATACACGGTTGGGTGAAGACAGCTCTGCGAAGGAAACGGTTCTCTGGCATACAAAGTGCACAGCCTCATCGGCACGTGCTCCTCGCCAATCGGTCGCAGAAGAGTGAAAGTTCCCAAAAACTATCTGATGTACCTCAGCACTACAGATCTTTTTTCACATGCAATGCTTCAGAGACACCGACGATTAAACGCAGTCTTCGGAGATCTGCCTCTGATCGATAAAACAGGACAGATCGGACGGCAGGATTGTGCACTCTACTCTTGACAGTCAAATTGGTGTCACATAGGCAATATAAATTTCGGATGCATGGCAAAGGCTGCCCTGGCCTCAATTTGGGAAGTGATTTCATTCTTTGCTAGTCTGCTGACTTGTGCGGCTGCCTAGATGGACGAACTGATTTACCACATCCATGCTTTATCTGAAATCCCGAGGTTTGGGTCCACTCCCATGCAGTCTTGCAATAACACCCTATACTTCCCAGGAGTAAACGGCATGCTGAAGGGTGATGCAGGATTATTTAAGCTCGGTAAAGTATTTTACATTTCTAAAGGGTTTGGTGCAAGAAGGGTGATATGGACAGCGAGTGAAAACCCCGGGAGTACTTCGATCTCCAAGACAGGCAAGAAGAGTAAAAAAGCACATGGATTACGAACGTGAAGAGAAAGAGAGATAAAAGGTACCATTTCCGGACCACTAGATGTGGTTGAACTTAGCAGGGAGTTTGTGACAGATACGTCCGCGTTCAAGGGGAAGGGTGTATAGAGCCCGATAAGAGAAGAGTATTTAGAAGTGACAAATTTTATTTGACAACCAACGGAGTCAGAAGCCGCTTTCAGACCAAGAAAAGACAACCGTTTTGGTCGTCAGCAGGAGTGGCGCAGTGTCGGCACTTGTCGCAAGCGAGTATTTGATCGATGCAACCCAGGCCGGGGTTGAACCGTTTAATTCTCGCAAATCTGACCCCCTGGTTTATAGATCGGCCCGCGAAGGGTAATAGTAAGAGACAATAAGACAATAATATAATAATAATAATAACAATAATAAGGTAATAATAAGAGATAATAAAAGTCCGATATAGCTCAGTAGTTAAGGTGCAAACCTACTGGCCGGAAGGTTCGCGGTTCCAACCCAACTCCAGCATTTCGACTGTTCTTGTCTGCGCTTGAGAAACGTGGGAGTACTTTAGCCCTCGTGCTTCCTTCGGGTTGCATGGCAGCTGTGCACCTGAACGACGAACTTAGGATAGCAACCTTAAAAACTGTGGTAACTAGACTGATATCCAGGTGGTTTTTACACGTGCCTGTGAGCTTTTCGAATATGGAAATCAACGTCGAGGTGCATAATTGTGTCGGCATTACTTTTTCATCCAAGATATTTGAAGTAATGTAGACGAGTGCGTCACAAAAGATTCACCACCTTCCTTGAAGTATACAGGATATAAACCGTCTGGAATAAGTGCTTTGGTACCAGAAGCAATGGAATTCCACACCGGGCTTCCGTTATCGACGGGAGACCAGCTGCATCGTTCTTCAAAGCGTTCAGCCCATCGCATAAAACGTCTGTGTGAAGGAATCGAGGCCCATCTCTTTCGGAGATGATATTCAAATCATTATCGTCATCGTGCTTGTTTGGTTCAGGGGATTTTTCAGTCAACTCAGTTCAAAAATGTTGGACTATAAAGGGGACTTACAGACGGTAAACTGAATAGCCCTGCATCCACCGAAGCATTTTTGAACTGATACGCGTGTCTGTGCAACAGAATAACCAGAGTCGTTGTGCACTGGCAATCTCGTTTTGAAGCTCTCGGCTGGTAGTTGATTACAATGAGGTCCAACAGGGTCCAAGGCTGGTTTGTAGTTGGTAGCTTCCAGATACGAAGGCATGTGCGTTTGTGCTGAATAGAAACAAATGGAGTTTGCTACATAACTAAAGAAGTTTCTCCCCATCATCTGCACAGAGAACACCAACCCCGGACTTGTCGCCAAGATGGTCTTCCTCCGGAATCAGTCGACCAACCTTGACATTCATATCCCCGTCAGAATCACAATATCTGTGCCTCTTGATGAACGAAACAACTGTGACAAATTTCGATAGATGCTATCTTTGTCAGCCTCAGAGCTGCCGTCTGTGGGAGCGTATGCTGACAACAAACAAACAACGTTTACCACTGACCTCGATTGAACCAGTAAACCTAACAGCACAAAGACAACTGCTTAGTGAAATCCAGTCCAGTAAGACGCATCCAGCCCATGGGGCTAAGTACAACTCCCACGCCGTATATACAACGAGCCATTGTATCAGGATCACCAGACACCCGTCCTTTGGTATGGGCCTTGCACCCACAGTGTGAGGTCATGCTCGTGGAAATGCAGTCACTGAGCACGCCACGTACAATCCAGGGGGAAACAATCGAAGTTGTGGAGCGATTTACATACCTTGGAAGTTGTATTAGTTCTGATTGTAGTGTGACAGATGAGGTCAATGCACGAATCTGCAAGGCTCGGGTCGCGTTTGTTAAGTTGAGACACATATGGCGTCAATGCGGTATATCCCTGTGTGTATCAGGCTACAGTGCAACCTGTTGTATCTCTGTGAGACTTGGCCTGTTCGAGCAGGGGAAGTGAGACGTCTTCAGGTGTTCGACAATCGCTGTCTCAGGACCATAGCTTGTGAAGACTGGTGTCGGCTAATCAGCAACGAGGCAATTAGAAAGAAAGTTTTCGGTCGTGCAACGGGTACTTCCACTGAAGAATGTGTCCAGCACCAGAAGCTGTGTCCGTTGCGACATGTGTCGCGTATGCCTAACCATCGTTTGCCGAAGCGAGTGTTGTTTTCCATGCCCAATTCAGAGTGGCGGAAGCAGAAAGGTGGCCAACCCTTGACCTGGCAGAGGGTTATGAAGATTACGAAACGTGTGGGTGCTATCGGTGCTACTCGCCTTCCAGGGTGAGGACCGCCTGACCCCGACTGCACCTGGTTGGAGACGCTGCAAGATATGGCTGTCAATCTATGTCAGTGGCGTTCTTGTTGTCAGTTTCTATCCAGATTGCCTGAATGAGTGTGTCTGGAGGTATAGACACCTCAGAATGATTGTAGTAAGGTAGCACTAAGTCCCTTCCCTGTCCACCTTTATTCTTTTCTTCATAATAAGACCTTCAAATAAATCATGGTTGTACGGCAGCGAAGCATCAGTGTTGAACACTGATGTCATGTTGTCCATGATGATGATGATGCCGACCAGGCACTCGAAGAGTAAAGAGCGAGCCATCCGGGTTCGTCCCGAGTGGTCTTAGGGGTATGACCCGTCTGGGGTCTTGTGTACGTGTTTCGGAGACACAACATACACCGATCAAAAAAGAGAACTTGTTTCGAGTAAGGGCTGCCTATTCCCCAGTTTGACACAAGGTACGGACATGGAAATCAGCAACGTGGAACAGATTACTTGAATTTAAGAAGGGTTAATTTCAATTTATTTCACTGCGCAGAAGTTTAAAGATGGAACAAAGGACCCTACTACTCCACAGATTCTAAGCGAGGCAGAGATTGTACAGTCCTTTTTTGCATTCTGCTAACGTGTGTTACGCAGATCGCCATACGACGTGGTTTCTGCTCTGATCAGTCATGATAAAGGCAGCATACGTCCAAACAAAAGCGAGACCGGTGTTCGACTGTCGAAGAATTTTCAGCAACTTTATGGGGTACCTCAACAGGACCTCGTTCTTCGGCCTGGGCACCCTGGAAGTAGCATTCGCCTTTGCAACCCTTCGCTCACCGGCTCTCCACCACACCCCCTTCCCACCCGTCAAATGATGCAGTGCGATTGACCCATCCGTAAATTATTTTAACTAGCAGAACATATTTGCCGGACAGTGTGGTGTGCGATTCACATCTGCGAAGTTCTAAGCGATGCACAAGACCGCGTGGGATCGGACTTAGACCTCCGCTTTCAGACGGACCAACCTGAGCAGTTGCTTAGGTCCCAGTGACACGAAGCAGATTCTCGGACAGCCTTTGTTAATCTGTAACACCTAGGGAGCCAGTGTAATGCCAGTCCATCCGTCAAGGATGGAGTACACACTTCGACGGCGTGATTCATACTGTTTAATGGATCCACAATAAATAACCACAATATTCGTTCAGCTGTAGCACCCTTTCGGTGCCTAACTGCCATGCCACCCAAGGGAAGCACGAGGGCTGGGATACTGCCAGGTTGCCCAAGCCTAGACAGGGGAAGTCGAGAGGCGGAGGTCGGGTTCGAACCACGGACCTTCCGGTCAGTAAATTCGCGCTCTAAGCGCTGAGCCATCTCGACCCCAATCACAATATTCATTCATTTGTAATACCCTTTCTGTACCTAGCTTCCATGCCACCCGAAAGGAACACGGCGGCTGAGATATTGCCAGGTTTCATAAGCCTAGAAGCAGTTGATATGCTGAGGTTGGGTGCGAAGCACGGAACTTCCCCTCAGTAAGTTCGCGCCGTAACCAGTGAGTTATCCGGAGCTCCTAAGGTATCTCAAGCCAGAAGCGCGTTCTTCATGTGTTTGACCATCGGTGTCTTGGAAGCACTAGTGAATCTGGTGTGAACAGCGGATTAACAATGCTGAGGTAGGCCAGATGGTCTTAGAAAGAAGGAAGTCTCCCGCGATGGATGAATTACGCATGCTTCGTAGGTTATGCGGATAGGGTATGTACCTCGTATGTCAGAGGACTGACTGCCACATGGAAACCATCTGGCCAACTTTGTGCAGAGTGAAAACGACCGAGATAAATGACCTAGCAACGAGGTATGAAGGTACTAACGAGTAAACTCGGTAGGGTTGACGACTTACGCCTCCCTGGCTTGTGACCCCGGGACGCGAATCGTCAGTGGTTAATGACACTGCAGACATGGCTCAATCACTCAGTCAGCGGCATTCCGTCATCAAAGCTATCGCCCTCAATGTGTAGCTGCGTTATCCTCATCATCATCACAGACAGAAACACAAGTGTTGACACTGATAATTCACTCCCGTACAACCATAAAGATCATGTAATTGTGTTTGAAGCCTTCAAGTGGAAAAAAAAATAAAAAGCGGATGAGGGAGGGACCTACCGCAAGCATTCTGAGGTGGCAACATTTCGAAACAAAATCACACAGTCTGAGAGAAGATGCCTAAAAGAACGCCACTGGCATCCAGCAGCCACCATTTCTTGCAATTTCTCCAGCCAAGAGGACGAGGGGGCTAGGAAGGCGGATCGCACACGCAACTTTTGCGCTTGCTGGATTTTGTCTCCACCACACGTTCGCCATTTTTACTGTAAACAGAGCTACCATGGGCGCTAGCTAGAGTTGAGCGTCTAAGTGAGCACACAGCGACTGCAATCTACAGTAGCTTGAAAGGCAGTCGTAACACAATAAAAGGAACCTGAACAAACGTAGGTCAGAACGAAGTTCATCTGCACAGTACTGGACGCTTTTGACCCACTCCCTTGCCTCCATCACCTCCTTTATTACACTTTCACGTATCCCCTCTTCTAACCTACTCCAATCCAATTTGAATCATCTCTCCGCAGATCATAGCACTAGTACTGTCCGGTTTGCTCGTCATGCATCGCACTCAGCTGCAATACTGTATTCGGCTTCAGTAAAAACCCTAAACACCTCCAGGTCCGTTTTCAAACCCCGAAAAGCGATCTACTTAGCTGCCCAACGTTCGCACACCGAAACAGGCAGGACAGAAAGTGGCCTTCGATCAGAGGCCGGATCCCCCTTGCATTGATGTATGCTGTCTGTCAAAAGCAAGGATACGGGGAGCAAGTCCTGTAATTGAACTGAATGTCCCCTCGGTCTCTTCCAGGTTCCGGCTGCGAACCTCTGGTGATAAGGAGGCGGCTGAAGTTGGATATGCCGGCGTGCGTATTGCATTCAGCGATCGGGCGGAATTGTCTCTGTGGACTGGATGCCGGTTGATGGTCACATCTGCGCGATTCGTTTGGCAACTTCTGTGAAAGCATCTCGAGAAAGTGAGGTCCATCGCAACCTGTTTGTTGTGTCTGCTTATGCCCCAACGGTCTGTAGCTCTGAATTTTCCAAAGACATTTTCTATGACGATCTAGGTGCTCTTTTACGATGGGCTAAAAGCTCGGACACGACAGTGGCTGCTGGTGACATAAAAACTCAGGTAAGTAGACTAAGCGCTCCTGAGGCCCAATCGGGTGGTTGTCTTGGGTTAGATACGAGAAACACAGAAAGTGGAGGGCGCCTGCTGCAGATGTGTGCCGATCACAGACTGTTCACTTGCAGTACCAACTTCCGGAGCGGCGAAAATCGCTTGACGACGTAGTGTCCACCAAGGAACCAGTATCGAGTCCAAATAGACCACATCGCCGTCAGTTACCGGTGGGGAGGGCCCATCATTACCGGCCGCTCCTTCTGGAATACCAGCGTGGACTCCGACCATGCTCTTGTCCGCTGCTGCTTTTCACTGCGTCTTTTAAGTCAGTGCAAAGTGCACACACCTCGCTTAGCCATTAAGAAGCTAGCGGACCCGGAATTCAAACGAAAATTTCAGAAAGCCTGCCGGACGGTCCGACATCGAATGTTAACGACCACTGGGAACAGATATCCACAGTGCCACTCAAAGTCGGAACTTCCGTTTGCTGCAAAACTCAGTCAACCTCATCCAGACATGGGGTCTCTGATAGGACCGTGATTTTGCCAAAGGCCTGGCAACAGATTCCTCCCGGTTGCAACCACGATCAACCAGACGCATCGTTCGGCGCCAGGTGAAACTGAGTCTCTGTGCAGACCGAGAAGCTTGGTGGACCCGAAAGGCCGAAGAAATGGAAGATGCAAAAAATACTGGAAACGTCCGCAAGCTGCTCCACTTGATTTGTTCGACCGGTTCTCGGAAGCTCCTTGTCAGCGAAACTATCAGGGACCAAAGTGGCACTCTGCTATCCAAAAAAGAACGTTTGGACCGTTGGGCACGGTACCTCGAACAGCAATTCAGTTGGCCACCTGCCACTTCCGTAATTCTGGTCTTCAACAGAAAGGTACGCTGTGAATATGGACTTCGACCTTAGAGGTGTCCGAGTGTATATCTCTACTCAAGCTTCATCGTACTCTTGATCCTGACGATCTTCGACCTACTTTATTCAAGGAGGGCGGCGAATTCCTCAGCTAGTGCCTCCCTAGCCTATTCGAGTCTATCTGGGAGAAAGATACCATTCCAGATAACTGGGGTCAGTCGACAATAGTGCCCATTTTCAAAAAGGAGACTCGCAGTGGATGTGGCAACCACGGAGGTGTTAGTTTGACCCCCATTGTAACGATGCCTCTGGCGTCTTACGGCGACACATGAATCCTTGACCTGTGAGTATCAAGAGGGATTTCGACCAGACAGAGGCTGCGTCGATGACATCTTCACTCCGCACTGCTGCCCCAGAGCCACCATAATAGCCCTGAGCGCCAAGCAGACAACTAGATAGCCTCGAACTGGTCAATTCCACTGCCCGCGATGCAACCATGGCACCAGAACACCTCACTGAACTTTAACCGGAGAACACTCATATTTAGCGGGGATGAGAGCGGTCAGATATCGTTAACCCAAAGAGTCGGTGAAAACCTTGCGGGTCGAGTTGCAGCGCCGTAATGAGATCGAACACTGACAATACCGTCCCCAACTTGGATGGTGTAATCACATGCTGGGTCGGAGAACTCAACAGGACTTATTCAGTTGAAGGATCCCATCACGATGTCAAACGCGGGACATTCATCAAAAAGCAACTGAAACAATCAACAAAGATTTGCAGAGCATGGTCTGTCCGGCGACTCCTGAGGACAGCACAACCAACATAGATACCGGCGTCGGGACTGCTCACAGTGGTCATCTTCACCACTGAGATGTAAATGACTGTAGCATTGAGGCGGCACATGCTTCGAGCCAACTTCATCTATGAAGTCAGACCAATCTCGAAAGCAGCGCAAACGAACTTATCTTCTCAATTCTACGCTTTCTTACTAGAACGCATCTAGCAACTTGAAGGCCTGCCAAAATGCAGCGTTCTTCAACAAAGGGGGTTCACACAAACTAAGCCCGAATTCTCTAACGTCCGCACTGTCGCCAGCGGCGGACTAGATCGTTTTACTACATGCAGCTGCACGTGCAATAACGCTCTTTCGCAGTGGAACACGGCGTGAGAACTTGCTGCTCTCGTGGGTGACGCCCAAAGCCATCTGTGGCTAAAACCTAGCCTTGGTCATCCACTGCCGACGCCGAACACATACTGCGTCGAAAAGGCCGTGTAAGTAGTAAATAAATATATATAAATAGATCGTTCAGCTGTAACACTCTTTCGGTACCCACCCGAGGGAAGCACGAGGGCTGGGACACCGCCAGGTGGCCTAAGCCTAGACAGAAGTCGAAATGCAGAGGTCGGGTTCGAACCACGGACCTTCCGGTCAGTAAATTCGCGCTCTAACCACTGATCCATCTCGCCTCCTGAGCCATCTCGAGTTATCCATCACCCACCCTCAGCACTCCTATAATGAATGCCGCCTTGGAGTGTGACCCTAAGAGTGGCTCATCGAGGACAAACTGACGGCCAACATGACTATGTATCTTGCTGTGTCTGGATATAGCATAAACGAACACGCGCAGGAGTCTACTCGATGGTGAGACGGATAGAACCCGTGGAAAATTGAGGTATTATTCACCAAGTGGCCGTTGCTGATTGAATCTTTAGGACTACAATTACCATCCAGTGCCATTGATCACAGTCATCACTCTCAGAATGGTTACTCAACAAGAGGGCAGCACCTGACAGGCCAGACCTTCACTGGGCGAACTGCGAAGTATTTAGGAATGACCTATCATGCTGACTGGCCCCTGGGGAAAGTACCTCTCATGGCCAACAACCATCGAGACCTCATTGTCCCCACAACAAAGATGCCATCACGGCTCGAATACCTATAGCATGTGCAGCCGCGCCGAAGGGCCACAACTCCAGTCTACGATACTATGACTGTTTTGTGGAAAAGATTCCCTGGAACAAAATTTTGAGGCTTGGAGATCCTAAGCCTCCAACCCAATAATAAGGAATGCGGAATTCCTGTGTAGTAGTTGTTCGTCATTACCAAAGGACCCACTAACCTGCTCACGCCGGACACTTCGACAGTAACCTCAAAATCTCTCAGTATACTACCTTTCTCATCAATTCTCGGGCTGAAATCGAAGATATACTTGAAACCGAAGGCACAAGAACTACCTCGGACGAAGAACTTGAAGCTGTAGCTGTACCACCCTTTCGGTGCCTAACTGCCATGCCACCCAAAGGAAGCACGAGGGCTGGGATACTGCCAGGTTGCCCAAGCCTAGACAGGGGAAGTCGAGAGGCAGAGGTCGGGTTCGAACCACGGACCTTCCGGCCAGTAACTTCGCGCTCTAACCACCGAACCATCTCGTTCCAAGAAGAACTTGAAGAACTGCTAAGGGCTGAGTACAAGTTCGTCTTCGGCATTACTGTGTGCAACCCAGTGCTGAACATCAGGATCACACACAACCAGTATGGTTTTCAAAAGACTTACCAATTTCGCATCAACGGCGCATCCTCTAGGCAACTGGTTGTGACGACCAGAATGCTTCAACGATCGAATCAAGGTCTCCTGCTGTTCGTGTTCAGTAATGATCTATTAGCCCCAATTAGCAGCCACAGGCTGGTTTACGCAGACGATGCCAAGGTATGGAGACCGGCCAACGAACCCACGGTCAGGCCTTTCCTAAGAAGGACCCACCTTTCATATGATGAGTGTCTTAGCTGCCAACTCACATAGCCAAACCCATGCAGAGAGTGGGATTGTGAAACCAGTCAACCGGGTTTTGTAGTCAGCATCCCCACCGGATACTCGCTGCTTACAGTCCAACCCACTCCCTCCTCGCCTACCCAACCGTTGCACCATAATCTCTAACTTAATCAAGAAAATGACAGAGAGACACCTTAAGGTAACTTGGTGGTTTAGGGTCTTTCAGTCTTCTAAGGTTGATCTCGCAGGTGACTGCATTCAACTGACACTTAACAACAGTTCACTACAAGCCCCCCTGACTCGAATACGACGCATCCACGAGTCTGTCAGGAGGCGCACATACCACGCTTCGGTTTGATGCCCACTATCCGCGCAACGATCCGCTCACAATCCAACCCAGTAAACAAAAGTAATATCCATATCTCTCAAGGTTGTCTGACACACCGAGTTGCTTGGATGAAATCTACTGCATTAAACTGTGACCAAGTCTAGTGCCCACCATCGTAGCAATGGTTCCCATCCACCATAATAGTGAAAACCTAACACTATTTCATGTGGGCTACTGCGCGATATTTGGAAGAATAGAAATCCACTATTGGGTCTGCCGGGTGGCATTTAACCGGTGACCGAGGTCAGTGTCCACTGTCAGAGCAAGGGTCGCCTCCTCCAAGCAGCACCACTAAATTGCTGGTACCATTCCGCGTTTTGCATCTGTGCGCGGTGCCCGGAACGAGCGAAAATCCGGTATCGGATATACCGGGTGGGGCTAATTCTGCGACCCAGCTAAGTGTTCACTAAGGGGGAATGATCCGCTCAAGTAAATAAAGGAAATCCACTACCATTACCATGCGGTCGTGCGCTAGATGTATGGCTCGGGTAAAAACCTAGCAAAAGACACACGGCGGCACTTGGTGTCGACCATCGGAAACATTACCTACTCTCAGTGCGGCACTACCTTGTCACGGGGTCTGGTGAGCAGCTGCGACCGAAGCCCACTATTAATCATGCGCACACGATGTGTATAGCATCAGGTCAGAAGAACGCAGACCAGACATTCTCACCTCAAGCTCCGCACTTCGCTTCACGATATCAGTGATATGACCACAGCAATCCCTCTTGGTACCAATATTCAGCTTGGATCTCCCGGCTCCGTAAGCTCCACGGACACTGGGAGGGGGTGCCAACTGACTCAACCTATAGTAACCCACAGTCAGCCTGTAGCACGAAGCGGTCAGACGACCTAACCTGGTATCACTCCATTCACTCACACATGGGTAGGCACAAGGCTCGGTTGTCCAATCACTAGCCTCCAGCTACCTCTAAGATTCATCCACACTGGCCATGACTGCTGTTCGGCCACTGCGTCCTGCATATAAGTCTCATTTGGGTTAATCGAACAGCTTATCCTAGACATGCGAACTGGTCTGACAGAAAAGAAACAGAAAGTGCCATAACGGACTTCCTTGTATGAGACCATGTGGTCCATACGTTATCACGCTTAGAATAAGAAGAACCCATCATACTTCCCAACACGCCTAGGTATACAGCTCTAGAGCAAATGTAGAGCTCCCGGACTACTTCCTTTGTTACACGGTCTTCACTCATATTGGTAATAGCAACTCCAGGATTCAGGCGCTGGACAGCACTTTCTCGAACCGTTCATCTGCTATGACCTGAAACACTTGAACCTTCCGATAACACCAGGACACCGCCATGAGACCTCAAGGAAAGATATATCAGAGTAAAGCTTACGGATTCTGGGATAACCTGTAAAACAGTTAACACTTTGCTGAAGTACACAAGGGCATGCCGTAAATAAACAATCATTCAGCCGTAACACCCATTTGGTGCTCAGCTGCAATGCCACCCGAAGGAAGCACAGGGGCTGAGATACTACCACGTTGCCCAAGCCCAGACGGAGGCAATCAACGTGCCGTGGTCGGGTTCGGACCACAGGCCTTCTGGCAGTTTGGTTCGTGCCAGCATCTACCCATTTATCTGTTGCTCTCAGGGGACTAGTGATGAAGAGTGTGGTGTTTTGTGCCTTTCTTTTGCTTTCATTATAACGTTACGTATTTCATCAATCGCATACACGTTTTTTGTTTGAATACGCAAAACCACAAAAACGCGCATTTGTACAATTTATATACAATACAGGCGTGGTCACATGCTCCGACTTTCTCTTCTCATTTCGCTCGCGCTTATAGCGGTCATTCGCGAGCTTCATGTGCTAACTCTGGTGTCAAAACATTTCAGACTGTCTTCGGAGTTTATTGTATGTGGGGGCTTCCCGGAAAGAAGACCCCTGGACATCCACGATCGGATTATTATTTATTCACTGACCTGGGCCAACGACGAACTATTTTGAAGAGAACAATTCCTAGTGAGTCTGTTCCATTCGACCCTCTTTGTTATTGTGCACTCAATTCGGAGTAATTATATTTATTTCTTTGCTTTTTGGGTACCCAGACCACTACAAGAGTAAGCTCTGGAGAACCATGTCGAATAAGAGTTCGGGTTGAAGACCATATATACGTGACCTGGACTTGGGAGTCGTCAGCTTAATCCAACATGGCTTGACGATGAGAGCCGACAATCATTCATATTCTTACAACAGAAGCTAGGGTACCCGGCAGTGGTTCGAAGGTTAACTGGAGTTTCGATTCTGGTTCGATTTAATTTTCCGTTCCCGATGGTGACAACCACTGAATAACAATAAGATTTGCTAGATTCAATGTGGCTCAAAACTCGGATAGTTTTACAAGATCGCATGGAGGACCTTGGCTCCAAGTGAAGTAACGACAGTCACCACGTCGGGAACTCAGGTATCCACAGAAGAAAAAACTGGTAGGATTCGTCAATTAAAAGTATAAGCCCTCGGCCAAAATACGGAGAACGGAGCAACAACAGTTATGCAGTGGAAGTCCATGAAACTTTGGGGCTACGTGTGTAGGGAGGTCAGGATCGTCAGGATCCCTGCTGGTACAATTTTACTTCAGCGAAGGGCGATTTCACACTGACTCCAACCCACGCTTGAGCAGGTCTAAGCGGGCGACAGACCACAGATACAGAGATGATCGCACATCTTATCTCGCTCAATCATTACTCATTGACCGGTACTGCCTCCTGAGGTGAGTCTGCGATCGAAAGGCAGGCAAAAGGGCTGGGAGAGATTTGATACTTTCAAGGGTTCACGGTAGGTCCCCTCGTAACCTTCCTACCTCAAATATGCAGTTCGGAACGTCGTCGTCTGTCATCATAAATGGGACCCTACACATCCGTCAAGCAAAGAAAAAGACTAAAGCGGCACCAATGTACACGACTTTGTAGGGGAAGCACCTCTACGAGATGAATGACGTCGCAGATTGCACCGCGTGGCACTAAAACGCCTAATATTTTTGGACCAATGAAACCGTTCGTAGCATTCCGTGATTTGACTGGCTGTCTACGGGTATCATGGATCCCGTAAAACCGGGCATTATTGACAGATCACGCCGAAAAATCCGAAGGGGCCGAATCAGCATTCCAAAGTGGCACCTTGACCGTCTGGCCCTAGGGAGAGCGATAGGGTGGTAGACCACTTCCATTTGGTACATTTGGTGGTCCAAAACAAAGATTTCAGGACTGTGGTGTCTTTAGGCCAGGGAAGTCGTCCAGGCGTTGCACTAGAAGATTCTCCTATCGGAGCCGCATCAGAAGGGAAACATACAGACGACGGCGCCTTAATTATGGCTAAACTGCCATACAACGATCAAAGAATGGCATTCACGAATCCATGGTTCGACACTCAAAGATCGAAGCTTTCGTCCAAGTCTCCCATGTCGGTTTGCTTCTTGTAGTTTAGTGGCTTCCATCCACCTGAAAAGAACAAGCGGAAAAACGAGTGCAGCACTGCTCCTTAGGTTTTCAGCTTGAGGCAGTAAGCTTTCCAGCGCGAGGATTCGCATAGAAAAGCGTCTAATAGTGCTTTGAACTGGGTACCAGATGCAGCGTGAGCAATCGTCGGAGGAAGATTATTCCGCGCACCAACTGTCCTGAATAAGAAAAGTTGTTGCCCAATAAAGGTGTGCGCGCTGAGCTCCAAAACCTTCTTACCATGTCGCCGCCGTGTGTTAGCTGGATCAACGGTGAAAAACCTGTTGGCCAAACCTCATTCAAACAGAGCATACGTAAGTATGAGGTCTCCTTGGAGGTGGCGATACTCCAGGGGAAAGAAGTCAAGCCCCACGAGACGCGTTTCATGATCCACGGATTTAAGACCGGCAACCATTTTCGTAGCAGCTCGCTTTTCGGCATATATCCTCATAATGTCTTCCGGTCCATTCGCACCATACACGACCACGCCCACTTGTATTGTACTATCACGGCACGCTGGCGACTTTCGAACGGAACACGCTCTAGCGGGTGCACATGCTCACCAAGGACGGTGATTCCTCCCGGACACTAATTTTTACACCCCCTTGAGTGGTTGTTGCCATGGCTCATTTTCATTTCTAACCTCCATCTCGCGAGGACCTTGTGGCGAACACTGCCACTGGGAGAGTATAAAAAGCACAAACCTCTCGTTCATTAGGACGAAATATTTGGCTGCCGTGAGCAACAACCATGAAGGAAACGTTGGGTGAGTCCAGCTGAATTAGAAGTTCAAAGAAGGCAGGGACCAGTGGAACCAATTGAGTCAGGGGGTCACGCCACGTACATTTTGTGAGTGTCTGTTAAATTGCAAATGCGACAGTATTTTTGCTGTGCTATAGCTGATGTTTTGGGTTCATAGAATAATTCCTTGGGATATATGCTACAGCCGGGTGAGCTTAAGTCAGCGACAAAGGCTTTCGACAAAACCTGCTTTCCCTTCGACATTTTGCCAACGTTGTTGAAATTACTGATAGTTTCAGTGGCAAGCCAATCGTTCTAATTAGGAAGTTGCTAAAACTACCCACCGTGTTTTGGCAATATGGGAGCTTGGTGGGGGGCTATGATAAATGAAGTAGGGTTAACCTGGCGTGTGTTGTGGGTCGGTTGGTATGTACCTAACACTGTGGGCAGAGCGGTGAATGGAGAGAAAAGAAGGTCTGAACCCAAGTCAGAAGGTGGAGTATGAGGCCCCGTATGAAGTTACGAGGGTGTATAGGAGGATGGCATGAGGTTAAAGGAAGAGTTGTCAACCATGCTCTCTTTAGCACTACCGAAACGAAGTGTTGCCGACTTCGAGGACATGGTACATAACTAATTGGTCGATGTTAAGGCACGGGTTGCGCACGAAATGCTGACCAGGTGGGACAAATTTCGATGGGCAGTCCAGGGGCATGGGATGAACGAGTCATGGGAATTTTGGGTCCTTTGACTGCTTAGTGGACAAACACGAGATTGTTGGTGTTCTAGCGCCGTATGGCAGTTGGATGTGGGTTGAAGGATATTTATTCTTGGGGCAGTGATATAGAATAAAACTTGCAGACTCCACTTGGATCATCATCGTCAAACTCAGAGACACTTAGGTCGCGTGGGGAGTGGCTGTCTTGGTCGCCTATGTATTCGAATAGTTTGGATATGATTGGGAAGTGAAGGTTGTTGGTGGATTTGAAATCAATTGCCCTCCCACTAACTGGATCATCGCTTACATCGTTACATCGTTACATCCACCGTTACATCCACGGGTACACGTTTGAAGACGCATGAGGTCCCTGAATTCTAGGGATCAAGTCTATTTCACCGTAGCTTACGACTACCTTGTATAAACCCCTCTTTAACTTTAAATTCGCTGCGTTCTATAACCCGTATGATAATTGAAACTGTACATCGCAAGATTGGTGTATACACGAGTCGTTCATTATCGAAAATGGGACTAATTGAGTAAGTAGTAAGTTTGTCTTCATAACAGTAAAATGTCTGAACAATTTTTTTCTGAGATATTTAATTGACTATACATTTCCCTTGGGGGTCCATGTCGAATGGAAATTGCCTAGAGATAAGTGGCCAGGGTAAACGACAATGCGTAGGGTTATCATGAAGGAGAGCAAATGCTGGCCCCATTTTTTAACAATTTAGTTATAATAATAATGTTTATTCCCATCTGGTGGGTGGCATACCGTCAGGCATTATCATAATGTTACAAGCAGAATAAATGCAAGACTATCGGGGTTTGTGAATACAGGGGTTTACGCGAAAAAGGGGCAGCGTCATAAACAGTGGGCATTGTCCGACTTAGACGTGGTCACCACTAAACCGGCACGGACAGGGAAGCACAGCTACTACTGCGTTTTTCTTTTGGGATAAATATCGATCTAAAGCAAGATCAGATCTTTAACTTTGAAGGTGGCGGGCAAAAACAGAACGAGGGACGGCAAAACAAGAGACTTCCTGCCCGACACATTACAAGAAAAGTGCAAATTGTGGAAAATGAGGAACCAGAACAACGGACCTGGTGAAGCAGCAGGGTTAGCGTCATCCAGCCGGTCAATTTGAACTAAGACCTGAAACCACTCCTGGACTGTTGGGCTTATGGCCGGGGTCACAAGCAGCGTAAGTCATGGATGATGAAGCGGGGGGATTATCAATGCGGATAAATGTTGGCAGGAATCTCAGAATCATGGTATACAGTGAAACTGTAGAGGCTCACTGGTGTCGCTGTTGTAGCGGAGTCGGGTATACAAGTTCCTTGGAAGAGTGAATTGGTGACAACACACAAGCCGGAACGCAAGCTCTACAGAAACTTAGTGACTTTGTGGGGAGCACTGAGTGACCGTCCACCTAAATGGTTGAACCCGAACGAAAGGTTCAGCAGATTAGAATGAACGCATCCCGGAGGCGGCTGGGGCCAGGTGAAGCGTTTGTGCGTGTTTGCTTTATGACGCATTCCGGATGAGTGGTGTCAGTATTTTCTATGGGTAATTTACCTGCAAATATCTGAAAAAGCTGCATTATCAACCGACTAGATGTGCATATCAGAGAATGGGGATCATTCGCAGAGGTGCATACTCGCACCGCTACCGCACAGTGCATCAAGTTGATTTCCATCATTATAATGAACACAAGGCGAGCTTCCCAATAAACAGTGTTGTGCAGAGGCTTGATAAACGGCCTCATCTAATTTTTTACGCCTGACGAGTATAACGCTCACAAACGTCATTCAACTGTTCAACTGGGCGGAACTTGCATTGGATATTCGACAGGTGTTATATCTCATTTGAGGAATGTCGCATAACGTTAAAATATGCATAGGGTTAATTTCGTGCTTCTCCCCGCAAGCTTGTAATCACATGAGAATCCACGGTGGTCGTTGCCCTCGAAAGGTCGCTCACTTGAAAAAAGGCTTTGAGAAACATACCTCTGAAAAGTTCAACCGGATTAGACTAACTGCCCTGAAAATTCTCCCCCACGAAAACCCCATAGTTTTGGCAAATTCAATTCGGTTTACCTCTAGTGAGTGGCCAGCGGGGTTGCGATGCAATTCCAAAACTGAAACTGGCGCCAAAATTGTGAACAAGGGCAATTTCCAACCAATTTCAGTAGAAGTATGGCAGATTCTGAGACGTTTTTGGTGCACATATACGTGTAGATGGTTCATTATATTTAACTCGAGAGTTTTACTCATATATATGCCAGTTATGAAGCGGATTCCACACTTTTGATGGAGGTGAAAAATAGGTGAAAAAAGTGCATCCTAATCATTGACAGTATGCTTAAAATTTTGAATACACGGCAACCCTGCATAATGAACAAAACATGTACACCCAGATTGACACATAAGTGATCTTCAAGGTCGTTCTACTCCCGCAAAATAACAAAAGTTGAAAGTCGGTTCACGGCCCATTAAAGGCGCTTTCTTTGTTGACATATACACAAGGTAAACGCACTTCGTTGGAAAGTAATGAAATTACCCTAAGTAGGTTGAAAATGGTTTGCAAGTCTTTCGCCCTGTAGTCGTAATTTTGTCAAGAGGATCAGCCAAGTGAGAAATGATCTGAACAGGAAACAAAAAAATCCAGGAAACACGCCACCGGTGGCCATCAGTGGCCAGGGGTGGCACGTTAAGCTTGCCACCGGTGGCGCCACCGGTGGCTAAGGGTGGCCAAAGATGGCACCCCGAAAAAAATTCCGCCTAACTTTTTCATGTTTTTTTCAAAACATTTTGAAAACTTCTTGCAGCCGGACGAGGCTAACGGTTGCAGCCATAATTTTGTTGAGGCATATTCGCCGGCTAAATGACTGCTTCCCAGAGTATTCGATCTGACCACATAACCTCATAGCATGCGTATTATAACCGGGCGCCTTAGCTAATTACCAACCGCGTTGTGCTTACAAAAACACGCTGCATGGTCAAAGGATAACGAGGTAAGTGCAAAAATATAAATGTATTAGAAATAGTGCACGTTCATCACTGATTATCTTCAATGCGCCGTAAGGCGGCCCTCTCGCGTCGAAGTTTTCGGTTTCCAGGGATTCGATCAAAGGCTCCCTTGAACCAAGCCTGGATGGATTTCTCAATGTAATCCACTGCGACACTCGAGTGTGTGGCAACAGAGTAGATTGCATCTAAAGTGACAAGTGTCAATGTAAAACAGTTACCTCACCCTTTATGAGCCTTGGTAACTGTGTGCCTGATATAATTCTTTTGTCTTCTTTCTTTAACCATGTCAGTTGCTCTGCGAACTCCGGAGCAAACAGGGCACGCAGCATGTTACTCACTGACAGACGGGGGTCAGAGCAGACCAGTCTTGAAAGAGAAAGGATCTATATTAATAAAGTGTGGACCAGGGTGAAAGTACTCACTGACTGTTCGCGAAATTCCGCGTCCAACAATCTGACCAGGAAGGCATCGAAATCCTCCATTTTGGTCATTCTCTTTATCTCTTCAAGATTGCCCTTCCTTATTTGTGGTGTGGACGCACCAGAACTGAGGTGTTGCTCTAAATACCTCAGACGCACATCCAGCTTTTCCAAGCGATCAGAGGTTTCTTCTAATATTCGAATAAGCAATAGAGTGACATCAACTCACTTCGGAAGGCCTCTGCTTTCACACACTCGTCAAGCATTTCATCTAGATATGAATGGATGAAAATGATGGAAGCTTACCTCGAAACACAGCCAGCATGCGCGTTATTTTTTTCTTAGGGTAGTTAGGCACAGGTGACCTATCGGAATCGCTTGTTTCCTCGTCGGAGTCATTGGTGTGTTCAATGGTCCGCAGAGGTGGTGGCGATATAGCAGATGACCGATGGCCATAAGTAGAACTACATTTAAAATATATAAGAAACTAAAATTATGGCCGCACTTACTCAACAGGTGATGATAAGATCCGCGGAGGGGTCAAGTAGGTGAACTTTTTCGAAGGTCTCCGGGGTGGGTGTTCCTCAACCGCTTCACCAGGTGACGAGTACTTCGGATTGCGTTTTCTGAAAAATGGACCGGTGATTACCAAAAATTACCTCTCACGGACACCATAATGCAGCCGAAAGTAGGTTTGTGGCTCCGTGTCTGAAGTGCCGTCGCTGGAGTTTAGCACTGCACGGAACCGGACTGCCTCAGAGTAAGCACCTGAAGACGTGTTAAGGCTCAATTAGATTTTTTGGGTGGAGCGTACCAAACTTCTTAATGACTACAACGGAGCGCTTGATGCTGTTTGACGGCATGCCCTCTTTGTTTATTAGGGCGCATTCCAGTGCGTCGTAGTCATCAAAAGTGCGCCAACAAATGGTTCTTTCATCAAGAAACCACTCTTCACATCCAATCCCAAATTGTCCATCATCCAAGAACTTGAAAAGTACGTACATCTATAAGGGAGGCAGTTGCAAGAGTAAACTTATATCCACAACAATTTTTTGCTGTTTAGAACCGCTGGTCAAGGTAAGTTTTATTTTTCAAAGGAATGTAACAGTGGGATATAAATAAATTCATCATTAGCAGGAAGCGCGAAACACTTACAAGTAATGCGACTTAAAGGCTGAATGAAGACACGTTCATTCAGACGACTAGCACGGAAAATAAGAATTTCAGGAGACTGTAAGGGAAATGTAAAAAAAGGACGAACAAGATCAAACCTTCTAAAGTGGAAATGGAGGGCTGTAAGTCTTACAACAACACACGGGTGGTTGTCAACAAGAACTGCATTGTCTCGTGTAGAGCAAGAGATAAAAAACGATCGGAAAAGTAAACCGTCGGATGGAACGGGTGCACCTCCCCCACAGTCATCTGTCAGCAAACAGTCCAGCGTGTCAGCAGAAGCTGATGCTGACCGTTCAGCAATACGTCGTTGTATTTGAACGGCAGGATTACGCGGCCCGGAAACATCCTTCCTCAGTTTACCTAAAAATGATTCAAAGGGAAACGCGGAAAACCGATCCAAGGGTCCATGTACCCTCACATCATCCGCCAAATGGACCAAGCTATGTACGTTGTACGTGACAGCCCGCGGCCCATATATATCGGAAAAGTTCTGTACAAATACGCGGGTTACGCTCTGAGCAAAGTCAGCATAATCAACGTGGAAAATTGGGTGGGAAAATAAATACACAGCAATAAACAAATCGAGAAAATTTCTGTAAACATCGGTATCAATCAAACCCGCAAGTACAACGGGCCCTAAGTAAAGTAAAAACTGTCGAAACTCCGTGGCTTTCCACAGCCCACTGTCCTCGAGAGGACGGCAATGACGTTGGAACTCGCTGGGGGTGTGACTGTGTACACATGAAATGCGCCGGTTAATTTCCGTCCTAAGCGTTTGCGACAATCTGTAAGGACGACGCGCTTGTCCCCCAACCCAAAAACCCAGCAAATTCTTTGTAACGCCTAAGCATACTGAGTGCATGTAATCAAGGGGGAGTGCCTTGATCATGTCTATTGGTAGCCACTCAAATAGGGAGACACCGATATGGTGTCTAGCATTAGATTTTGAACGGAAGTCGGCATCTCTCCTCAAACGGGCGTCCAGTTGTGGAAACGTCATCCTTCTTTCAAGCCGGACTCCATGAACGACACACCTATCACATCCGTAATAACCGGAGTGTCCTTTGGTTTGCTTGACGAACGATCTGGCTGGTTTGTCGCAAACGGTGCGTGACAGATGAACAGGCACACATTCTACATTATTTGGAGGGGTCAAACCACTATCCAAAACCAACTGCAGTTCACTTATCGTGTCTTGCAGATAAGTTTCGACGTCCAGCGGTTTCAAAATACCCCACAAGACACTAGCTACGAATGGCCTCGTTCCCGATAATTCCGGTGCAGTTGCGAGAATTGGCCAAATCTGTTTCCGCGACGACCCGTGTAAACTGACGCCATCGATGTTAAGCACAACGTTGAGCCGTCGTAATTCACCACGCATGTTAGCTGTCAATCAGGCTTTATGCAAACCCATTTGCAATCCAACGTGGACATAAACACCCCCTGCAATGGCCTTGGATGTTGTCATTCTTGGTGTGCAAAGCAGAGTTCATGGGTCCTTCGGCAAACCAGGATGGTGCCGACGCAGAACGAAAAGCAAAATACGCTTGCACTTGAGGGACACCGGCAGATGCGCCAGGGCATAGCGCATGTCCTCCACGATAGAGAGTGTACGAGGTGTTTGGTAATGTTGCACCCAGAACAAAATTACTGAGCCTTAAAAGGAGATATATGGCTAGATACCCTCCAAATTACTACCTAAGTGGTGTTGGGTTGGGGTTCTCTGAGGCCAGATCTGCGGCCGACAGCGTAGGTTCCGTTGCTGTGGAAAGTGCAGTAACACCTAAAATGTTTCAGGAGTGCGAGCATATTGTCAACACACTGTTAATTTTAATTTACCATACTGCGTTGGAGGAGAGCCTATACTTCCTGCATTTCCCGAAATATTACACCCGTATCGGTGCTCCCACATATTGCCGCGTTCACACAGTAGACAGACTCGAGAAGAAAGTTCACGCTTTCTGAAACGATAGCACATTTGCCTCTCAGCTGCACTGCGCCCATAATTCTAAGAATAATTTAATTAATCAGAAACCGTTACCTGACTGCGGTACATTTCGGTTACACTTATTGACGACGGTCCAAAAATTCGACCAACTACAGCAACGAGCGAGCGGAGAATGATTCAGGTAGCGAGAACCGGACTTAGCGCAATAAACGACATGTTTAATCGACCGTGCATTAAAACAAAACGGTTTCAGAGATGACTTTTTACAAAGGGATCCAATATCCCATTTATTCTATTTTCCTGACTTTTAGAAGGCATTTATGCAAAAATTACTCTGTTAGGATTGTATGCATGACGGCAGTCAGTGGTAATAACTTTGCAAAATTTAGCCACCTTTGGTCACCGATGGCCACCGTTGGCCACCGGTGGGAATTTAGAAAATAAACGTGCATCTGGTACAGAATTATTTGTCAATTAATCGTTCGCGTTAATGTACGCAACACACCAAGGCCTCATTACCATAACCTCATGCGTTGTTGTTCGATTTGGTAACTACTAGGTTCGTGACTACCCAGTAAACACATGGCCACCGGTGGCCAACGGTGGCCACCGTGCATCTTAATCAGTCGCGTTAAGATACGCAAAACACCAAGGCCTCATTATCATAACCTCATGCGTTGTTGTTCGATTTGGTAACTACTAGTGTAAGGAGGGAAAACCCTTCGCTGCGGAGTTGTTTATTAGAAAACGCCAACTAAACGGTTACAGACTATTGGACAGGAAGGTTAAACTCTCATTTGCATGTTGTTTTTAAAAACGGAATAT
>SJOL01007385.1:52738-187278 GCA_004794785.1 Opisthorchis felineus | reverse complement strand
CCAACAGGTTTTTCACCGTTGAGCCAGCAAACACACGGCGGGGATTTGATAAGGAGATTTTTGGGCTCAGAACGCACACTTTTGTTTGGCAAAATTTGTTCTCACTTCGTGCCGTAGCTGCGTGGAATAACCTTCCTCCGACGGTTGTCCACGCTCCTTCTAGAACCCAGTTCAAAGCAATATTAGACACTTTCCTATGCGAGTCCTCGTGCTGGCAAACATACTACCCCGCGCTGAGAACATAAAGAGCAGTGCTACACCCTTTCTTCGCTTGTGCCTTTCAGGTGAACGACAACCGCTAAACGAGAAGAACAAAACCGACCCGGGAAACTTGGGCAAAATCCTCGATCCTGTGTATCAATCCGTGAATCCGTGAAACTAATGCCACAAATTCCTTGAACTCAGTCGTTGACATATTTTCCGGCTACGACGGCCTGCTCACCAGCGGCTCTGTTTTTCTGCTAGGTAGCTAGTAATTGGGTGTTTTATTTTTCCCAATTTTGTAAATTTGAAAATTAGCTTTACTGTTTCTTAATTTTTCCGCATTTAACCTTTGAAGGAAATGGAAATGAGGCTAATTCACAAACATCCGACGAACGGACCAATTATCGCAATACAGTAGTCAAATTCACTGACACCAACGACCAGTGGGGTCGAGTGGAAAATGTTTGCCTATGTAACCGAATACCTTAGTTGATAACGGCTGCTCTCTGGGGCTAACAGCAGACTTTTCTGACCGGCTGTCAAACACATCCACACCAGACTCTGCTTCTGCACAGTTAGGCGCACAACGAAGGTTACGGATCCAACAAATTAAGTATGATGATCCAGCTAATTTTGCAATCGTCCTAGATGTGATGGTTGTTGTTCTAAAATCAGGAACAGCGGTAGCAATTGCTTCGGTGAACTGCATGCTGCTAGCCACCGTTGGAGGGTAGCAAGGTAACCTGGGCAACGCCCATGTAAATTGAAAGCCTACTATTGGGGCTTTGCTGGCTCCCTAATACCAAAAATACATTTGCGCAGGGCAGCCGAGTAGATTTGCAGAAGGCGCTCTTGCGTGCACCGAACGAGGTGTCAACCGTCTGAAACACGTCCCAGTTTGCACCAGAAACTAATCGTTATTATCAACATGTGTTACTTCGGCCGCCCGATGGTACGTCAAACCGGACGCCCAGGGTTTTCGACTCAGACACTTACTGGACACGTATGACGTCATATGGATCACCACAAAAAAAGAAAACAACTGTTTTCCTCCTAAATCTGTTGTCAGTCCAATGCCAAGTTGTGGGCATATCACTCTCGCCTAGGAGCCTCTCGCTGTGCCGATAGACTTTCCGGACCGCATGTTCCGGCCCCATCCTGATTTACGAGTTTTTCAAACACCCGTTATCTTCCACAAGACGGCTGTTGAGCATGCTTCCAAAGTAATGATAACCCGGATGCACATAAACGGTCCAGATGAGGTTGAAGCAGAGCTAGCAGACGCATATATGGGACAAAAATACAGGTCGTTCATCCGTCGGATATCCAAGCAATGGCGAAATCTTCGTGGAATCATCCAGTGAAAACATACACTGCCGGGCTATCAAGGTGAGCCATCCGGCGGATTCTAGGTCGGGTGCGCTGGAACTAGCTTGTAGGGACAATCAATAAATGAATATGGAATATAAATCCTGCATTTTGTCTGGTGTACGTAAAAGCCACATAGCCGAACGCAGCCTTGGATAATGGCGTTTATGACGTGACTTCATGCTCACCAACGTCGAGGTACGATACTACTGACCCATCTACCGTCAGAACAAACTGAACAGCTTACGCATGAGCGCAAAATGATCGCTTTTGGTGAAGACAAATATGACCGATCAAGCAATCAAACCATTGTTTGTCTCAAGGAAGGTAAATAGCTTGCAAACATCTACTTGGAGTCAGATGTTTTAAAATAACCTGCCCTAGACACTTTCGCTCATGTGTGATGTCATAGTTCACGACCTCTAGGTAGCGCCAAAACGAATCAGTCTGTTTCTCGAGAGAATGAGGAAAATGACTTAGACGGCCCCGCCATATTCGCGGACCCCACCAAAAACCGAAGATATGTCAACTACTCCCATGAGCAAACGGCAAACAGTTACCCATTTAACAATGGGAGTCGGAATTCGACATGTCAGTTACAGATATATTAGGTCGTCGGCATCTCGCTAGTTTTGGCTACAACGTACAGCCGCCTTCATGAAGATGTTCCATGCTTAAACAGGGTGATGCCTTTCTCCAGTTTGTCGAAGGTCAAGCATTAGCTGGCGAAGGGATTTTCGAGCAGAATATTTCCGATTCAACAGATGGATAGATATGATACGTCAACCGTCAAAGCTAAATTCTCGTCGAACACCCCGTAAGGTGCGCACTGTCTGTTATTAAACAGCGATCTTACTCAGTGGTATCTGAAGTCTACAGAGAACAATATGCAGGCATGTATTCTGATCGATTATTTCGTCACAATCAATATTGCCAAGGCGTAGCTACAAACGACCTCTAACCGAGTTGGTCTCCACGGTGGAGGACATTCGTCAGCTCTTGTAAAAGATCAACCCGTTCTGCGCGTTGGGGCCCGACGAAGTCCAGCCAAGGATTCTGAAGGAAACGTCGTTCACACTGGCAAAGCATTTCTACCTGGTGTTTTGCCAGTCGTTCAATAAAGGAGACCTTCCCTCTTCTTGCAAGGAAGCGATTGTCACGCCGATCTACAAAAATGGTGACCGAATACCGCCTGGCAGCTACAAGCCTATTAGCCTCACTAGTGTACCGTGCGAGCCGATGCAGCGCATTTCGAAGGAAGCCATCCTAGATTGCCTCACAACCAACAACTTGATATCCCCAGTTCAACATGAATTTCTCCCAGACCATTTAAGCGTGATGAACATGCTCGTATTTATGGACAGCTTAACCCAAGCTAAGGACGAGGGACTCATATCGGATGCCATATATTTTGACTTCTTTAAAGCATTTGATCGAGTCCCACGTCCCGCTGCTCCACAAAATGGAGTCTTACGGGATTTAAGGGGAAATTCTAAGCTAAAATTGAGGCAAGCAGAACACTCCGAGTGAAAATAGGCTGGACCTACTTTTCTCCGGCGCTGGTCTCCAGTGGAGTTCCTCAAGGTTCCGTTCTGGGACCACTGCTGTTTCTGATCTACGTCAAAGACCTTCCAGATGTTCTTTCTAGTCCATGTCTGATTTCTGCAGACGACATGAAATTCTGGAGTTCAGATGCCAAGTTGACGTAGACGCTGCAAAGCAGTGGTCGTCGGACTGGCACCGTCCTCTGAATGACGAAACGTGCGTCCATATATCATTCGGAGGGGACCCAGCGAACGCCTATGTCGTGCATGGTGCGAATGGATCGGAAGACAGTATGAGGATATATGCCAAAAAGGATTTAGGTATCTGGTTCTCTTCAAACATGTCGTTCTTACTGCACCATGAAAAATCGGCTCAAAAGACATTCGCCGTTCTACGGATGATTCGGCATACCTTCTCCCGTATTACTCGCATGGACCTCCAAATACTCTATGGGGCCTACGTCAGACCGCTTCTTGAATATGCCAACCAAGTTGTCTACCCAGGACGCAAGAAGGATACAACCCTCATTGAGCGTGTCTAGCGAGCTGCTACGAAAATGGTTGCCGGTCTTAAATCCGTGGATCATGAAACGCGTCTCGTGGGGCTTGACTTCTTTCCCCTGGAGTATCGCCACCTCCAAGGAGACCTCATACTTACGTATGTTCTGTTTGAATAAGGTTTGGCCAACAGGTTTTTCACCGTTGATCCAGCTAACACACGGCGGCGACATGGTAAGAAGGTTTTGGAGCTCAGCGCGCACACCTTTATTGGGCAACAACTTTTCTTATTCAGGACAGTTGGTGCGCGGAATAATCTTCCTCCGACGATTGCTCACGCTGCATCTGGTACCCAGTTCAAAGCACTATTAGACGCTTTTCTATGCGAATCCTCGCGCTGGAAAGCTTACTGCCCCAAGCTGAAAACCTAAGGAGCAGTGCTGCACTCGTTTTTCCGCTTGTTCTTTTCAGGTGGATGGAAGCCACTAAACTACAAGAAGCAAACCGACATGGGAGACTTGGACGAAAGCCTCGATCGTGTGTATCAATCCACGAATCCGTAATCAATAGCTTCTGTGAATTCCTCGGTTTCGATTTTTTTTTCGCCTACTGAAAAATGTGCAACATTCTTTCGCGCACTTATCGATTGCCTGAAATTCTTTGAATTGACATGCACTACATTATCTCTTTGGAAACACCTTCAAAAGAAATGAACAAAGAAAGTGTGTGGAAATCACCCTATCAACACGATGTCCTTTCTTGGGCACAGAGGAATCATTTTGGACCATGGCAGGCATTGGGAATCTAATTCTCTGTCCAGGGCGGACTTTTAGGGAGTTTAAACTAATCCCAACAAATGGAGCACAATTTGGGAGCAATTTAGATTCGCAAGTTGCTTTATTTGAGAGATTCCTTTGGTCTAGTGTCTGTTTTGTAAAATTATGTGTGAACGCCTAAAGATCAGCCCCATTGTCGCGGCGAATGTAGCCTAAGTTGACTTCAGCGTGGTGCGACTCTGCGCACCAAAGATTTTTACCAAAACCTCAGTACGTTTATGGTATTTGCCAGGTAGACACAGACCATAATTCGGAATATAATTGTGAAGCATAACACTACGCGGACCCACGGTTTCGCCCTTGTTTCCATCCTCAGAACGGCCCCTAACCGCGACATGTTTTGTCGCAACTACACCGTAACTCTAACTAACTGGGTATAGACTCTAGCGGGGAGAAAACGTTCGGCAGAATGCACCATGTGGGAGTGCACAATCATTACTTAGCACTGTAAGCCGATGCACTAAGAGCAGCCGCCACCGGAGACTAGTTCGTTTGAGTTGTTAAGTATGTATTTGGCCTGTGCACCGGAGCACAGACGTTTTAGCGGTTTATCTGCCATAAACGTAGTGGACCAGGTTCTTTTTATATACACCTCGATGTATTTGCCGCCAGCTTCAGCTCAGGACTGAATGTAACGCATCTTTGTGATATTGCTGCCAATTGTGTGCTGGCTTCTGACTTTCCTAGTAGGTGCTGCTTACAAACACGTTATTCTCACGGGTGCTTTTTTGGCACCATTTGTCAGTTGATGTGACCTATGAACCCATATTGTTGGGTTCGCTAAATTAGAAAGGAGAAAGGAAGCAAGTTTTCGAATGCACACGTGGTTACGGCATCTTCTGAACCCGTTGTTGGCTCTGTTACTTCCTAAACAAGCATCAGATAAAAACAATGCATGCCAGGGCCGCCGCATGGAGCCCTATGACAGCGCAACTATCGGCAGTTATTTCACGTCTCGTCAGTGACCTATTTCTAGACCTACAAGAATAGAACATGTATAAATCCATAGAAACATTGTGTTGATCGTTTTGCAACCGATCAAACTCAGAGACGCAGATGAGAAACGGGCTCAATAGTAGTCCCTTCCAAACTCCACGAGATGCAGCAGTTTGTCCACAAATATGGTGAAGCGATGCGCTTGCCACTCTACCGCAATGCACAAGTAGCATGTATTGCGTGTGCGTCTTTCCTGGGGTCATTTAAGGTGGCTTACATACCTGTGGGGCGAGGGCTTTTGCCATTCACTTGCTCTATAGATAGCCCACCCGATGCAACAAATCCTAATATTGGCCTACAGGACGAGGCTTATAAAATAGCGCAGTTCTGAACAGGCATAAAAAAGCATACACATGTTGGCCTAAAATGGACAGCTGCTGAGCACACTGTCGGGACCAAGTACATCAGATGCTGCAGCCGATGGTCTCTGAGGCTGACACGCAGGCATTTCACCATCACCCACGCAGTGCCTAAGCACTAATCGTTTCTCTGCACCATCTGCGACTGTTCAGGGAAGCTCATCCGCGATTATTGGTTGGCAAGGAGTACCAACCATGGAGGTCCAACTATCCTGGAATCCGTATTTCACCATCAGGGGTCCCTAATCCTACAAGCATATAGTTCAGAGGCTGTTCGTATGCAGTGCACTAAACTGTCATAAGCTGTGTGCATAAACAGTCTTCGTAGTCTGTTTGAACTGGATGTAAGACTTTGCAGTTTAGGAATGAGACGAGCAGTCGCTGACACTCACGATTTTGTGAGGCCAGCCATCTGGAGCAAATTTTAGTGGCATGAGGCGATCTTGTTACTTTTGCCGGCATCATAATCGTTCATCAAGTTTAAAAGAACCACTTGTATGGTGTTGTCACTGCTGGATAAGCTGAAGTTGCCTTCATAGGCCTAGAGCACATCCGGCAGCGTGCGCAAATTTACAAGCCTGACGCCTATATAGTTGTATGTACTGTATATAGCTGCTCTTATTACGTAGTATTTTCCGCTTCTAGAGTGCCAAGACTACAATTCGTTTGAGTTTGTCTGAAGGCTGCTACAGTTTAATGTGCCACAGAGCTTTTGTCCATCGGGGCGCCTACTGTGACGCCATCGACGGACCCATGTCTTAGCTGCTGCGGGTGGTGACAGATTGCCCTGGTACCCATCAGTTTCGGTTATTTGCTTCTCGGATGTGGTTACGCTATCCTGTGCTCGTCAATGGACACTGAATTGACGGAGCCCCCGCTATCCTGCGGATTCGGCCTGAGTACTTCTGGCTGACAGAGCAGCTTCGCAGTGTCCTACTCATAGGCCGTGGATTCAGTGTGGCCAGAGAGAGGGAGGAGTGCTCACTTCTAATTCAGATGCAAAACAGCGAACAGCTCACTATCCAGGATTTTCGCACCTGACTGGCAGGTTTTTTCTGGGTTATCCAGCTACGAAACCAATCGTGCGAGGCCGTGACCAGTGTAGTGAGGGTTGCGTGCAACATTAAACCGCCAGTCAGGATAACGTGGGGACAGACGAGGGGCTTAATTACTGATCCGAAGGAGACAGGTACTCCTAATCGTTTTGGAGCAATTTTTTGTAACTCCAATTTCACTACCGTCGTACCACAGGTCCTCTGTGTCTCCAATTTGTAATATTACCCACCACGTGTGCATGCACCTACCCAGTTTTAAAGACGGCTCTAGGTTGACTACGTAGTGACTCAATGACTGGTTACTTTCTTTCGAATAGCCCATCAATTCCGGCTACCGGTTCATTTTCGTTAGCGTTGCCTTTACTTGCACACGGTGTTCGATGTAACGCGGTCCCTGCATAATCGCTTTTCGATTTCAGGTCGTCTACAATACACTACTTACTGTTGATCTTCAACCGGGTGCAGACCTACTGGGCACCATCCGTTGGTGCGATTTACCGACGCCGGTCCTCAGGTTTTGGACGCTTTGACAGTGTTACACTTCACTTCCCTAGGTTTAGTTCCAGGGGCAGGTGTTTTCAGAGTAGTTTTCCAATCAATACATGACAACACGACGACTACCGGCTGCATTCATTTTTAATAAACCATAACGGGTTGCGGACGCACAAAAACGGGACATAGGCCACCAGACCTGAATGCGTTTGACAATGACCAACGAATGGTAAAAGCCAGGAAAAGAACAGCGTTGGATCACCAAGACGACCTGGGGGCACTGCTTCTCACTGCCGAGACCCGTACTCTTGATGTGCATTCAGTATTTTTTTCCAGTCAAACTGCGTGATTTGCGTTCCACAGGTTTGGTTACCCAAGTTGACGGAAAGAGTAAAGCATCATACAGCACGAAAATCCTGGAATCGAGTTTCGGCCAAGTCATACGGGAAAAAATGACCCCATGGATAAACTAAGGACAACAGTGCACAATGGAGTTAAAAGAGAGTGGAACCATAAGCGGATTGGAAAACGCTTCAGACCGATCAAGTCATGGTATCAGAAAAGGCTCAAAAAGTAGATAAATTCATTGTACGGCAACTTTTCACTAATATTCACATAAAAGAATTTGGACAGAAGGTTGGAGATGACCAGTTTGGGCCACTTGGGGAAGCTGAAATGTCACAGTGGACTGGAGAAAATCACTTAGTCCGGATTCGCACGAATAGAGCAGGCAACAGCGTACCTAATACCAGAATTTTACGGAGGAACATAATAAGCATTCTATGGAAGGCGTAGTGGGAGATTGACAGAAGCGGAAGTCTCTCCAGTTGAAAAGATTCCAAGTCCCGTGTTAGGTTTATCCTATTGTAGGTGCTACATAATCCCTATGAATTGCAACAACTGAGCTCCAGCTAAAGTGTTAAGTAAAAGAGAACCCACGAAGAATGCATGGACGGCTTTTAGGAAAATTTTGGGACCAGCCATGGGTTTGTCGATAAGGTTTCTCCATCAGTTATGGAGCCAGCCAGACCGAACAAGAGATACTGAACGCAGACCCATGATACTGAAATTCTCTCCCAAAGGAGACAGCATTTCGCCGGCTGACGGATATATTTACCTCACACATTCCGTTATTCATTCCAACCAATGCAATGACCGAGTTCATGTTGCTGACGCACCGAAGCAGGGCTGTGGTTGGACGACAACTTTTGAAAGGCGAACATGTCTAAACCTTTGTGGCTAGGTTTGCTTTAAATCACCCGTTTTAAGCCAAAACACCTTTACTTGCTACCTGAAACCTAAAACCCGGACTGTCCGTCTAGTTTTGAAGAATTTTTCATTGGGGTATTGGCATTGGTATTGGTTATGGCCATGGGAAACAATCTTCCAGATTGGGTAGAAGAATCATACCGATACGAGGAACTGCTGCCATCATCAATTCGGTCAGTCACCAGGGTCGGGAAGGGTCACAGGGAATGAAACGGAGAAAGACATTTGCCTACTTTTTGGACGCTAAGTTATGTGAATATGAAGAAGTGCTAAGCGAACATCAGCACCCCAATACGACTGAGCGGGGCCAATTCTAATCATGAAATATTCTGGTGGTGACACCAAAAGGAAAAAAGTACATTTTGAAAGAGAACCCCAGGATCTTTCAACTTACGTCAAACAAGCGCCCCAACTATTGTGGTATTTTTCGTTGTAAATAGCTGGTGGGCAAAACTTTCACGCATTCCATTTAGTTGCACAAAATCATTAGAAAGACAAAACTACATTTTCTCAGCAGGTAAAGAGTTGAAAAACTCCAATTTGTTACTATGAGTTCATGCACTCATCCAGAAACCGGATTTCTGTAGCGCCATTGGGCTTGAAAATTACCATCAATGTGTGCCCAGTGTATACATAGTCCAGATAGGAGTTGTTGACTGAACTACACCACTACAATGCAGAGGAAATTCGAATCGACACACTAGAGGAGAGTTATATTAGCCATGGAAAAGGGTTGCATTGGCTGTCCTACACCCATATGTAGAAACAAGAGTCAAGATAGCTGAAAACAACTGGGGTCATTTGTGCACAATATACAATTAACAAACGTTACTCTACGGACTACTGAGAGCATGAGGAAATTAATGAGCTTTTTGACCTATATTTTGTCCTGTGAATAAAATACCGAAATGCCGAGAAGCACAATACAGCTGTTTCGTTCTTCTTGGACAGCGTCATTACAATTGAGTGAACAGATCCAAAACCTCCTCACGCTATCAACAAACTATGAGTAGCTCAGAGGAGAAAGTAATTTTCAGGGCGAGCGAACTTTTCAGCTGAGAGGTCTTCACCCGAACAGAAAGTCAACACGTGGCGACGTGATGAACACTGCATCCTCTCTAAGTGCCAGTTACTCACACGGCCGAATGTTTGTGTTTAACAATTAGCCGGAAGGTCGTGAGTTCGAACGCCTGTCGAGATTCCCGAGATACTTTACTGAAGCCACAAAGTATGAACCGTACCCATGAAGAAGAATTTTTCCAACATGATCATCAGTATTTACAATAAATCCGTTCTATTTTGTCGCTGTTTGCTTTGACTAGCTCCACTTCTCTATCATTGTGAATTGGAACCAAATAGGCATCACAAGATTTAAAGTCATAGACCATATACAACATATTCTGTTTTTCGTTCAACCGAATCGCATAGCAGGTCGAAAAATCAAATCGCGGATCAGCAATATACACTTTCGGAAGGTGGAGCTCAATGGGCTATGAAAGTCATTGGCTTGCGTGAGGGCAAGTAAAAAAATCCAGATAAGGAGAACTACAGGTGACCTTTCAATGCCTGAGCCAGAAACTCGGCAGCTTTTGGCAGAATTCCACACTAGAAGGCGATGGAGTTAGACAGTGGAAGGGGATATATCGATTTCCCAACACATGGCTACGACAAATACTCGCAGGAAGCAGATATTTGCGTCCAGCTGTTGTGAGGTAAAGTAAGGGAGGTGTCCGCTGATTGAGTGACTTAATGGAAAAAAGGCTGTCAATCATTTAGCTTGATCTTCTGTGTCGTAGTCTATAGTATAACGATGAAACCAGTCTACTTCTTCCAGAGACACCATGTGAAAATCATGCGTCGAAGGACGAAATACAACCCCAGCAATTGTGGGAGCAACAAGGTCTTCGGAAATATTACGCATAATGTACTGGCTGGGAGCGATATGTGGCAAACAGGTTTTTAAATGGACAGTAATCTTTTCACTGATAACCGATTTTAAGTAGACTGAACGTGATTTCCACTTGAGAACCGACTGTATTCGGCCCTCTAACAGCCAATTTGTGGACGGAAATCAGAATAATGATTTTGTCGCATGCGTTTTCTGGTACCTCTTCAATCGTTCATCTACTTGAAATTTATGGAGGCTGAAATTCGGCACCTCAATATATCTTATCTTACCCATAAAGTTTTGAGACTAACATTAAACACGCTGTGCTCGAAAAGCAAGGTGGTCATATGATGTTTCGTGTGAGTGATTCGTTTCTCACTCCAGTTTTCAATCATAAGGAAGCGATGCGATCGAACAGCTTTGACTTATAAAATTTGTGGATGAGTTACAATGCCGTTTCATTTCAACATGGCTGTGGTCGTGTAATATCTAACCCAAAGAATCCTCTTAACAGAGGTAATTCGGGAGAACGGCCAAAGTAGTCTAAGTTAGGAGTGTCCGCTTCTAAGTGGAAGCACTTTTACCAACTACACAAACCAATGGTGAAACGCACATATCAATATCAAATGATATTATAGCCCACCCATGTGGGGACCACTTTTCCCATAATCGGAATTTAGACCAATGGTGACATAAACGACCACCGGGATAGAGTGGCCACCACTCTGAAAAGATCGCCTCATTTGGGAAATATCAACTCGTGAACCAAATGATAGGTAATTTGAACTTCACACACATTATTGCTGAGTTAAAACACTTCTCCAACGTAGAAGTCCGTCCCGCTGAAGTAAAACTACTAAAAAAAGACTGATTAAATTGGTTTATAGTTTCCGCACAGTTTGGCCTACAAGTCTGACATTACACATATATGGAACTACTAATTTTCGAATTCTTGTAATGACGGGACCATGGACACTCCACAGCTCAAATCCAAAAGGAAGGACTTCACTTAAATTAAGTAGAACCACAGAAAGCTCCGTTTTACTTTGCCCGATACTTTTACTTTCCCCGAAATGATTTCCAGAGGAATTGCCTTGAGAATTATTAATCATTATGATGGAACACAATACTGGTATGGTTGTTGAAAACTCTTCGGCAGCCCACGACCCGTTTCGCTCTTCTCTGGGCTCGTCAGGTAGGCACAGTCCTTGAGTTAGCATCAATCCTACGTTCTACTTGAAAAACAAACTGCACACAATTGGCGAAGCAGACTCATTTAAAAAATACGTTGATGTTAACCGAAACTCTCTTTCACAATATTCTTCAAATGAGTGTGCTGCATAAATGCGCCTTCATGTTTCATTCGGTAAGACACTCGAGATATCGCAATATATGTTTCTGCCGAGACACCAAATTAATTTGCAAATGGATGCACCTCACCAACTGTTATTCACCGTTTCACATCGGGATAATTTTACTCAAAGTGCATCAAATAAATGACCAGATTGACATATCACAACCTCGCAGCATACCAGCCGAGCTGACACGTGCTGGTGTGCGGTTATCAGAAGGGGGAGTCATAAACACAAGTAGCTTAGAAATGAATTGCACTAAATCTCACCCACCTTACCTCCTCCAACTAAACTGTCGTATCACTCAAAAGTGCACAAAGACTAACGAAATCTATCAGTGACAACAAGGTGAATCATCAGTTGAAGCACCTTGAAGTGGAAGATTAAGGAACAAAAACTAATTTGAAATTCCCCCAACCCATCAACCACAAGATTTAGGCAACCACACTAACCGACAAGACCCTTTAATTGACATTCAACACTGACATAGTGTGCTAATCTGAAGAGGTCTTACTGGTTGGTTCTCCGTCTGCCTTGAAAGCTGGACAACTTGGTGACCTGCACACTTGGCCTGATGAAGCTTTTGTGTCAAAAGCGAAACTACCCAAATAAAAAACTACCGACTGTTCACCGAGCCCTTCTGAAACGATGACTTCTCAATTGGTTCCAAACTTTTCCCAATTGAGAAAACAGATAGCTTTTACGTTTTGTAAACTAAGTTGTTCGCCATTAGACAGACCACCTCAAAGGAATAATTCAAAGTGATTTAGTCAGCTAGGGATTTACAAAGTTAAATAAACTATGAGGGAACAATCGATGGTGGTTTCTTTTCGGCGCAGCCTCCTCAGGAGAAAGATTCGTGTGACTCATGACTGACTCAGTCGTTTAATTTAAAAGGAACGTCTCTTCGTTCAGTTTTATTCACTGTGTTTAGATATGGTTTACCGGAAGACTAACCAGCCCCTCGGAGTGTTGTCTGTACTGGAGTGGATTCTTCCCGAAATACAAATGATAACACCTGAGGATACAAACTGAAGAGACCTACCAAAACTGAATCACTTAAAAAGTTTTTTTCTTTTCTGTAGAGACTTGATCGCTGAGAGAATAATCAACAATAACTGCCTTTATGAGGGATGGCTTCTCAGGAAGACACATCCGTTAACTACATTGCGCGAATCACATAAACCTCGGAAGTAGTCTGTTCGACACCCAAGTATTCAAAAAAAAATTCCTATTAGGAAACTTGTGTTAGTGTGGATCCACCAGTGAATACACTTCGTTCAGTGACACAGGTTCGGATTGGTCCGTAAGCGTGTCTCGTTCTAAAGAGAAGTAAAATGAGACAAGAAAGCCATCTAAAAGCGATGATCTCTGGTTAGTTCGCTGAAGCGGCTAGTTGTCTTTAGGATCCGGCCTGCGGAGATCCCTTCCGTTCTATCTCTGCGTTTGGCTTCAAGACGGGGATAATCGCAGAAATTGTTTGACAGACAGCTGGGAATACTGTAATTAGGCTTGTGACCAATGCGAAAACACACTGTTGCCATAAGTCAGTCGAATGGCCGCTTCACGAGTTTATTGTCCCGTTCTTTAATGGTATAGATGTCCGCGCCCCAGAGACATCTGGGGGGTTATTGGACGGTTGGAAATAGGCCTACCTGAAACCAACTAGAATGAGGCATTTCTCGTCCCTGGATCTCGTATCGTCCCAATCACCGCACCCAACCAAAGCTGTCACCTTGTCGTGGTGGTCGGGCTTCAGTGCTGCAATGATCCTGAGGGCTATACTGGCTGGAACTCAGTTCCTAAAGGTTCAACCATGCCAGGAAGGCCAACAGGGAGCAGCCAGACGAAGAACAGCGAGTAATCGTATTACATGGCGGTCTGGAGGTAAAGTCGAACCGTCCTCTGCGATAGGAGTGTGAAAGCAGTAAGGCGTTTCCCCCAGGTGACCAGCATGTCCATATATACGGAAGCAGCGATGCTGCCTTCCCCCGAGGAAGGACAGGTTAGAAAAGGTCGGCCCCAAAAACCACACACTCCGATCGCCCAACGGTTGACAGTGACCGCCGGCGCATTATTCAATACGCTCGAAATACTTTTAAAACCAAAGAGTCCGGTGCTGTTCAAAAGACACCTGGTGTGCGCAGCCGCATCGGGGAGGCGGTAATTCCCTACTCTCTGCGCCCTCGGGCCAGGAGCGCCCCCTACAGCCAAGTAGGTCAGACTATAGAGTCGTTGGCTCCGGGAAGGATCCCCCAAAAAAGCTCTAACAACCGCTGTCTCACGGTTCAGACTCTTGAGTCAGAGGCTAGGTGCAGGGTCTCCGAACAAAACCCTACATCCTCCCACTGCCCTGTGGGTTAGACTTTTCAATCAAAGGCTCAAGGTGGGGTAACTTAACCGGGAAGTAGCATTTGCCCTTGCAGCTCTTCACTCGCCGGCCTTCTCCCACACTCCCTCCCCACCAATTGTACAATGCAATCACCGCAACCGTGTTGTATCATCCGCCTTCTCGTGTTGAGACTATCGTTTAACACAGAAAGTCTCAAACTGTTCATGGGAGCGTGGTGGCCAAAACTTCGCGACTTTTCTGTCGCCATTCGGCTACCTCAGTTCTCGTGAATGTACGTCAAAATTGTCGTCAACGTCACTAATGATGGTGAACGATGCATCATCAGTAATCATAAACCTGGACATTGTCTAGCTCACATACACAGAGAAGTCAGGTAAATAGGCATGGGTAAGACAGTAAAATGGCTGTGTATTTGAAATAAGCATAAAGGAAAGACAAAGATCCCAGGGCTGCTCAAACCATCGTGTACGGGGATGGTTCGCGCGGATAAGGATACTTCGAATCTAACAAAGGATTGCGAGGTCGAAGTTTAGGATAGTGGTGTTCACAGTCTTCGTGAATACGTTCCAGATAGTTGGTGTGTTTCTCGTAGACAAGGTCTCCGTCAACCGTAGCACTGAGTGTCTTGAGCTGTACAAACGTCGGCATGGATTTTCGATAACGAACGACCAAAGGTCTCGGAATAAGAGGCCCTAACCAGCGCGTTGGTGAAGTACGATCAACATCTGAGTGTGTGGCGGAATAAGCGAGCAATTCGATATTACAATTCTCAATAGCATAGTCAAAAACGCCTGCTGCGGCCTCTAGATTTTGCAACGACGCAGCATTATAAAACATTGCTTTATATGCCGGGTCTACCTTAGATAGGTTCATGAAAGGACCATTAGCAAGGGAATTATTCGGTTTTGCAACGCCAAATGCATTGAGAGCATCGGCTCCTCCCCATCCACCAAGAAGACGTCTTTTACGACCTTCAAAACTTGGAGGAACGCCGTATAACTCCTTTTCTTTTCTCAAACGAACTTGTTGCTTAAATACCTCTGTGACCGCCTGAAACATCAGTTCTGTCACCTTAATCCATTCCATCACTGTGGTGACCTGAATGTGTTGGGGGTCTCGGGGACCTAGGATGTACAACCTCATCAGATTCCCTCGACCCGGTGGTAGCAACACTAGGTCCGGATGACTGCCTGGCCAAGTTACATCGTTCTCAGCATATCTGAGGGGAGCTAGTGGGCTGAAATATTCACGACGGTGAACGCGCAAACCAGGTGGCAGACAGTGCTCTGGAATATCCGACGTATTCTGATCCGATTCCCTGTGAAACGAAGCGAGAAATGCCTTTCGATCATGCGGCTTGGTAAAACAGATGCTCAGCTTGCCAGCTGTTCTTTCGAAAGCCAGAAGTTTGTGTCCCATTCCACGTTTGGATTTATAGATCAATTCTCTAGTACCTGGTGGACAAACACCATCCTGGGATTTGTCCAAAAGCGACTGCTCGTAGCTGGTTATCTCCGTCAAGGCGAAGAGTTTGTCCATCGCCTTAATTTGTTGAACGGTGAAATTAGCAAACTTTCCGCACACATGAGCGTTGACATCCAGTAAATTCCATAAAGTGTCCTTCTGAAAACGAGACATTTCCAGGGGTATGCGGATCACAACATAAGTTGGTTCGGTTAGTGAAGAGAACGGCTCAGGCATGATCAGCCTATCCGGACCCCAGATGAAGATGGGAGAGAACGAACGTGCAAGCGGGTATACCCAACGATCCACACGTAGATAGCCTCGTACCATCTCACCGTCTGAAATATCTTCGAACATAACAATCACCATAGGGAAAAACCCCATGATGGCTCCCACCTGACCAGTTTGATTTATAACATACATGTATACTCCCTGAATTCGAATCATTTCACGACCGTTTACACGAAGCCTGGATTTTGGACTTCCGTCGGACACCCTCGGTACACGAACACCCAACATCCTTAGGTCAGGCGGTATTGGAACAGTGTGTTCTGAACAATCGTTCGATGCGACTGATTCAAAAAGACACACGTGAAAACGCTGTTCACGTGCGCGGTCACATAAGCAGGCTGGTATGGGCTTCCTTAATGAGTGTCGACAGGCCCAACTGAGTAACGCTAGGCAATGCACCAAACGAATAGGTGGATTATTCCGCGTTCCGGTTGACCGAACATATGACTGGCTGCATGTGTCTAGTCATCATTCAATCAAGCAATAATCTACGCAGTCTCAATGAATGGATTACGGCTAATGGGACAGCCTACCTAATGTGGTTGTTCTTATTGGTGTAATTTGTTTGATAATACAGAACAAGTAAGGAAAATGGGAATATGTTGCAGTGGATGTTCTGAAAGCCTTGAGAGGTCCGAACCTTTTCACCGAAAAGGATCGCTTTCAGTAGAAAGCAAAGCTTCATTTCCTAAAATGATCATCCGTCAGGTAGCCGGATACGGTGGGTAATCGGAGGCCAACCAGCATCTTCGCCACTGTTCAATATTAATAGGAACAGTCTCGAAGTAAACTCGAAGTAAACTCGAAAAATAAGAAATGCTGGTGGGCGAGCTCGTTATGAGCCCTTCGACGATAATCGAACACGGAAACAGGCAACAAAAACAGTGCCAAGTTAAGGTTACGAATGCTATGCGCTGTCATCAGTCAGTTAATCTGAAGATGCCCCGTTAAGAAAAGATGGCAAAACGTAACATGCACTATAGTTGGTAAGTCAACGTCATGCCCTCAGCAGCTTTCATATTATAACATAGCAGCTCACACGAGTGACACGATACTACCAGCAGCATTACGGCGAAGACAAATCAGAAAGCAGTAAACCCCAATATCGTCAACATTGACCATCACATGCCCGGGAGCCAATGGCCCTTTTAGAGAATATCACACGTATATGTTGACCTTGGAAAATCAATAGTCGCAGTGGAAAATTAACCAAAAATTGGACCTTAAACATGAGCCATTATCAATCACCACACCTAAAAATGTCTAATTTGAGGGTACATAGGTCCTGTTCAAATCCAGATTTCAGATATAACGAAGGCCGCACGGGATTCTCTTTATATTATGTCCTCTGGAAAAGAAGCGTACTTCATAATGTTTACCAGCGTGTCTTGCTCTGATGTGAAGAGCCCTACATTACTCAAACCTCTAACAAGTAGCTATCCATGGGGATGTTCGGAAATGGAACCAACGGGAAGCCTACTACCAACGAAAGACAGTTTCTGGCAGGAGAAATGAGCAGCATAAACTCCGTGTGATATTAAAAAATAGACATTCAACTCCTTTTGGGTGATGTAAGGATGGATTAGCCTCATCTAGGATCCCAAAAGCTGCACTGTTTCGACGCAACTGATTTACTTTTTCGTTTACCAATGTGTTACTCTTTCCACAAGGAAACACCCACAAGTGATACTAAGTTGATCCACGGTAGAGAACGTATCCTGTTGAAAGAAGCCTCATCCACCTGGTTAATGAAAAGTCCACTGTTCTTTGGTGTTACTGGCGAGAGAAGACAGAAAGTGATGAAATTAGTCACTTCACACACAGTCTATGCTTAGACATACAGTAAACTTGAATATGCGGTGAATCAACGAGATGCATGTGCACACTGGTCTTCGAAGCCTGTCCATCCCTGGGACGAAAGAGTGACTTTTGTGCTGGGTAGGTAAACTGTAAGAACCAAGGTCTTGTATTCTCTGATCTGAAATCTCCGTTCTCCATGCCTAACTAATCGATTCCTTGCGTTGCAAAATAAGACGTTTTTGTATCAAATAGAAAGTTTGGAAAAAAGACGGTTTTGTGTTTAGAACTTATGTAAAAAAACATACAAAGTCGATTGTTTTGCGTATGGCATTTCTCAAGTTCCAGCCCCTGTTGGTCCTCTGAATCTACTCAAGTTCTTTGCCCGTCCAACTTTCAGTTATAGCAATATCAGCGCAGTACTCGTCCTATACTACGACCTCCACTGAACAACCGTATTTCCTAATGTTTCAGACGGACGAACAGTTTATATCTTGCTTTGAAGTGCACAGCAGTATAGTTCTCCAAAGAGGAAACGTGTGCAAGTGGCGTTGTTGGATCGAAAAAAGAATTGCGTTTCGGATAGTGAACTTTTGAACATAACATGAAAAGACTGCCTAATCAATAAGTCAAGAACTGCCTATTCAGCAGTCTTTATGTTTGCTGAATGCTGACCTCAACGAACCATATTTTCACTTGCAAATAGTCACCCAAACCACCCTGAAGCGCGCGTAGCAAGTATCCTACGCTAAATTCAAAGAGAGGAGCTGAGTAGCATCTATGGAGACCATATCACAGAGCAAGGAGATATCAGGCTGATCGGCGAATCACACAATGCCTGAAGTAATTAACAAAACACCTAGAAGCACAACATCCTGGAAGACAAGATGTACGTATAGAAACCCATTCCTAAGAATAATTGGCTTTCCATGCCATTCTCTCCATTGCTTGCTAGAATTTATCGCATGCTTGGGGGACTTCAACAGGTGGCATACTAGTCCCGATAAACACGTCTCAGCAAAGTCGTCCCACAGCTTAGAATACACGGTTATGCTTTCCCCAGCAGTACGTTTCCGTCTTGAGTTGCTTGTCCCCTATGGTTCTTCACCGGCATTCGTACATCGGACGTGGTATCCGATCAGCTAAATTAGAATGAAAAAGCGCGACTATCTTGGATACGTTAATCACAAGTCATCAGAAACGAGAGTAAAAGCCCGATGTGTACAGAGTTTTTGAAAAGTCAACACCTGAAGCGCCCTCCTGAAATTTCCTAGACATCGTTTAAATACTAAACAATAATGAACAAACACTGCAAAACGGTTAAATAATTTCTAAACCAACCCTCCATCAGATACAGGAGTGGCGCTTTAAAACACCTGACCAGGTGCTACTCGGGCGTTTCATTAGAAGTCCACACCGTTACAAGGGTAGTTGTGTTTACTTTCAGTCCAGTGAAAGCTGCTGTCCTTCTCTCCCAGAGGGATCAAAGACGGATCCCATAGGTGATTGATGCAATCGAACAGTACAGTGTCTTTCGCTTGTGGCATCCTCTTGGTCTGGAAATTATAATCAAAGGCGACCTGAGCTACCGTACGTACGTGGATGGCTGATGGTCATCATACTCAACTGAATTGAACCGAAGGCCGTCAAGCTGGTAACTACATAAACCAGCATTGTCATTTGAATAACTTGGAATTGCTTGCACATTGGTCCCTCGCAAGTGTGAACTCAAGAACAACAAACTCTCAGGTATGCACGTTCCAACAGCTGTCAGGATGGCGTGAGACCCTCGAAATCATGTGGTGTCTAGTCATTCAAATCTGAATGGCTGATTCAAAGAAAACAGTATATGCAGTGGTCATCGGCTTGACTGCATGCCTCATTGGTTTCCCAAAACACTCGCGATAATACACCAACGTAATACTGCAACCGGAGTCTGGCTGCTTCATTGTTTTCAGGCAGTTGGATCAGGAGTTGAGAATGTACGGGCGCAAAGAACGGTCATGAAATTATCCGTTTTGTCTACATAGGTATGTTCCTCTAGCTGATCTAGGTCAAACATTAAAAGCCCACCAAAATTGTTGACCAAAGAGGGACTACCTTGACGCTTTTGAGGTAATTTCATGAAACAGGAAAATTCGTCAAGAACTGACGATGTGGTCGTTTTGGTCTTACCGCTGGTGGCTAGCTGCCTTTATTCGTGAAGGCGTGAGACATTGGTCCACAGTGCCGTCCACAACGAAATAGGGATGTCAAGTGACGATTGTGTTTTGAGGCTAAAAACTGGCTAGAGTTCAACTGTAGAGAGAGGAAAAAGTGGATACAAGCAAATACGGTATAAAGCTACTCAACATGGGCAGTACGGCTTCCAGTCATTAGTTCCTGCTAATCAAATCCGATGCACTCGATAAAGTCTTGGTTTAACAAAAGCTGTCACTGAACAATCGTCCTCAACCCTAGTCGCCTACATCGGTTACGATCAGCCGGACCAAAATGCACGGTGCGAGTTTGGAATGGCGTGAGAACACATCTACTTACAGATAATCTGGAGGATCGAAATTCTAGCACTAGACGGAATGGCAGAAGACTTTCACACCTTGACCCCCAAGCAAGGTGGAAAAACGAATCCACAAATGAGACTTATTTTGGCAACTAATTATTGCAAGATTCAAAAGGGTTGTCAGGATAAGTTAACCCACTTGTTGGTGCCCGTGTGTATCATTATGTCAGGAAAAAGTCTCGCGTCCAGTATGAGCCAGACTGAAATTCGATGGGGGGAAACCCTAGTATCTTCATCCTTTGAAGGAAGAATCTTTTGGAATACCCATTCACATTGAGTAAGCAGATGAACAGTAACCCATGTCCACACTAGTGATCATACGCTGAACTTGGGAGCCAGTTCCACACACTTATAATTCAGAGAAGACAAGTCTGTGTTCAGCGCTGCCTCCTAAGAATGATCACCTTGATAGTAAACGCGTTAAACATTATGGCAAACCTATAGACAACCAAACAGAAGAACGCTAAAGGATCAATCTTCGAAACCAGGCAATCAATACCGAAGACAAATGAGAAAGTTACGGACGTTATTATGACAGTATACTTAGTCAAAGGACAGTAGTAAGTCAACTGAAGCCAATGAATGGTTATCATGATGGAAAAGATCGGAGCCAAAACGAGGTGTTTAAGGGTACGGGGTAGGGAGTAGTTTGTGAACATCTTGTCGGTTAGGCATTTCAGTGCTCTTACCTAACATCCGACCGACTGCGCCTTCTACTGACTAGCCACACAGAATTTGTGAGCTTGGCCGGAAGACTCCTCCTACTCACACTTACTGATCTGCTTCACGTAGATGTACAGCTGTCGTGCTGCTGATGTACACTGTGCGAAAGTACGCGACTAAATAAGCACCACCTATCTTAGGCGTTTCAGGGGAAAAGGGCCAGGTAAAAACCAAAACAAACGCTCGTTGCGTGTGCTATAGACCCACTAGTGATGCACGAGAGAAGAAAGTTAAGAGTAGAGGTGAAGTGGCCCAAATGATTGGGACAAAAAATCGTTCAGTTACAGGAGGGTTCAAAGACAGAGGTGTACGTAGGGACCAATTATCCGCCGTCAGCGAGCATTACGTCCTCCTCTTGTCAGTTTATCTCTGTGCTGCTCCTTCCGGATGCCAACCGATCAGGGCATGATTACGATGGAACAGCAGTTATGGTTGACTGGTTTCACTTCAGTCCACACGCCTTGCTCTGAGGATTCTCCATTCAGTACACCTAATGTCTCATCGAAAACAAAAGGAAAATCATCCAAACACCGTATGTAAGTTTTGTGCACACCAACAGCGGAGTGCACCATGAAAATGCTAGCGTAAAAGGGTCCGAAACAGAAGCCATTAGTACCGCGTCTTTCTGTCATCGCGAGGCACAGTTAAAGTTAAACCCCCAATTGTGCATACGAGCATGCAATAGCTATTTTAACGGCCACCATGATATATGAACAGCAGAAATGGTGACAGAGTGTTAATGTTTGTCATCATCTTACGACATACAGTAGCGTCTAAGAGAGACAATCAAGGAAGGTTATTTGGCTGCTCCTCGAAGAGGAACACAAAGTTGATCACCGCTAAAGAGGAATAGTATTAGCTACCTTTCAAAGAAGAAGTAACTATTCAGAAGGTAGAAGACTAGAAGAATAACCTAACAACAGCTGAAGGAAGTTGGCTAAGCTGTATCTAGTACAGCTTTGAATTTCTGGCACTCATGAGGGGCCAATAGATACCAGTTATGAGGAAACCATCGTTCAGTTTAACTTAAATCCATTAAATAGGGTGAACACTGGTCTTGGCCAGATAGGAACAAACAGTCACAGAGCTGACGGTAGACTGCAATCCACATGTAGAGTTCGACTGACTTTTACTGCGCTCCACACTAATACGACAATTTCCGGTAATCTATGTGGTGAAGGAAAGTGACCACCTCCAACAGTATTTTTACGCATGATCGCCATACAAACGGCGAATCCAAAAGCGCTTTAGAACAATTCATTTTAGAGATCAAAACAATTTATGCGGTGCCATGGAAAGTAACGCAAAAAAGTGACTGAAGTCAAATGCAAATAAGATTGAAGTCCAAGTCTCGAAGCTATAAATACAGATTGGTGCGAACTCCACCAGTAGATATGGTTTCAGTTTCCGTAATGTGCGTGCTTCCCCGTTAGCCGTTCCATTAACTGTTGAGTCCACAGTTCTTCCGGAATCTCTTTGGCCCAATCTGGGAAACCACTTGGGGGTAACGAGAACCTTGACATGCAAGCGCGTATCTCTTGGACCTTTTCTGTCAAAAATGAAAAAGCGTTGGGTGCGATATCAGTACGTAGATTTCCCGACAGCTGATAAACAAGGTGTAGCTTAGCCAATATGAATTACAGGAGGCTATGGACGAGTTCACGCAAACGGACGATAGCGTGCATTCTTGAGGCAAATATGATTTACTCATTCAATACGACTGGAGGACTGAGTGGGTCCGAATGGATCAAGATGACGGCATTGGCAACGGATTGAGTATCAGATTAAGACAAAGTTAGTAAAAAGTAAGCAGAATACATGGACAGACAAGCAACCGCCATTCGAATCGCAGTTGTTTGTCAACGATGACTGCGGTGGACTGGCGTACGTTTCCGGATTTACCTGTCAAATCAAATCATGCCGACAGACCCTCACACATTATTAGTAGTACCATGTAGGGTTTGTGTTAATCCACATGCGCAACATAAATTCGAGGAATAAGTTCCAAAGCGAACCTAAATGATGGTCCATAAGTGTTAACTCCTATGGAGAAGAATAAACGGTTGGAACTTCTAATATATGCTAAGGATGATCTGGTGTCCCACACCACTGATAAAACACATATAGGGCTAGCTGGTTCGGTCAGCATACAAGTTAGTTAGTAAGACGGTAGTCGCAGATTGTCACTTCTACCACAGTGCGGGCCTAACATTCCAAAATGCCCAGATTAGTGAGATGAGTCATTCATAGGAACGAATAGTAAATACAACACAATAAAAAAATTCAACTTAATATGATAGAATATAATGCGCTACTTAAATAAACACAGATAATACGAATGAAAAACAAAGACACATGTCAGCAACTGAGCTTCGTTTACACAAGCAACAAGACAAAGCTCCACTCAACCCAAACAACCATTTTACTGGTATGCTCACAGCTGAGCTAGCTTCCAATCAATAGAACCTTATGAATCTTACCCGTCAATCTGGAGAGCCCCTGCTATCTGTTCAACGCTGGCTGAATCCATAACCGATAACAAAACAGCCGTAGCGCACCTGCCTCCTTAGGTCAGTGACAACGGATAAGTTCAAGATGTTCTTCTCCATTAACCAGTTACATTAGCTGTCTATACTTTTGCTTGGACAGTAATAAATGGGACCCCTAGGTTCACAATTAATTGAGGCAATGTAGCAATTGGAGTACGAAATTCAGATGAAGTACGAGATTCACACTGTTTAAGGAAAGAAAACTTTTACGGCGAACTTATGTTCAAGAGCAGGGTAGAGAACTCGGAAGCTAACATTGGCCGTCCTCCTACTATAATGGCCTTAGATCCTAAGCAACAAAATGCAAAATGTGCTGCATGTGGGAACACCACAGATGCGCGGTTGCCACAGGAGTTGTGCAAGGGTGATCGCACACAATCTGTAAATCAAAATCGATTGAGCACAGCCATGTGTGTTGAGCATTCCAAAAGTACAGGAGAGTAAGGATGTGGTCACACATACAGGCTGTGAAAATAAACCACCAGCGTACGCACGGTCAACCACAGAGCTACTGTTTTGTCTCGCAAGCTCAGTAGGTACCATGATTCTCGTGGTAGAATGCAAACTGTACTCAAGAAGCCTGAGAAACGAAATTTGGTCACGTGTCAAGCAACAGCAGATGACAGATAACTGAAAAAGGTCTTAATTAGAGAATGAGAGTAAGCACGGAACATGCGGTGGGACATGCTTCCAGAAACTATCAATACGACATACTAACGAAACGCCAGAATATTCTTCAGCTCTCCCCGGTAGGCCATACAGTTACCATTCACTCCTGCGTACTTCCGTAACATATTGAGCGGCGTAGGTAGTTCCAGTTTAGCTCATGGGTTTTTGAATGGTTTGAATTAAGGAAGATGGGAGGCCGAAAAGACCGGACCAATCGACCAAGCCGAAAAAATCTGCCATATTTCCAAGTTGCATAGCGTCAGACCTAAACTTCTTAGGCGATGAACTAATCATATCGTCAGAAGCAGAAAACTATCAGATAATATTTAAAAAACGGCATACATCCGATCACAGCTTGATTTAAACGCGGTTACGGTCTTGCTTGTGTTGTAAATACGCGGTTATTACAGCTGATAATGATGATGATGAATCGTGAGGACATAAGTTCGAGTAACCAGTTCACTAATGTAGTCACGTTCGCCTTACACCATCCGATGCCTATAAGAGAATAAGTACACCCCACGAGTTTCAGAACAAATCCTATGTCCTCATTATGGCTTGACATTCATTCCAGCGCACATTTCCAGGCACCCACATGCATATTTCGAAATAAAAAGGTTCCCTGGATGCCGGTATCTCCCTGCAGCCATTTGCCATGTTGTACGTCCAAAAGTACAAGTTGCTTAGTTTGTTGGTTGATTGATAGAAACTCCAAATGTCTCTCGCTCGCTACTCACCAGTGGGAGCGGTGTACTTGTAAGCGGCCGATTATGTATAGGTAACCGCTAGGTGTGAGTGGTAAACGGAGGCCAATGATGGAAGAACGAGATCGTTAAAGGACGTCAGGGTCACCCTGTGACATACTTTTCTGTCCAGGCTCGTGATTAACAAGGGGAGCAGCAGGAGGGTGCAAATATATCGACTACTCACCACTATCCATTGTTATGCGGTCGTCACATGAGCGCTCGGTCCTGTTCCACAAAGTGGCTTGAGTAGAATCAGGCAAGGGGTCAGTGTATAGTGACGCGTCCTGAAAATGGGCATAGTAACGATAGAAGTGCAAACAAGAGAGTCGAAAGACGCGTGAGGTAGAGGGACCTACGATTGCACCAGAAAAAAGTTAAAACAGTTAATTTAACGTCAGTGAGGTGAAGTATTGTGTCCGACTTTAAAGATCCAACGCAGCTATCTTGGCCTGTCTTTCAATATATTGGCTACAACCAAAGTAGCGGATGTCAAATGATGTGATATAACGCCTTTACCTTTTCGAAGAAAAAAAGTGGTACGTTTGAAGTAGAAACGATGTAAGCTGAACGGTACAAGAAAAGTGTTGCATCAACGGGTTACAATGTGCGAGAGATCAGCTATATTTTTGCAATATTTAGCCATTTCTCAAGAAGGTGCGCTGCTTTTTATACAAGTATGCGCAAAACGTAAGAATTTAAGCGTACAAAGCTGCTAAAACATCATTTCTGAACAGATGAGGAGACGAGCAATCGAGGGAAAGTGCTTATAAGGCTATCGGAGTCCATCGGCTTTCACTTTCTGATCAAGGTCAAGTAGCACCTGCCCTTGGACTTCCAGCATACAAAATGTATTCAGATGATAAGTGATACTTATTTTAGTCTACATAAAGCACAAACAAAGCACGACTCTATGTTGTTAGCCTGTGACGTATTGCAACTGAATCCCACCTTCCCAAGGTATATGTGTCATTTTCGAGAGCCAGTACACTGTGAGTTTGAAGCGCGGGTGTTATGCGTGTTTTGCGGGTGTATTGTGTTGAATCACTGCTTGTTTTTCATTCCAATAGTTTGCCACCCAAATTGAGGACAGATTTCTTTCCTTATCAGCAAGGTTGTTGTGATCTAGGTCAAACAAAGACTGTACACCATCTGAAGTTATTACGTTGCAGATATACCAAATCTAAGGACAGTCCGTAGTTCAGGTATCGCGCAGCGAGCACATGTATCTCTGTTCCAAGAAATGAGGTTGAAACAAATTTCAAGTGCACAGAAAATGGATATCGTATTTCTGTGAAGCCGATTATCCGTAATGGTCACAAGCCCTGAAACAACCACCTAACAACACGGGTCAAAGATAAATTGGGTCGGTTTGAAGAAAGCATATTGTTCAGCTTCACAATGAGTTGTCAAATTAGGACATCGTGCCAGTGCGTTACCGACGCAAACTCATTCAGCTACAAGATCAACAGTCGCAGGGATGCCATTAATGCAGCGCAGTTGAAGGATTTTTGTCCACGTCGAACTATTTTTGACGTTTTTGCCCCTGATTCTTATAGGAATTTTAGCAATCAGCCCGTGAGGAGTTAAAAAAAACCTAAGTACGGTATGTCTCTTATTGAGAAGCATATGTACAAGTATCTCAACATTCTACCCCCCGCAATGTCCGTGAATAAAGGAACAAAACTTGGAAGGTCGATAAATTCTTGAAACAACACATGAAATCCAAGAAACCGGCAGTTCATCAGGCAACTGTTGGTCTGTTTGATGAAACGTGGAGGGGAGAACTGCAAACATTTCGTCGCTAATCGAGAAGACATCACCAACGACACCCCAATAATAATAGTAATTGTTCAACTGTAGCACCCTTTCGGTGCCCAGCTGCCATGCCACCCAAAGGAAGCACGAGGGCTGGGACACTGCCAGGTTGCCCAAGCCTAGGCGGGGGAAGTCGAGATGCAGAGGTCGGGTACGAACCACGGACCTTCCGGTCAGTAAATTCGCACTCTAACCACTGAGGCATCTCGCCCCCGTCATCCAAGAAAGTGAAAGTCTTGTTTCGAATGAACATGAGGAAACTGACGCAGGACATCACCACGAAGAAACGTCCTGATCAGTAAGACTTCATCAAAATAATGTGTGAGCAATGCTTATTTGTAAAAAGATATCGGTAATCAAGAAGTCAGTCATCTCAAAGTTAAAGGAGGGAGGTGTTCAAAAGTGAGTTGAAAGCAAATTTGAAAAATTCGCGCAAGTCAATATATCAAGTGTACCAAAAATACCAGGGTCAAGTAGATCTCCACATGAGCACTCCATTGGTGTTGAAGTGGGATTGCCCACACCACTAGGCCCTCAATCGCAGATCATTCATAAAAGTTCGAACCTCTGTTATGACCAGAGGACCCTCAACTACACACGTGGTCTACTTGAAAAGTTGTCTCAACGACCGAGTTGCTTCACTTACTCCAGCTCCACCACAAAGTTCAAAATCAGACCGCTGAAGCTGAGCGAGGAGAAGCTGGTCAACATCCAAGTCCAAGGTACTACCGGTTGCCTCTGCAACGCAATCTGGAGAATTCGTAGTTTCAGTTTCTTCTCGATGCACGGTCAAGTGTTCCGTATAAGTAATGACCTGCTCATCTCCATCGCTTTCATTATCTCCAGCGTCCAGTGTATGAAGGACTTCGCTACCCAGTGGCACATAGCCAACTAAGGCTGGCGGGGCATCCTCTGTCTCTTCTTCGGCGTCATCAGCACTCGTATGCCACTGATCAGGAGACAGTTGCTGTCCCGAATCACCATCTTGGCCCAAGGAAGGTGAATCCGCGCGTCGGCAGGAAACCATTATCAAACTCCGCCTAAAATGAAAGAATTTGGATGGCGTGGAAAAACAATTCTATCAGTCTCTAAATAACTGCTGAGAAGAAAAACCAGAGAGGATCAGAATGTATTAACTATATATCGAGGCTATACACAAACACAAAAGCTATGGCTGTTGTGATGAATAATTGACCGCTGATTCGACGTTATTGAATTCATAGTTGTCCCAAATCTGGTAGAACAGAGGACGACAGTTGACCTCGGCCTTCAACTTTCCACACAAAAGAAAACAGCCAGACATCTTGCGATGGAGTGAGTAACTCTCTTCTGGGGGAGGGGTAAGGCGGTGTTCGATCATGACGGGGATCAGACGGTTGATACGACGAGTCGTAGACTGACGACCGAAGTCGAATGGAACAGGAGAGGCGAATGCTTCTCCTAGGATACTAACTGCATCCACATGAGCTTGTAACATTACCTGCGAGAAACAAGGCACAGTACACAAAAGACATTCAGAGGATTGCGAGGTAAGTCATGAAAAGATGAAACTGTTACTAACAAACAGCGTGCGGAAACTTCCATGAAAGCAGGTTGACTTTCCCTCAACATTCATGCAACACTGTCGCACTCGGTTATTATTTGGGTCGACCCAGTATGTGTAACCCACAAAAATGGATACGAGGGATAGATGATGATGATGATAGATGATGAGATTTTCAAATATTCACCAAGTACAAGAGGTCGAAGCCAGGTCATCCAAACACAAATCCACGATGCCCTTCACTGGGGAACTAGAGTTGATACTGTTGACCGCATACTCTTATAACGCGTATGCCAAAGTCTACTGGGTTTTTTCGCCACAAAAGAGGTGGCCCTCCTACCCGTTTTCTTGGCCCTAAATTTACCCGGCTGTCTGCCTCACTTATGCAGATAAACACAGGTACCCCCACAAGCTTCGAGTCTTATGTAGGGATTTTGCTGTTGCAGAGGTCTCGCGCTAGTGTGCAGAGTGCACTTCAATTCGGCTGATTCTTTGGAATGAGTTCCCACATCTCACAGTGGTTACGATTAGACAACCACATAAAAACCCACAACTGAGGCCCAGTGAATACCGTGAATCGGTATAAAGCCGTTTCAATCTCACTCAAAAACAACTGAGACAAAGTGAGCGGATTAAGCCAGTCGTATCACAAACAAGTTTGAATAATTCGAAGTGATGATTAGGGTAACGACGATGACGAAGCAGTGGAAATCGGAAAATCCTTCATTAAAAGTTGGAGACATCTTCCTATAAAGGGATCTCAAGTGTTTTAACAACTGCATATGGGTGAGAGACGGCATTGCTGTCCCTCCTAGAAGGTAATTCACAAACTCTAGTTGAATGGCTTTTTTTCACCCTCAACCGTGAACCGTGTATATGAGTGCGGTGGTTCTGGTCACCGACAAGAGACGAACATGAACTACCGAATACCACGAGGATAGAAAATCTACAGAGCGAGTAAAACAACGTTATCGGTTTCATGATTTAATCCTACTGGCGAGGGTTTCCAGTCACCGATTGGGTAAACTCTTAGCTCCCCACCATGGAGATATCTTTCAGTACCGTCACTTGTATGACAATTTCCAGCACATTACCACCAAAGGCTAAGTTATCGCCCGAATCCTTTCCGTCCAAAGCCCAAATGTAACTTTTCCCCACGATTTTAGACATGGCGTGTTCAGGATCGGGTTTCATCGCTCCTCTGGGTAACTTCCTCAACTTTAGTACAAAAGGTGACCAAAATGCGAGGGCCCGAATCACAAGTAGTTTGGCGTGAGACGATATGGAAAGAACACTGGAAAATGTCAAGCCAGGAAGCGAACAAGTCGCAGATTGTCCGATAGTGCCAGAGAAGATTGATGAATTGTAGTTGACCGTGCACCGGTGAAAAAAAGGAGTGACAAGTAGGGGTTTTGAACAGTTGAACAAATACCAGTCGAGCATGGTAACGAGATCCGCGAACAATGTGTTGCTAGTTTTTAGGCAATCGTCAGATCGCTTGGTGCAGTAAGACGTAGAGCTCTAGAACCGTAACATCGTCTGCAGATGGATGAACACAACCAGCGAAAGGCGAGAGCAGATCATCTACGAGTGGCAAAAAAGGAGGGGTGATGGTACACAGACATGCGGAGCCCCGAAGTTGAAGGTGTGAATATGAGGAATAAAACGGTGAAGGTAAGTTGGCAGAGACCAATTCGTTAAGAAGATCCTAATCCTGTTAACCTAAAGGGGATCCAGTCCATACATGGGTAGTTTGGCGACAACACCCTCACGCCATACTCCCAATAAATATCCTGGGAGACCAGCTCAGTTTTACCAAACGACTGCAGGTAGATGACTGGAATAAATGAACTGGTCACCGGCACAGTAGTTGCGTCTAAACTCATATTAGTAATCACTCAAAAGGAATTTGTACGCAAGGTGATGCAGCTGTATCGCTAGGACTAGCTTCACAACTACGGATAAAATAGAAGGATACACGTTTTTGGAAAACCTGTAAAAATTTCCCCAGAACACAATAATGGTGGGGTGGGGAAGGTGGAAAAGGCGACGATGGGAGAGAGTTCCATAGCACAACTTCGGAGCAGAGGGATTACCACACGACCAGGACCGGAAGGGCTTTGAACTGCCAAGGGATAGAAGGGATTGGCGAACACCTCCAGTGGTACAGTTGGTAGGGACAAATAGGTGGGGTAAAATGGAACGGAAGATGAAAATATAACTGATGAGAGAGAAAAAAACGATCGGAAAATTCAGCTCCTCCCACTCACAGGGACTTATTGCCTAATTGGGAATGAGGGAAAAGGTGGCTGAGTAGAAACTACAGCTGACGACTACCGCAAGATTCCAGAAAGACCGATTCCAAACGAGTACATAAAACAGTTGATCAGGCTTGTGTCCAAAAGATATATTCTTAACTGCTGTCGTGTTCGCTGAGCTGAGCAATTTAGTTGCAAACGTTTCGTAACCAACCGAGGTGACGTTATCAGTGCACAGCAAGTTCGCGGTGCGTAGTAGTACCTACAAACGACACATCCGCTAGCATTCGTACAGTTGGATCACTTTGCATACTGTACGGAGACAGATGTGATAGATCGATTCACGGGAAAAGGGTTTGTCAGGTTTGAAGAAGCGATAGATAAACCGCACCATGCAGTCATAAAGAACATCAAACTTAGTGTCAACAAAGTATAAAGTTCACAGGAACAAGAAGGGAAGAACTGACGCATGACAACCAATGAGTGGAAAAGTATCGACAGAAGATGGACCGGAATGGATGGATGTTAATGAGTACAGGTAGTCAGATAGTGATGAAAGGAACTGGTTGGACCGGATGAACTTATAAACAACGGAGCAGGATAGGTAGGCCAAATGACACTTTTCTGACGACGTAAGGGGCGCCAACTGGCGATTCCAGACTCGTGCGCCGAACTCATCGAGGCTGATACATGTGTGATGTAACCGGTGACGTAAAGCGCTCCGGACCCCAGTACTTCATCTTGAACTGCATATACGCTCTGGAGTGACTTCCAGACTTGCACGTGCAAAACACATGACGAATGACAGTAGGGCCCCGGAGAGAATCTCTGTGCTTCTACCCGATTTCCGAAGAAAAGACTGTCGTGTATGCACTCCACATCGACTAGGTTTTTTTCGGTAGCGATTTGACCACAGTGGTTTCCTAGACTACCTAAGGATGTTAATCAATTAACAAGCCAAGTCAAGGAGTCATTTTCTCCAGGAACAACCGCACACCGAACGAGTGGAAGACTACGAACCATATGCAGTTACTTCGTGGTTATCTATATCCACACCACGATCGTTTGAACAATCCTTTTCTGATGATTATTCTGGTTAGTTTACACCAATGTCTGATTTGTGAGAACACCCTCCAATTAAAATCAAGCGGTTTCGCTTAGTCTTCTTTCCCGTCACGAACGCCCCAGTATGATAATGCACACAACTCGGTCGTGGCTATGACGATAGGTCTCATTGTGTACAGTTTCAAGCTACCGTGACCTTTGATTCACTCTGGGACGCAGAACACCAAGCCAAGATGTTACACATCCACAATACATATTCATATCGATAACGAATATGACAGAACACAGGGATGTCCGTAGTTCGAAACGCGATCAACTCATTAAAGTACCACGTCAGAAATAGTAGATTCTGAGAGGTCTTAGTCAATCACTCAGTCAATTTATCAGCAAAAAACAATGTATTAAAGGCTCGTTGGTTCCATGTGCTACAGTTTCGGTCGCCGGAAAATAGGCGCGTGGGAGACATAACCAAGCATTGGAGGTGATGACACGATTAGTAAGTACGGGAAACGTAGATTTCGGTGATTAATCTGATTTTTTTGGTAGTATCGTGATTTGACAAATGTCTACAACATACCAATTCGATTTGAATTCACGGATTTTAAATTACCCACCAAAAGCGGCCCACTGTTAAAAGACGTGAGCACTTCCGCTCTGTGCTTAATACAGACAACAACAGGAGAGCAGCAGAACGAGGACAGCCCATTAGCAATTTATAGATGAAATAATGTGTTTGGGTTGCCAACTGGTACGTCACACTGTGGAACAGAAACTAACCTTGCTCTCGTAGCCGGTCAGAAAACCCAGTTGGCGTGAATGATGCAGAATACCCTCCCGGTCGCCTTCGGCTGCACAGTGAATCAGATGAATATACACATCGATGAATGTCTTTTTGAATTCTCTGGAAGCTCCGAAGTCCAGGAGAACAATCTACACAGGTGAATATGGGATGGCGGGGAGAACTGAAATGGGAGCTATAGGGGTGAAGCAGAAAAACTAGGAAAAAAACATGATTAGGTGGCTACCAAGAAACTAAAGTCAGAGGAGGCCACAAAGCGGGGGCCCATCGAAACCTTCAAGGGACACCTATCACGGATCAACGTCATGTGGGAGGATGAACCTCACTGGTTAAATGGTCACCCCTGTGTGTCAGTCCAAATCTCCATGTTTGCTACTGTACCTGTCGTAAATTAATCAACAGTAGATCCCGAACTGTGCCGGTCAGAACTTTTCGGAAAACAAAGGCAGCGCAAGTCATTTCTGATTACCGAAGAGTCCCGTTTGGAAATAATTTTGGCAGCGGGCTATCTAAAAGGTAAAAGGTTTAGTCGTATTTTGGCTGTCTGTTAGAATGAAATTACCGTACTACTAAATCATGAGAAACTTTGGCGATAATGACTCACTTTCCCGGATTTCGGATTGTACAAAAAGTTTGACCAGTTAGGGTCAGTTTGCATTGTCCGGAAGACAAACAGCTCTTTCAGACACAAGCGGAGCAACTGTTCACCAATCTGTTACAGGAAAAACAAGTGCATAAATTAAGTGCACAGGTGAGAACAATTTGGAAAGAAGATTGCCCAGCCATTGCACTCTTTCGGTATTAAGTTAACATACAACACAAAGGAAGAAAGAGAATTAAGGAGTACAGTGCAACGATGGATGACATTGAGTGACTTTTGGTCATGACTATCAGAAAGCAATCACAGAACTTACAAGAGTATCACTTTGACCGACTGGAGTGAGAAGTGAAAAAGGCACGAAAAGTTTATGGGACCACCTCATGATGCCATCTCATTGAGAGATTTTAATGGCGTTTCCAAGCCTTTTCACCTCGAAAACCTCACAAATCACTTTGCTATACTTTGATGAGCGCACGGATAACGTTGTAACGCATGCCTCCAAAGCAATGCAGCCATCAAACCAGTTTTGGGTCCATATGCGTATACAGCTTAACACATCGCTGTGCTAGTATACTCTACAGGATCTCAATCGGATGAAGATCAATAGTACGAGTTGGCTGGTCCAGCATCTTCATAAGGTGGAATTGTATGCAGATCTGGATGAAGTGAGAGGCGTAAAATACAGGGTTATCTTTTTCCAACATTTCACCCTCCAATATTCTCATGCGAAGTGACGGCAATCTTAGATATTTCGGTGTCTAGATGTACGCATCACCCTCTCGGTTACTGGTCAATAGTACTAACCCGTACAACTGTAGTATCTGTAACGTGTCCACGTCTAACCCATCGACAAGAAATCTCGTCTGATCACTAGTGGTGACAGATAGCTCGAGATAGCTCAGGGGTTAAGGCGCGAACCGGGAGGTTCGTGGTTCGAAGCCAACCTCGGCCTCTCGAGTGCTCCTGTCTAGGTTTAGGCAACCCTGGCGGTACTCAGCCCTCGTGACATGGCAGCTATGCGCCGAAAAGGTGTTAGATCTGAACGATTTGTTTTGTATTTCGTGGTGATACAGTTCTATTGCTGACTTAGGGCGACAGGAGATTGGGCTCAAGATAAGAGACATTAAGTCTAAGGCGGCTCGAACGCGTCACAGTTTAGAATTTCGCACGTCCAAACAACAGTGAGTATTACTCTCTTCATCTGACCGAATTTGTACTTGGAAGTCTTCCCATGAAGCGAGCAAATTGGTTGATGAAAAGCTGAGGCGTGCATCCATATATTGGAATACCTGATATGACCATTGGTTGCTGGAGGGCGGGATGTTGAAAAGGATAACACTGTCTCACTTCATCCAGCGCTGGATTCTATTCCGTCTTGTGAAGATGTTGGATAAGCCAACTTGTACTATTGATCTCCATCTGATTGATATCCTGTGGATTATACTAGCACAGTGAGTCTACAAAGCGGTTATGAATCCAAAATTGAGCTGGTAGCTGCTCGTAAGCAGGAATGGAGAAGCTCAGGTCAGATGTATATAGCCTCAAGTGAATTACGGAAGTTTTGAGGGGCAGGGAAATATCACCGAAACCTCTCTCAGCGAGACGATACCATGAGGTAGTTCTATTGCGCACGTTTCCCAGCCTTTTGGCGCTTTCACACCAGTTGTAAATTCTGCGACTGACTTCTGATGGGATTTGTCACCTGGCGACTACAAATCACTCAGTTCTACCTACAAGGAGTGGGACAGTGGTGACGAACATGAGTAGTCCTATAATTTTACTGGGACGTGCCCAAAGATGATCAAGTCTGAAAAGACGTCAGAAGTGGGAAATGGTCAACAGGTCGTCAGTGAAATTACTTAGTTAATTTCGAAAGAATTCTAATTGATGTGGCAGTAATTAGATCTCAACCTAGTTGAGAGTCAAATCATACATTCCACCAGGTGCCCCATCAGAGAAGAAGCCTTATTGGTCCCGATCTAGGTACCAAGGCATCTAGGTGAGATTTGAACACACACTTTCGATCACAATAGCCGAAGTCGAAAATGACCTATTCTTACAATGACATCCCGGTACTTTCGAAATACGAAAAATCATGGACTATGGACACATGAAGTATACAGGAGGAGGCAGTCCAGAAGTCGAGGCGCTGGCCTACTCAGCTCATCGGCGTTGAATAATTCTCTCTTTCTCGTTGGATGTGGAATGAAGAAACAGTTTCGCAATGTAGACGAAAGTTGTTAAGTACAAGACGCATTGGCTACGTGACCGCTCCATTCACCATTGCTAAATATGGTCCCGGGGTCCCCAACTCAGATAAATGGAAATTATCACAGCGACTGGGTTACCTAGTCAGGGCTAGCAGGCTTGGTTGTCAAGACACACAATGGTCACCTGTGGTTCGTTTTCATCCTGCATATAACTGATCGAAAAGGGCACTGGAGCAGGCCTCCTGGCCTGACAAGCGTAACCTATGTAAAGTAATTAGTTCATCTCTCATGCGTGAGTTACTTCTTCCGAAAACGAACTGATTTGCCTCGACGTTGTTGATCCGATGCTTAACCACGACCCACATACTGCCTTAGAAACGTACAATAATCAATTCTGGGCACACCGACCATTTCTGTAATGCACAAAAATAGTTTCAACCGCACTTCGGAAGACTAAACTCTATTCCGGATGGACAAGCTGATGTCGTAGCGCCCAAAGCGCTTAACATGAGGTGAAAACCATCAAAGCGCAGCATACAGACAGCTACGAGACCAGCATTTGAATATTTTTAAAACGGTACATCTCAACAGCACAAAGCGACCGATGCTATGCCTACTGATTAATAAATTACCAAGAATAGTATACAACCTAGCCCAACGGTATAGCCCAGTGTCTAACATCGCGGACTCCTGTTTCGACGTCCCAGAGGTGAATGCCAGCATCTGCGTCTTCAAAACGACCAGCGACTCGTCTTGGGAGTTCAATACACGTTGTTTCATCAATAAAAGACATAGAAAGATACCAGTTATTACTTTTTATGAGATAGAAAACCTCATCTAAAAATTGAAAATGTCTGCCCTTGATCCTCCTCACACAGGCCCTTAGAATTAATCAGCGTAATAGCACTCTCTCTCAGAGCGGAATTTGCGGAACCACTTGGCGAAGCGACAATAAGTAGGACCACTTGGAAAACTCTCTCAAATACACAAAGGTGATAAACAAATTGGACATAGTGGCTACATGCACAGATTAAAAGCGAACAAGTTGGCATCAAAGTAGCATACCCAATTTCGGACATCTTGTGGCAATGTACAACAATCATCCAGCACTAGGCCCTCCATAAATTCGGCTGTGAGCACACGATCTGTGGTTAACTCATCAACGATGGCAGGCACCTGAAACACAGGATCATCGGCCAACAACGAGGCAAACTGTTTGCAATAGGAGGCTTCGCGTACGTAGTTGCATTCCTCCCTTAGTTCACGAGTTGCAACGCTCGCCGCCTGCTCGGCAAAGAGACCACGCGGCAAGATGTCGAATCGGTTCAGGAGTGTCATCAAGTTCTTAATGTCCGCATCGATGCTGTCCGCCACGCCGGGATACTGGATCTTCATTGCAACTACCCTGAATTGTGATTGAAAAACAACCGGTTACTTCACATGTAGTTACGAAATCTTCAATTTTCAATAAAGAAGTTCAGCATGTACTCAACTACAGTGAATAGCCGAGACGTCCTTTACAGCTTACTCATTAGGAGTGCAAGATACGATTCCGATGAGGATTCGAACCCGTAACCTTCTATGTCAGAGTCGAACGCTCATAGTCAACAAGGTGAAGGACGTTCACAGATACATACGCGACCCACAGAAAAATTGCGGCCCGAGATACTAACCACACAAGAGATACATTCGAACTACTGGGATTTTTAATCAGAGGCATGCGTTATCAAAAGTTCCACTGGAAATCCATTGAGCTTGAAGATTAAATTGAGTCCGACCGACCACATAAAACTATCATCTCAAGCACTCGCTCGTGTGGGGTCTCCGTTGAAGTAAATAGCTACAGTTCGAGTCTCACGATTGGTATATGTTTGTACTCAACAATATGCAGACAGACGAGCAGTGCAGTATGTTCAAACCATGGAACCAGTAACCTGGAAGTTTGATACCGCATCGTATACCCGGAAAACTCCAGTCAGCCACAGCGATGTCAAGTAAGTGTGCTGGTTGGTGAAGGATTCACATAAGCGGTGAACATTGGCAGGAAAAGTCTACTGCCTTATTGATGGAGTACCTTAAGCAGAGGTAGGGCTAGACGGATAAGTTTAAAAAACGTGAGTTTTACTCCTTGCTCCGAAACATGTTATTTTTGCCTAGACCTGGGGACTGCGAATCGCGAGCGGCCACTGCTCGGAGAGATTGGTTTTCACAGTGTGCAGGTCTACACACTGACGCACCACCTAACCACGACACACGGCATCGTTAAACCACAATGCGCTGATGATGTCACTTCGGTTGGTGACGAAACGCTTGAGACAATATTGAGAAGCTCAGCGAACAAGGCAACCATTAACTGCACCATCCACTTTCTCCTCTAGATCAGTTCTATCCCCCCCTAGCTGACCAGGCTTGCTAAGAGCATCCTAGAAAGTGTCACCACGTGACACTATAAAAGTTCAATTGCCTCGGTAACCACGTCAGGAAGCATCAGTTTAACCTCCTCTAGTCTATTGGATATGCTATCAGAATTTGGACCGATGATATGAAGTGATTTCATAATCAGACATTTATTCTGTCTCGTCAAGTACTGCAAAACCACACCAAACCACATACTTTCATCAGACCATAATGAAGAAAAACATTTTTCAGGTTGTACGAGCCTTCCATTGGAAAGGTCATCAACGCAGGAGCCAATCGGCAGGTGACTACGTGATGTGAATTATATGAAGGAAGGATGAGTATGAGTGAACAACACCGTTGGTGCGGTAATCGTGGCCGAATGGTGGCTGTTACAAGCGTTTCACCATCAATTGGAGTCACAACATCAATGTTTTGTGAACTGGAGCGGAGTTGGTATTTGTGCGTTCAGTAGTGGTAAGCGCGAATTTGTGTTTGTGAAAGTGAGGTGACCTTCGATTACGGATGGTTGGTCCAGTGATCAATCTTACTGACCGGATTGTTCGTCCGTCTTCTGATTGGCTGACATTTGGGTGACCTTTGAAGATGTCTCCGTTTCATACTGTGACATTGGTCAGCTTACACCTGCGGTTGATCCTGTCGTCTGAACACAAGTACGCACACAAACTCGCGCATTCCACTACTCGACGAACAATCATCAACTCATATCTCCACTCCGTTTCACAACGCGTTGATGGTGTCGAGTCGATAGGTGACGAAAATTTTGCACCGAAATTACCAAGCTAAACGGAGAATTCAAGTAGTCTTCAGCTACCAACCGGGAGATCGCGTGTTCGAATCTCACTAGAAGTTAGTGAAATGCGCACCGATGACAGTTCCTAGAGAGGATGGATCAACTGTACACTGCATCTCGTTTTTTAAGCACAAATTGACTTTAACTACAGTATCTATTGAATCCACACACCAGCAAATGTTAAATTACGGCTCAGGGTCCGATTACGCTCATCAATTACAGCGATGCTAGTTCTAAAGCCATGCCTGCTAATGCTGTCAAATCACAGAGACGTAAACGGAACCAACATCCTCCATACCTAGTCGATAGTCAGCCTAATCCTTCGGGTGGCATGGCAGCTAGGCACCGAAAGGGTGTCACAGCTGAACGATTAACTTATTATTAGCTGACATCCATAAAATTTGTAGACCAGTGGTTTGGGATTCGACTTACTGGAACGCCTACCGTGTGAACTGCATGACTTTCTTGATGAACATTTGTTTGGTTGACAGAGCACGTATTAGTGAAGAGGTCATCGAATTGAAAGCTGCAGTCGATTTATTAGCCATTGGCATCCAAAAGGTGTTATGTTAGGGTTTGACGAAATTCTATCCGGTTTTCTTGAAAGAAAACTTTCTGAAAGCCCTTTGACAGCCCACGACCAGTTTCGCTTTTTTGGGGTAGGCGCAATCTCCGAGTTTCCGACAATCTTATGTACTATTTGCTTTGCTGTCCATGATTAAAAAGGTTGTCTTTGGCAATCATTGATGAATGCAACTCACTATTCATCGGTCATGATGTAGCGAAATCTAGAGACACTGGGTCCGTTTGGACGGTCGTTGCCGAAACAACCAGTGACAGCTCCGAGGTTAACATTGTCACTATATGATCAGTTGACAAATACGCTTATGAAGTACTCGGCTCAGACCATAACGAAAGCGGTTGGAAAATTCGGGTAATCGGTTCAATTCAGTCGGGTATTTCAATCACAAATTGTGTACGCTGACACTTTGTTTAGGGTTCCCGCAGCGTTTGTGCACCGACAGTGCAAGATGAGAAAGGGGATTGAAAATGAGACGAAGACCAGAGTAAATAGTCGATTGAAGTTTGATATAAGCGAGTGGATACAACAGCTACAATGAATGACTAAGAGACTTCGCCGCGCCCTCAACCTCAGAGTCGACAAGAACCGAAATAACCAAGACCCGCTGTGCTCAGCCTCCAGGTTATCCTTTTTCTGGGCCGCGACCTCTTCCAGTTAGGGTCAGTAAACAGGGCAGAACGAAGAGAACATAACCAAGCCATCGCACTTGCTTCAGCAGCATCGCATCCTTAAGCGATTATTTGCACTTCAGTAAGTCGATGTTCGCACGACAAATTTGTAATGCTTCGGGGAAAACAATCACTTTCGTTTGTTTTCAATCAACTCTGGTTAGGTTTTACAACGGCAATGAGTGCACTACTGCGCTATAAGTCCTTCCCATTACTGAGGGGTTAATTTTATGTAGCTGTTACAGGTGTTTTTTTAACAAAACCTACACGGCCTATGAAAACCCTAACATCTAGAAGAGGTACGATTACTCACATAAATGAAATTTCTAACCACTTCGAGCGTCTCGAACGCTATGACAAGGTTTAATGTCACATCCGCCCAATTTGGATGCAAGACTCTCGGAACATCTGCACAATTCGGTCACTAAATTCTTCCTTGGAAGTTCAACTCTGGGGAAATGGAAACTGTAAGGGTTTTCCCCTAATAAGTTGGAATTACACTGAACTTTGAAGATAACAATGGACAACCCTGATGAACACCATTTTTGTAATGTGGACCCTCAAGCGTCCACAGATAATGGAATATAAATAACTGTGATGAAGATCTTCGGCACACATTTAAATGAAAGCAGCTTAATCAAATGCGCTGGAAGCTGCTTCTAGATCTAGGATGATACTTAGTGATTTTCTGTCTAAGAAGTTACTGACGAGCAGCAATAGGACCGATGCACTCGCAACCAGAACGGAATCATGCTTGGTTCTCACGATATTCTCTCATGAGTGCTGGTTGATGTTACTTGTTGGCAGCTTAGAAGAGAAGGCAACCAGACTGATGCTTCGATTATCCCCCTATTCGATTCTGGTGCATTTATGATTAGAAAAGAGGAGGCCAGCCATTCCTCGAGGACTTCCATCACTTTGGATCCATAGTTCTGCGAGATGGTTTCAAGGACTTGCAGCCTTTTTGGCCCAGTACTACTCGTAAATTGGAATAACTTTCGACTGCTTACAATTTTTACCGGATTTCAGTTTTCAGCCTTTTCCATCCACTATTTCTCTCGACCGTTCTTGAGGCGGTGATCCAATCGCCACCTAAAGATCCGTCTTGTTGTACCACCTTAGTCACTACAAAGCATCGATTTCCTGGTTTCAATGAGGGCTGTAGAGATTCAGCCTGCGCTGGGTCTCAGCTTTGTTTCGAAAGCACCTTTCGTAGACATTCATAAAACTTTTTGCTTGGTTGACAGGCTTGATTTATATTTGAGCTGGTGGTGGTGGGCGTTTTTGGTAGATGCAGGTATCAGAAACTCAACAATAAGTCAATGGGCAGATAGACACCAGGATACCAATCGTTCGTAAAACAGACGAAAGTCTTAAACGGACGATTGACAGCGACATCTTATTCGGGGAGCACATCGTGCGAAATCACGACAGTGTGTCTTTCGGAGACACAGCATGCGCTAACGTTCAGCGCGCAGAGTGTGTAATTAAGGGCTGGCTGTCGATGGAATGCTAGCAGGTGGTAGTGAAGTGCAGAGACTTAGAAACAGCAGGCATCGCACTAGCAAGGGAACCTTTAAGGACGGGAAATGACGGGTCTGTTATTCTACGCTGCGCGGGCGGATGTTACTTCCCGAGCATACCGGCCAAAAGAGGGATTTAAGTGAGGCACACCCAGGTGGAGTTTTTGACTCGCAATTAGCCCATAGTGCAGCGAGAATATGTAGGACTTTATTTCGGCATGCTGCCCGTATCATTTGAAATCCGTCATGAAGAGACTGGATCTTACAATGACGTGATGGTATGTACGCTTCCATAACCCACTGAGCTATTCTGGTGAGTGTACATATGACAGCCTCCGATACCAGGTTGGTCAATGGACAGAAGTTTGACTAACACAGTCTTCTCGTTTTCCAGGTTGGGGGTTTGAACGTGCATGGCGACCTGCTTCTCAAAAATCAAGGCTGCCAACGACCGCTGCCTCTGCTTCTGAGACAAAGGCTTTGGTTGAGGATGTTAATCGTCTCCTTGGAACCTCAGTGGCTTCGGAAATAAGCGAATGCCTTTTGAATCTCAAGCACCGTTGAGCTGTTGGTCCTGACGAAATCCGCTCTGTTAAACGATGGAGGTGAAATCCTCAGTCAGTGCTTGTCTAACTAATTTGCATCCATCTTGGAGAAAAAGACCGTCCCAACTGGGTTGAGTTGATAGTAGTGCTCATTTTCAAAACGAGTGCTCGCAGTGTGAGGAATTAACCTGACCACCGTTTTGACTAGACTATGCGCCGCTTATTCTACATAGTCCTATGAAGGTGCGTAAAGAGAGGACCTGACAACTACACGCAGGGATCCAGCCGGGAAGGGGCTATATGGACCACGTCTTTGAACTCCGTCAAGTGTGAGAGTAACGGCATGCATATGGGCGCTCTACAAACTTGTCCCTTGGCTTCAAGAGTGCATTCGATTCCGTAGACTAATTAGCTCTTCCCAACACGCTTGCACCACAGGGTATGCCCCATAATTTCGCGAATATCATGCGATGTTTGTATTCACATATTGTGGGCGTGTACGGGAATCTCTCCGAAAGCTTTCCCACAAGCAGCGATACACAAGGATGTCCACTTTCTCGTCATTGGTGAGATAATGAGGCAAATACTGGAAGGCCACCAAACCTTGCTCACCGAGCGAGAACCTTGTCGACCTGAAATATGTAGACGATGCTTTTCTCATTTTTAAAGAGCCGGGAGTACGAGCATTAATTGAAAAGGTGACCAAGGTCATTCCACGCCTTCGGCATGTGCTCCGCGCCCACAAAGTGGAAAGTCATGCTGCAGGACTAGTAGTCTTTCAACATGCAGCTGAGAATTCAAGAAGTGATGCTGGAGGTGGTGGAACAGTATACGTATCTCGGAAATCGCACTAGCTCTGACGGCAGTGTGACAGACGAGGTGAACGCATGAATCTCGAAGGTCAGAATGGCGTCTGCAAACTTGCTCCACTTGTTGTGTCAAAAAAACATCTCACTGAATTTGAAAGACTCGTGTACCAGACTACAGTGCTGGCTGTATTGAGGTATGGCTGCAAGACATGGTCACTTCGGGAGGAGGATCTGACACATTCAGGTCTTTGACTACCGATGTCCGAGAGCTGCAGCTAGAATCAGCTAGAACCGGCGAATTCGCAATGAGCTGAACAAAAGACGGGGTTTTGGTTAAGCAGAAGGTAATTCCCTCAATGAATGAACCCAGCACTTCAAGCTGAGGTGGCTGAGCCATGTTTTACACATGCCGGGTTACCGCCCGGCAAGACGAGCACTGTTTTCCGTGCCCATTTGGATTGGCGGGAACCTAGAGGTGGACGGAATGTCAAATGGCAGGAGGGAATGAAAGATGTTACGAAAAGTTTGGGTGCCGTTGGTGCTGTTCGCCTTCCAGAATGGGGTCACGTGACCTTTCCTGTGCTGAGCTGGAGACACTCAACGATATGGTGGTTAACCGATGTCAGTTTCTATCCAGATTGTCTTAATGCTGGAGGTGTAGGTACTTCGGACGTTTGTGATAGGCTAACCCTACCTGTGCCATTTCTTTCCTCTTTCCATAATAAGGCTTTATTAGAATAAATTGTCACGGTTGTGCGACAGTGAAGCACCAGCGTTCTTATCTGGTGTTACTGTTAATGATGATGAAGATCCTTTGAAGTAATAGTCTGAGCCGTAAGGAAACGAGTATAAGGAGCGTTTTTTTGGGGGCCTTTTCTTGGCACTCACGACTGATCCCTGCCTAGTCCGGACGCGCACGGAGTAAGACATAAGAATCGGACAAATAATACTACTATGTACGACACATGCCTTTGGAGGCGCATCACACACTATTTTCCATTGTCCAGGATAGTCTCACATTCTAGATCACATGCAGTTTCCTTGTCTTTCTGGGAACTGGTGTAACTTGGAGAAGACTAGCGTTCCTCGGCTGTCGGGACTGAAAACATGGGCTCATTTTGAGTACCCGATCCACAGTCTCCAACTTCAAAGTCTATCCCACAAGGAATGGAGAGGGGCCGAACCGAACCGAACATGCAGGGAGTAAGGCACGGAAGTCTGACTCATGATACTATTGCACACACGAGGTGCTTTCTGAGAGGGACCGGAATCTTTTTTTCTAAAAGTTTTCTGACCGCAATGAATAACGGGTCTGGGCGATCGGAACGTGCGGTTTTCACGGCCGATCTTTCCTCGGGAGGATGCAGCATACCTGTTTCTATAATTATGGGAAAGATGTTCGGCTGCGGTGAAACGCCTTACCGTTCTCACAATCCCATCGCAGCAAACAGTACGACTGTACCTGCATACCACCTCATAATACGATTTACTGCAGTTTGGAGAACCACTGCTCTTAGTTGGACTCCTTCCCGGCATGACTGAACTCTAAGGCACTGTGCTCCAAAAAGTGTAGATAGCGGGAACTCTGGAGAGGTGAAAGCGCACACCCGTGGGGGGAGCAATGAACACAGCTTATTAGCACGAGTTAATTACCGAGGTACTGTCCTCTCGCGCGAGCTGTGCGTTATAAGGGTAGTCGGATGTTGAAAAATCGAAGCAAAAGGAAGCTATTCCCTTCGTTTCAGAAAGGTTTGGTAAACAATCGGTAGTTTTTAATTGGGCAACGTTTCGCTTTTGACACAAAAGCTTCATCAGGCCAAGTGAGCAGGGCACCAAATTGGCCAGGTTATGAGGCAGACGGAGAACCAATCAGTAAGTCCTCTTCAGGTTATCACACTAGCTCAGTGTTGAGTGTCAATTAACGGCTATTGTCGGTTAGTGTGGTTGCCAAAATCGTGAATTGATAGGCTGGAGGAGTTTCAAATAAGTTCTGATCGGCTCTTGTTCCTTAATCTTCCACTTCGGGATGCTTCAATTGGTGATTCACCGCGGTTGCCACTGGTAGATTTTCCTTGGTCTTCGTGGGCTTGTGAGCGTTGCGTCAAGTTAGTTGGGGGAGGGGAGTTGGGTAAGGCTAAGTGGAATCCAGATGATGACTACTCCCCCTTCTGATAATCGCACACCAACACGTGTTAGCTCGATTGATCCAAGACCGTTCTCCACACGCTTGCCAGTTCCACGCCTTCTATTCTGTTAACACTGGGATGCTTGGCGATTTCTACCGCCTCGGCTATCAGTCTCTGTGACGTGGACCGTAGTCCTCGCCTCAAAACCTCAACATTTTCTAAATCTATTTTGTGTCCCGTGTCCAGTGCGTGTTCCGCAGTTGCCGAGTCTTTCAGTGACGTCTGATATTCATCCGTTTCTCGGCAGCCTGCTTATTTTTCTACTATGCTCTTCTATTCTGATGTGAAGTTCCCTGGCCGTCTGTCCTATATAGACCTTAGTGCAGTCGTTACACTTAATTTTGTAATCACAGTCCCTGGTTCTGTTTGCTGGGAGGCGATCCTTCCATTGCACAAGTGTAGAGCGCAAAGTGTTTCCCCTTTGGAAAGCTACTCTTATGTTAGCTGTGTTTAGAATTCTTCGAATGACCTCCGATGTCCCTGGTTTATTTGGAATAACAGCGGTCCCGAACCATTCCCTGTTGGGTTTTGCTACCGGTACCAACACCCTTCGCAACTGACGCCTAATCAAGCTAGCTGGATATCCACTACACCGAAGTTTGTTCTTTACTTCAATTTGGGCCGCTGTCCGATCAGCTTCTTCTGTGCACAGGGCCCTTACACGCCTAAACATTGATGAAGCAATATTAGAGAATACTGATTTCGAATGGGCAGACGAGTAGTTCAGAACTGCCCCAGTTTACCAAGCCTTTCTGAAACGATGACTTCTCAATCGGTTCCAAACTTTTTCCATTGGATTGGAAGCTATTCCCTCTTGTGCTGATTCCTCTCATAAGGAGAATCACCGCAGTGTTTAAAACAATCAACTGTCACATATCAAACGGTAAGATCAACATATCGTTCTCAACCACTGAACGTCACAACGCTTCACTAGTGTTTCAGGAGTGAAACTTATTACTTGTATGTACTTGGTAGGGTGACAAATTTCAAACATTCCTTTGAACAACAAGTACATTTAGCACACGAACTAGAAAAGTCCTGAGAGCTTGAATTAAGTAAATAATATCAATGTAATCACAATTATGCTGTTATCTTACCTGCCATCATTAAGTATGGCACGATGCACTTGACCGATGCTAGCTGCGGCGAACGGGCGCTCATCGAATTTCGCCACAAGACTGGACCAGTTCGAACCGAGTGATGCAGTGATTACCTTGTGCATCTGCTTCGCCGGCATAAAATCAGCCGCTTGCCTGACTCTCTCAAAAATTTTCTGAATTTTTGGACTGATAGTATTTTCATCTGCAATCGAAAAACAACCGCATACAAATGTGAGGAAGGACGTCAAGGTTGTAGAGCCTCGTTAAGTGACCATTACGCGATATCACTAGGACATCTCACTCAATAGTGAATCCATACAAAATCAATCCCATAAAGTCCAAGAACTACACGTATGGTTCGTTTCTGCCCATAACGTGTCGCTAGGACTGTTCATCTGATTGCCGGTTGCCTATTATGAGTACAGGCACATGATCGATTCGTAATTTTCCTCACACAGTGGTTTGGTGCTAAGGCATGTAATAAACTTGTACCGGGGTCAACACAACAGATAATAATGAGTCAGACTGGACTAGACAAGCATGCGCTAAGGGATGCGTTCTCATGTTGTATGTGGATAAGTACCGCTTGAGAGTCTTTCTGCAGTGAAATCCCAAATTACTCTGACGGATAGGAAAACAGTGACTCTGACAAAGATTCATCGTTTTGACGAGTTCCGGAAAGGAATTTGGTCACTATGCACAAAGTCATTACGACCATGCTATTGCGAAGCACTCTGGATGTAAAAGAAAGAAACATGCTGGTTAGCTGGTAATTCATACGGAAAATTATTAGCAGAATAGAAGTACAATGATTCTCCTTGGTTTTCTAGTCTGTTCCCTGAGCTTGGGAGTTGGATTCCAAACGTCTCATTATTATTCGAGGAGACATCATCAGTGCGGGGTCGGGTGGGTACCCACTGAGTGATTGCCCATTAGATAGAATACTCACTCGGGCAAATGTGTAGAATTCTCTTTCAGAAAAATTTGGTGTTCTTGATAAGTCTTCACTTAATCCTAAACACTCAACATGTATCCAGAGTTTTTACTGGGGTTGTTGGAGTTGTTCACTCCAATATTCAATCACACTTGAACCTCAGCGACTTCGGTTTGCCTGTTCCAGGCAAACTAGTTAGCGAAAACAAAATTAACAGGTGATGCTGACTGGTTCGGTGTCACAGTGATAGACATTTCACACTAGTATCTATCCGATTTGGTATAGCAACAGGGCTATTTGAAGGCTTAGAATTATAAAGCGACCAAAGAACTGAGAGAAATGGAACACATATTATACCTCTAACCTGACAAAGGCTCATTATGAAGAGAGATGACTACCTACCTAGTATCTTATCATATACTCGGAGGTTCAACGTTGATAACACCCCAGGAAACAACCAACTGGTAGGGAAACGTATCACTAGACAACTGCAAGTTCTGAAGCCTCGTTGTTGATTCACACAGGTGGAATACCAGGAAGTCATGGGAATTATAATTCCAAGTAGGCGCGGTGTCTTAAAAAGACACTGTCTTAAAGACAGTACTAGTCGGACACTAACCATTTGCGACGCCGCTGAGCCACAAAGTTGTACGTCTTTCGGTGAAATACCTGGACCCGGTATGCAGAAGTTTACCTTCTCCTTGTTTAAAAAGTTCTTTTGAACTGACAACCTGAATAGCATCCCGATGGATTCCCGGAGGTTATTCTCCACTGATATCGACTCATTATTCACCAATGTACCCGTTCAGGAGATAGTTAGTTTCTTACGTGATTTTATTCTCAGTCATAATATTAACCTAGGGCTCCCTGTTGAATACAGTAAAGACCTAATTTTACTCTGTACGAACAATGGTAGATGTGAATTCGAGAGAGGCATACAATCTCACGGTGCTGTTACGGGCGTCTCCTAAGGCCTCAGGACGGTTGGAAGAGGGCATCTTTGGAGACGTACACTCTCTGGGGTGCATTCTTTGCACCCCACTGAAATGCACCCAATGTGATCTGCTGCAATTTAACCTCTGCTAAAAAGTCCTATATTCACTGCTTTCTCGTGACAGAGGCGCTTTACCGAAGTGAGAGGTCTAAAACGGGCGTCAGGCGCTATAAGCTGCTTGACGGTCGACGGGGTGTCAGTCTACCGGAGCTGACGCAATCCTGATTACAAAACAACAACGGCGCGAATACAAACAAATATGCCTGGATTGAGCCGATGACGGAGTTGCTGATCACCTGTTCTCTGCATGTTTCCTGCTGCTTTGCACGTTGCACTTGGTTGTGCAAAGGCTAGAGGCGCACCCCCGATCGAAAACCAGGTGGCGCTGGGGACGCAACCCGTAACAAGTCCCCATGAAATTCCAACGATAATTTCTCTACTAAACAGTTCTGCTCATGCTACGGTGTCCCCGGGAAAGCGACGCACTCTTTTCTGGCCTAGAGGCTAGGGTGATCAGAAAGCGAGTTGGGGTTCTCAGTGTAAGAATCCCTTCATTAATTGCTGGAATGTTGTTGATGCTCCCAGCCAAAACATAGGCATGGCACCATCTTTACGACTTTCAGTCAGATATCAGCTATCTTCCGGAGACCCGGCTACCTACCTCCAATACATGAATCCAAGTTTCTGGATCAGACGTTCCTTTCTAGCTTAATCACAGAGGACTAGCGAATACTCAGGTGCTACGAGTGTCGTAAATAGCCGAGTCAACAATGCACTCGTCTAGAATCCAGAAAGTGCGGTGACCCGTTTCAGAGGGCCCACCTGAACTTGAATGTAACGGCTGCTTACGCCTCTAAGTCCGTATTCGACCCAATCGCAAAGGAAGAGTCTCATGAACAATTGCAGCAGGTGGTCAGCAAGATTTAAAGACGATAATTCTGGATAGTAGCGAGTAACTGGAACGCTCAAGCCCATAAACGAGACAATAACGCGTGCCATACACTTGGCCGGTTTGAACTGGGTCGGTGCTGAGAAAACGGTAATAGGATCAAAAACTTTGCCCCCACTAATCAGCTCGTTGTTACCAATACCCTTTTTCGGCAAATACCTACTGACATGGTGTGAGCCAGGATTAAACTCCACCTCGCTACCAGATAAAAAAAGTGTCTCCCAAAGCGCACCAGCAGAGTACCACTTACTCACCAGGAAAACCAAGAGACACTCTGCGAAGCAACAACCACCAGACTGGATGTTAGCGGCTCTCACCCTTCAGCTGACTGATCGGTTCAGGTAAACGACCAGTGCGTAGCTTCGAAAACCTCTATACAACAAACCGCTGTATACCAGCTAAGCGATGTGCGACGATATTTCAAAGATTGGATATCTGGGGAAAAAGTACCGTTATCCAAGAGAGCAGCCGTAGCCCTATCACGACACACGCTCCGGCGAAAGACCACTGGATCAGCCAGGTGAGATTGTATTTCATATTGGTCGGACATGGCATCAGATAAGGTGACTTCCGCAAACCGTTTCGTCTCACATGCGTGGCTTCAGGAAGCCTTCGGTCTCAACAGTACTCGCTACGTGGACCAAACATGATGACACGATGAACCGATGGGCGGAATACTTTAAACAACTGTTAAACCCATCGGCCGAAACTCGAAAACTTGAAACCAGTTCAGCCTCAATACCATATAATGTCAACTGTGGACAGCCAAGTAAACCGGAGATTGCAACGATCGTAAAAAAAAGCTGAAGTTAGGTGACCGAAGTAACCCGACGTACCTACTATTAGAACAAGTCTTTCGCTGTACATTCGAAAGCTTAGATTAATCACCGGGCCGGAAACAATTTATTTATAGGACGGTCTCAGGAGTACCCACTGCCCTGAAGTGTTAAGATGTAACGCTTCCTCGTTCAGTACAGGCTCTACGGTGAATATAACAGTATTTGTTGTAACTAACTGCAATCCCCGCTCCAGTACCTAAGTGTCGGAAAAAGAATCACCAACAAGGAACACAACGGCTTTATTGCAAACAAGCGAGTGCAAAACTTACAAACAGAATCGCGGTATTTAAAGCGCACATTTGAACTTGAATCTAGGCTGTCCGATAAGCTTGAGTGAGTGGTTGACGTTGCTTCTATTACATGTCCGAACACTCATCATCGTCGACCGTTGCTGACTGGATGTTTGAGCGTCCAGTCGGCAGCTGGCTTTCTTGGTCCGGATGCTTGACGGCTTCTCTACTGCGATTTTGCTGGAGTTCAAGGGTCTCAGTAAGTTTCGGGCATTCTGGGATCATTTTCAGGAACGTGAGCTTCCTGACAGTATTCTTTGTCTCACTAGTATTAGTGAGAGTTGTATTCCAAGATCTTTCATGATAAAGTACTTGAAGACAGCCACTCTCAGGTGGTTTTCTCATCATCACTGTCCCAAACTAATACTTTGCACCTTTACACATTTACCTCACTCTTTTCTTGAGGCTTGTCACTGTGTATTGCCTCCACACATTAGATGTACTTTTCCCCTGTTTTATTGCCCAAACCAACCGAGTGAGGACACTGTCTCAGCCAACCGTCCCCGAATAACATTTCAAGGCGGAGTGCATATCCATGCCAACTTTGTGGCCAGCAAGGAAAGTGAACCTCAGCATAACTTTCCCCAGAGAAGCATATCTGGTGTTCAACAGTCCCTCCACTTTTTCCAACAACCGTTTCAACTTCCAACACTAGATCACCTACTTTTGTACCACAACCAGAAGGCTCACAGAAGACTCACTTAACAGTAGCTACACCAACAACATCAATTGCAGTGTCAGTAATACCAGACTGTCAGGCTGGTGAGTGAATCAAGAGACGCCTAAGTAACTTGAAGGCTCTGCAATTACGTAGTGTAGAGATAAGGTAAATGGTCATAGGGGTCCAAAGTGAAAAAGAGCATTGGGGCGATAACGTGACAAAGCGCTTGATGACTGACCCCTTTCATTTGCCCCTTATGCCCTCTTTATTAAAGGCTCTATGTTAATTTATTCACACTAAGCCTTTTAATAAGGGGGACATAGACGGTGCTGCTGCTGCTGATGACAGTCATGATCCTATCTTGGTTTGTACCAAAGACTGCATTTTTAAAGCACACTTTTTTTGTTGAGACAAGATGACAAAATACCTTCAGTGAAGTCATGTACAGGACATAGCCAGAGAGGATATCAAATTATTGCATGAAAGTACAATCCAGGTCCGTGCACATACCCGTGTTTTACGGCCTGTGTAAACTTTTGGCGAAAAGTGTGGGCCTATAGGTGACCTTGTGCTGGATCCGAATGTTTCATGTGGAGGCGAAGGGCCCCAGTAGTCCGACGTTTTGAGCAGTGTCAACCGACTTTGTCACACACAAAAAACAACGAATATCAGTCCCTGGCCCAACCCTATTATTTCACTTGTTGCGTGCAACGGAATCGTCTGCTGGAACCCTAAAAAACCTCTAGATATGCGCAATTTGAAAGTGACAGTTCACCTAGCGCAACACATTTCCGCCTTCCTACGATATTTTTCCAAGGGATCACTACGTTTGCAGTGATGCCGGTTTAAAGCAAAGGCCATACCCAACCTCAAAAGACGACCTAAAGTAAGTGAAAATAAGTGCGCACACACCGACGCACCGTTAAGTTACCGTAAACTGACCATGCCACCTCGATCGGTAGCAGAAAGTTTGCAAACAAACCGCCAAGCCCAGCAGTAAAGCAACGGCGTTATCAGTTGCATGTGAAGGATACATCAACCATGAGCAGACCCGTCCGGTTTCCCAGATGCAAACCACATTAAGGTATTTGCATGCGCTATCGACGTAATTGGCCGCGAACACGCCGGGGGCAAACATTTGAAAGAAGCACGAGTGCTCCTCTTACTACGTTCTTTATCCGATAGAATAAATTCCATTTAACCACTTCATGGAAGCTAGTTCAAGTTCAACTAACAGTAGTTGGCAGTTACGCACATCAACGAAAGAACCTGTGAGGCTTTTCGGAATAAACAGGCAAACCATCCGATCATGCGGAATTAGTGTAGACAGCACAGGGACAATTTGACTGTGCGTCTTACCTTGAATGCTCAGCATTTGACCGAGCTTGAGAGCGGCGCCGCGCATGCGACAGAGAGTATCCACGATACGTTCTAGATTAGCATCCGTAAGGAATGGGTTGTTGATCTCGCCAGCTGAAGTGAGTGAGTCTGTAAGCATTCAACACAAACAACCAATATACACATACCACCATAACCGATTTTCCTCTTTGTCCATTCGGTGGCTGCGCCAAGACTCAGTCCGATAGCCAGATCTGAAAAGTAGTATACCCAACACAGTGGCTTACTTCCGAATCCAGCAATCCGACCAATACGAGAAGAGGGGACACGCCGCTCTTTGGCCGAACTCAGTTGCTGAAATGGAAGTTTAGTTGCGCAAAAGTGACAGGTTACCCGGGAGGCCGTGAGTGTTTCGATGGTTTCACTCATAGGATGCGGAGTGGGAATCATAGCTGTAGGATTTCTCACTGTGCTTGACATAGTAAATTTGTCTAAGTTGGGATCAACGGATAAGGGTGGGGTTGCAGAAAACTCATCAAATTCTGTTTTCCCGGATGATGCTTGATTGTAGACTGGCATGTCATGGCCAGGAATGCATCCGGAGGAGGAACGAGATGACTGCAGTAGTCTTCGTAAAAGGATCACATTCTGTTTGCCCATAAGCTCAGCTCTGTCCAACAAATAGACACATAGCTTATATACGTCAGAAGGAGATATTGTGAACTGGCTGGAACCAAGCTCGCGTAAACTCTCACGAACAGTGGAGTGCTGCCAATAATAAGCTGTATCATTCACCTGATCCTTGACGGAAGCACGCAGAATCATCCTGAGTCCTCCAAAGACCCCTGATGCGTCGCGGAGACGGTTCTGCATGAGTTATTATGCCAGATAAATTTGGCGACGGTTCAGCAAGCTTCAGGATCCTCACAATGAGGCCAAACGATCCCGAAATACAATGGTACAGTCGTCGATGATGTCAAACCGAAACTGAGTCACAGGCTCCTGAGTTAAACTGAATGCTATATAAAAAACAATATCACCCATTGATGTGAGACTACCGACTCCGTCATGTCAGGTCTTCGCAAATCACCCGAGAAAACATCAAAAGCCAGTAAGCAAATAATTATGCATAACACCTGACTTGCATGAAGGGTGGATGAACTAGAACACGTTCAGCTATAGCACCCTTTCGGTGCCTAGCTGCCATGCCAACGGAAGGAGGCACGAAGGATGAGATACAGCCAGGCTGCTCAATCTAGACAGGAGTAGTTGAGATGCCCAGGTTGGGTTCGAAACAAGGACCTTTCTGTCCGTAAGTTGGCGCTTTAACGACTGATCTATCTCGAGTTGATAAACTAGAATACCGAAAGGTGAAGGACAAAGCTTTTACTATGGAACGGTAGATTCGATCATTCGAGCGGTAAGCATTCCTTGCGAACAAAGATCACTCACAGGGAACAGCCCGACCAGTCTTAGTTAAAGGCAGTCTCACACGGGGGGGGGGGCATTCTCTGTCCAGCGTGCGAGTGAATAATGATTTTGGCACCAATACATTGGTACACTGATGGTGACCCTCATTTATCGGGCCAGCAATAGTACAAACATCCCTTTATGAAGGCCACCTTTATCGTCCATCTATGCTGCCGCAATATAGGAGTTAGAAAAACTCCGTTAGAAAACCACCACCGTAAACTAGAAATGCATCATAGGCCCTCGCGTGAGTCCAAACTTATGCACGAACTCAAAGTAAACCTCTGCATTCCACTGTGGACGCTCCCTCTAGGGCCGGACAACCCTACCGTCGAGGCTGCCTAAAGCCATGTTAAGTCTACATAATTATATTAGATGTTTGCCGGGTGATGTAAGTGATGTGCGTGGTGTGGCACCACTAGACGATACTATAATGCGAATTTCGGTATTATAGCGACATCCAGAGGTTGAATTAAAATTTGCCTGCCCACTGCTGGAACCACCACTTTTGGAAGAGACGGACCATCAAAAAGTCACATTAATTAGTCTATAAAGCGTAATCAGGTAGTGATCTTTATTGATAGATGGTCTTTCAGGAGTAATCAGGTCTAAAGATGAGTAGTAGTCGTTCAGCTGTAACGCCCTGTTGGTGTCTAACTGCCGTACCACCCAAAGGAAGAACGAGGGCTGAGATACTGCCAAGTTGCCCAAGCTTAGACAGGGGAAGTCGAGAGGCAGAGGTCGGGTTCGAACCACGGACCTTCCGGTCAGCAAATTCGCGCTCGAACCACTGAGCCATCTCACCCCCTTTAAAGCTGATACTGTATTCGTAATGCGGAAAGAATACCGACACAGTGGAGCACCTGGACGGTGATTCTCATATTCAAAGGGGGTGCAAGAACCTCGTGTGAAAACCAGCGGAGCATCAGTCTAATTGCCTTAGCTTCCAAGATGCTCTCTGGTATTATCCTATGCAGGTTGATCCATCATTGGGAGCTAGATTCACAATAAAGATGGGATCCGCCTTGGCCGGGGTTGCATCGACCATATTTTCACTTTGCGACAAGTGCCAGAGCTGCGTCGCCCCGTCCGGCGGCCAACAAACATAGTCTTTCCAGACCTCAAAAATGCTTTTGACTCCGTTGGTCGTCGGAAACTGTGACAGGGTCTGGGAATGAAGAATAACCCTTCCAAATCCCTCCTGTGGGCGCGTGCACGTCTACACCAAATTCTCTCCTGAGTTCACCACATCTAGTAGTGTCAGGCAAGGATGTCTTCTGTTCCCCTTTCTCCTTAAATTCACTATTGATTTCCTTCTCCAGGCTTGAAACCTCGGGTAAGAAAATACTACCGGAGTGTTCGCTCACAGAAATTGAGTACGCTGACGATATTACTCTCCTCACATGAAATGTCAACCATTTTAAATAACGTAAATAACTGTGCCACAGTTCGATATGCGCTCTGCACACGTGCTACTGCAATGGTGGGGTCAAACTCAAATCTCATGCCGGTAAAGGAAACAATCGATGTGGTCGATACGTTCGTCTATCTGGGCAACTCCATTAGTCTCAGAGGACTAGCGAAAAACGAAATCGCTCCCCGAATTGGGAAGGCCAGGGAGGTGTTTGCCAACCTCCAACATTTGTGGCGCAGAAGTGACGTCAGCTTCACTATCAAGGGTAGAGTGTACAATATCGCAATCAAATTTCTTCTACTTTACGGATCACAGACGTGGCTGTTGGGTGCGGACGATCTTTGGAGACTCTGTGTTTGGCCATAGGTGTCACCGAGGCGTTCCGCAGGTTTGCTGGGAACATCAAGTCAGTAAAGCTGATGTACGCCAGCGGGTTTTAGAGATGGTCAAATCTGCCTCGATATATCAGGTGATCACTCCACAGGTTACGCTGGTTAGGTCATGCACTTCATGCGCCCGAGGACCATGTGTTTCGTAGACAGAACTTCACCCAGCCGTGCTTCGAATGGAGACGATTCAGAGAAAGCCAGTGCATGACCTTGCAAAGAAGCACAAAAGCCACTACTGTTCAACATAGTCCGTCTGACCAGATGGTGACCGCTGGAAAAGACTGGTTAGTGGCCCTCACAGATACGGCTTTGTCACTCACCAATGGCGATCTTGCATCAAAACCATCACATTTGCTGTGTAACTCCAACTTCTTATCATACTGGACAAACAGATCCATTTATCGTCAATGCAAGGATTTGACCGTTGCCTCCAACGCGTGGCTCTCGTTCCCTTATTCTCCTTATCCTCGGTGAACGAAGCTGCAGCATCTGGAAGCATTGCGCTTCGGTGCACGGTTTGTGAGCTGAAAAACCGAACTGGACTGGACCTATAGCCAGTTGCAAACTCTTCTGTCTATATCGAGGTTTGGCTCGCATGTCGCCGGCACTGAGTGGCCAAGCAGTCTTGGAAGATCGTGGTGCACAGAGGTACTCCGTGATCAGCAGGCGTTCACCGACGTCCATGCGTGTTGAGTTGACCATGTTGACCATGGAACTGACCCTCAGTAACGCCAAGTCTGCCTACATGAACTTCGATACTCCCGGGAAACATCATCGTCATCAACACCTACAGCACATTAGTCCCCAAACACTGAGGCTTTGCTGCCGTAAAACCATAATTTATTTGAAAGATTTATTGTAAAGAAAAGAATAAAAGCAGAGGGGAAAGGGAATTTGTGCTAGAATAGCAATATCACTAGGAACTGTCTACACCTTGTAGTAACGTTATTTTCCTCAGCTTAGTTCTCGGTCTGTGCCTCCCAAGCTAGCGCTCACGTCAAAAACAACCACCAAAGATGCACGAGGTATATTAAGCCCCGAAACGAAGTCAAGAACATTTGTACAGCGCTTCATATATATAGTGTAAGCGTCGAAAACATCCTGGAAATTCTGACGCCTTCTGGATGCGGCATTGGCAACCGGCAATACTGCGTCATGATTGGCTTTTGGGTCCAGGTTTTCGACCAATCACATCTCGGCTTGATGCTGGGGCGGCACGCGTCCCGAAATTTTGGCCAATCTTGCGCGGGGTAGGCTTCTCGGCCGTAGCAGCACCTGACTGCGAGCGGTAAAGCGGGATCCGTGTAGAATTCCGCCTAACACACCTCTAAACACTCATTCAGACATTTGGATAGAAAGTGACAACTATACCGTTGACGTCGATCAACTAATAATAGTAATACTAATAATAATCCTTCACCTGTACCACTATTTCGGTGCACAGCTGCCAGTCCACGCGAAGAAACCGCGAGGGCTTAGACACTGCCAGGTTGCCCATGCCTAAACAGGAACAGTCGAGATATTGAGGTTGCGTTCCAACCACAAACCTTTTGGTCAGTAATTCCAGGCCTTAACCACTGACCGATCTCGAGCTCACATCGACCAGCAGCCATTTCTTGCAGCGCCCCCAACCAGGCGCAGTGGTGATCACGCGATCACAATCCTGGAGGTCGAGTCGCACGGACAGCATCCGGACTCTTCGCAATCTGTTCCATACTCCTCCGCCAGGTCAAGTGATATCCACCACTCTGCTTCCGGCATTCTGAATTGGGAATGGAAAACAGCACTCTCTTCGTCAAATGCAAGAAATAGCCTAACCAATGCAGATCCTGGTGCTATGTGCATTCTTCGCTGGAAGTCCCGTTGGAAAACCAAAAACTCGCTTTCTAATTACCTCGTTACGGATCCGCCGACACCAGCCTAGACGGGCTATGGTTCTGAGACAACGGTTGTCGAGACGTCTCAGTTCCGCAGCTCGAATAAGCCAGTTCTCACAGTTGTGGAGCAAAACAGACTGTACTGTAGCCTGATGCATAAGTTCCTTCAGATACAGTGATACGCCGCTTTACCACCGGAGCCGCACCAAATTAGCACTTAAAAACAAACAGATCTTCTACACTTTCCAAGATGCGTAAAACGATCCACAAACTCCAGCGCCTCTCCCCAGATTTTAAGAGACGTGTTACGTTATTGCATGTTCGGCAGCATGACCTTGAACTGTGTGCGTGGAAAGCGCATGCCAAAGGACGGTATGAATCTGGTCGGTTCATCCAAAACCTCCTGCTCCCTCTCCTCATTGAAAAAGAAAACGATATCGACTGCTTACCACAGATTGACTACGTTCTGCCAGCAGCCATTTGAATACCGGGGTTTTGAAAACCTTCCAGCTTTCGCCTCACCAGGTCGTCGGTCACAAAATTGAACGGGAGTGGAGAGTGGGCATCTTTGGTGAACGCCATGTGTAAGTAAGCTTTTGAGATCTCTCCCTGTAGTCTCACACTCCTGGAAGACTTATTATGTCCAGAAACTTCCAGGACAGTCCTTGCTAAGCAAGCTTGTTAAGGGGAACAGGCAGGTCAACTGATTCAAATGGGCGTTGAAAATCCGGGAATACTAAAATTGTGGGTCGTTTGTTTACATGACGTTGTTCTAGCACCTGACAAAGTGTGAAGATTCGGCCAACGCAACCCCTACCAGGCCGGAATCCCGTTTGCTGCTCACGAACCAGTGTTTCACGAACCACCGTAAGGTGACGAAGCACAAGTGATGCGAACAGTCTCGTTACGACAGGGGTCAAGCTGATTCCCCTCTGATTACCACTCACTACGAACCCCTTTTTTGAAAAAGGACACCATCATCGACTCTCCCCAGTTGTCTGGGACAATCTCCTTCTCCCAAATGCAGGCAAACAGATCAGACAAGCGCTGACTGAGGATTTCACTCCCGTCTTTGACCAATGCGGGTGGGAGGTCATCCGGACCAAAAGCTCGGTGGCACTTGAGAGCACATACTCAGTCATCAACCTCCGAGGCCGTGGGGGATTCGACGTTCACTGTTCAGGGTTCTACGTCAACTGAGGGCTCCAGATGAGTGGCAGCTGGCGGCCACGATAACTGTTGTTCGAAGTATTCGGCCCACCGGCCGAGGTGCTGTTCTTTGTTCAACATAGTCACTCCATTCTGATCCTTGATGGTCTCGCTACCAGGTTTCCGGGGGCCGGTCGAGCGGACCAACTGAAATAATCTTCGGGCATTACCGGCTTTCTAGGCCTCTTCCATTTTGTTGGCTTTCTGTGTCCACCGGATTTCACGGTCGGTTCGAACGCTCACTTTCACTTGACGTCCGATAATTCGTCGTGTCTAGTTATGTTCCGGGCCGACTGGGATATTTCTCCGAGATTCAAACAGTGCCACTGTTCAGTCTGATATTCGGTGCTTGAGTGAGCCTGGTAGCGGCGTACCACAACCAAAACTCTCAACACTGTTCAAAGAGGTGGCGATCTTGTCCCAGTATGAAGTCACATCTGGTGGAGCATTTGGTAGAGACTCTAGATGATTCTGAAAAATTAATCGAACATCCGGACCTACCAGTCCTTCAGTTGCCAGGCGACTTTTCCGCACTTTACACGGACCGGGAAAACGAAGGGAGAAGTGACTCCGGACAAGCCCATGGTCAGAATCCACATGTGTTCCAAAACGACCGGCAGTCCGTTACTGATTCGCACCATCAGTAAATGATGGCAAACGTCAGATCCCAGAAGAGCTAGGTTGTCTGCGTACTCGATATCTGTGAGCGGACGCGCCGGGAGAACTTTGACCACGTAAGCGTTAGAGGCTCATAGTGAGTCTCCCATAATTTATCAGTGACGAAGGTGAAGAGAAAAGGTGAGGGAGCACAGCCTTGTCTGACACCACTTGGGGTGGCGGGCTGAGGCGAGAGCTTCCCGTAGACCACACGTCCGGGGAAGTTGGCGCACAGTGTCTTAAGGAGAGCCAAGAATTTATGGGAGACCCTTTTGCTCCACAGACACTGTCATTGTGCCTGACGGTCCACAGGGTCAAAGGCAGCTTTCAAATTAAGGAACACAACGATTGTTGGTTGCTTGAAGCAGTGTCGCTGTTCCAGAATGGATAGGAATGACTGTCATCATGCCCCATTCGGCAAGCACATCCTCATCTTTCGAAATAGCATCAATAAGCTTTGTCAGATGGGTCACCAGCGATACTGCGCCTTCTTTGAAGAGGGCTGGATACATACCGTCCGGTCCTGATGCCTTATGACGTTTCAGTGCCGGCATGTAATGCTTTATTTCTTCTTGCGACGGGCGTTTAAGGTTAACATTCAATTCGCCCGTATGCATTTTCTCCACAGGCTGGGTTGCAGGTGGCCAGTTCAACTGTTCTTCGAACTGTTCGGCCCGTCTTTCAAGTCAACGTTTTTACGAATGAATTAATGAGCCGCGTTTTAGCTTATCATTTCACTGACCGCTGGTTTCCTAGGACCAGTTGACCAGTTGGCATAGGGAACGGCAGCGAAAGCTTTCTCTATCTTTCGAGCTTTCGATGTCTTCCCTTAGACTCTTCACTATTTGGCGTTTGAGGGTTTCGTGGGCACTGTCGTACTTGTTGTCTGCTGATATGGATTTCCTGGCATCAATCATGGATGGCGATTTCGACGACATCCAGTGGTCTTGTGGTCAAACCGGAGAAGTCGGACAAACAGCCCTGAACGCCGCTAACATAGCTCCTTTCATATTTTGCAACGCTTCATCCGCATGTTCACCACCAGTGCAATATTGGTTTACTGTGGAGAGTTGTTGGGCTAGCTCAGATCGGTACTCTTCAGCTTTGGTGGTTTTTCGAAGATGGTGGATTTGCATGCTTCTTGCTGAATTACGAGGGCCTTAAGGGAAGCGAACTCTCAGGCGTGCATGCATCATGGCGTGGGGAAGAAAAGTATGTGAAAGAGAAAGAAGGCCTCAGCAGTAGCGTGTCGTCGCTTACCCAACCTGCTGCATGCAGTGGGAAAGTCGACGCGGCTGACGGCACCACGCGACGGCCGATGTAACATGAGTCTATTTGTATATATGCGGTTGGTGGTTGTACGTGGGCTGGGATACCGCCATGACGCCCACACATAGACAGGACGATTATGGTCTTCAACTAAAGCATGCAAGTACATTACCATTTTTACGGAACACATCACCGAACATGTTCCAACCCCGAACCTGGAGGACCAGGAGAAGGTGTTCGACAGACCTCTAACCATTGGCCCTGCAAGTGTCGCGCGGACACACCACAGATTAGTTCAGTGGGTCGTCGAGGTACACAAACCGTCACACCACGGTAAGGTCTAGTCTCTTCGTGATGGACGACCGAGTTTACAATGCTGTGGTGCGTTCCAAATTATCGTACGAGACAGAAAGCTGGCCGCTGCGAGCTGAGGACGTCAAAATATTTTCAGTGATAAACATCAATGTCTTCGGGGCATTGCTCGACTCTGGTGGGAACATGGTGTCAGTAATGCAGAAGTAGGTATAATGGGTTTCGGAAGAATTAACTGATCACACTCCATAGGTTGAGCTGGCTTGGTCACGTGCTCCGTATGCCAGTTGGCCGTCTTCCTCGAAGAGCCCCTTCTACACAACGTTGTTAACGTGGTTAACCATGTGGGTGGTAGAACCGTGACACGGGAAGTCAAACAATGACTTGGCAACGAAGTATGTCAGCCATTACCAGAAAGCTCAGCTGCGTTTGTCCTTGCCTTCTCCCTGGATGGAGACATCGAGACGGGAACCATCAATGGTTAGAAAGATTGTTGGACGTGGTCCAGTCACCACTTCAACGGCGCTCATGCATCCAAGCTGTTGGCTCCAAAGAATAAAGATGGGGATCCCAATCTCCCCCACCGAAATGTCCAATGACAGCCCGGTACTAAGTACCTATGTATAGTATACATAAGTTACATCAGCTCCCGTCTCCAAAGCGCAGCTGTAGCTATATAGATTGCTAGATATATCTACCCGACTCCTCTCAATCATCGGCAGCTGGAACCACGATTCTTCACGGATTCTTGGATTGATAAACGGGGTTGAGGCTTTCGCCCGAGTTTCCCGGGTCGGTTTTGTTCTTGTCGTTCAGCGGCTGTCATACGCCTGAAAGGCACGACCAGCTGATGTGTGGTGCTCAACCAGGCCTTTGGCCCAAAGGCTTTGTCGCAATGCACCAATGGTAGCATCCTACTTGAGGCTAGCTTTCAGAATCTTACTGAAAGTAGAACGCAGGACAACCAATGCAAATACGGAAGTCCCGGATCGAAGTGTTTGGGTAGTGCATTATCTCGCCAGATGATCAGAGCAGGACATTCGACATATAATTCCATCCAGTATTGTCAAGCATCGCGAGACGCGTTTTGTGGTCCACGGATTTAAGGCCCGCAACCATTTTCGTAGCAGCTCGCTGAACATGCTCAATGAGGTTTACGTCCATCTTGTGCACTGAGTAGACAACTTGGTTGGCGTATTCAAGAAGCGGTCTGACGTAGGCCCCATAGAGTATTTGGAAGTCCTTGCGAGTAATGCGGGAGAAGGTGCGCCGAATCATCCGTCGAACGGCGAATGCCTTTTAAGACGATTTCTCATGGTGCAGTGAGAAGGACATGTTTGAAGAGAGCCAGATACCCAAATGCTTTTTCGCATCTGTCTTCGTGATACCTTATGGTCCATTCTCACCATGCACGACATAGACGTTCGTTGAGTATACTCCAACTGACATATGGACGCACATTTCGTCATTCAGAGGAAGGTGCCAGTCCAACGACCAATGTCTTGCAGCGTCTACATCCATTTGAAGGGCACTGGCATTGGTACTCCAGGATTTCAAGTCGTCCGCAAAAAGTAGACATGGACTTGAAGGGACGTCTGGAAGGTCGTTGACGTATATCAGACACAGCAGCGGTCCGAGGACGGAGCCCTGAGGAACTCCAATGGAGACCGGCGCCGGAGAAGAGCATGTCGAGCCTACCTTCACTCGGAATGTTCTGTCTGATAGGAACGCCTTGATCCAGTATAGGATTTTCCCTTGAATCCCGTAAGACTCGAGTTTGTGGAGCAGCGGGAAGTGTGGGATTCGATCGACTGCTTTTTAGAAGTCGAAATATATGGCATCCGATATGAGTCTCTCGTCCATGGCTCGGGTTAAGCCGTCCATAAATATGAGCATATTTGTCAAAAAAGACCGGTTTGGGAGAAATCCGTGTTGAACTGGAGATATAAAGTTGTTTGAAGTAAGGCGGTCTAGGATGGCATGATTCAGAATGAGTTCCATCACCATGCACGGTACGCTAGTGAGGCTCGTAGGCCTGCAGCTGCAAGGCGATATTTGGTCATAACTTTTGTAGACTAGTGTGACAGTCGCTTCCTCCCAAGCAGAGGGTAGGTGGTCTTTGTCAAGCGACTGACGAAACACCAGGGAGAGGTTATTTGCCAGTTTGTACGACGTTTCCTTCAGAATCCTTGGATGGACTTCATCGAACCCCAACGCGCAGAACGGGCTAATCTTTTGCAAGAGTGGAAGAATGCCCTACACCGTGAAGACCAAGTCGGTTGGAGGCCGTTCGTACTTACGCCTTGACACGATTGGATGTAACGAGGACGCTGGGGCTGAATATGGGCCTGCATAATTTTCGCTGTAGAACTCAGATACCACTATTGGGTCAGTCGTGGGTTCCCCGTTCCTGCCCTCACGGAGAACGCGGATGGCTTGTTGCTGCGGCGATGTCTCATTTACTTAAACAGCACATTTCTGTTTTCCCGGGCAAGGTCCAGAATGGAGGCTAGTTTACGTTTCCGTTGGCGGATTTCTGATTTACAGCGATTCCGCATTTTACGAAATGCCAGCTCGTCTTCTGTGTCTCATGTAGTCAACTTTTGGAAAATAGTTAAGAACGCTTTTCCGGTAGCCTGCGGCTCATCCGGCCGCCAGCTGGTTTTCTTGGGACAAACGTCGTGTCAGCCTCGTGAACTTTCTGGACAATCGTCCTGTATAAGTCTTCTACTGAGGCTGGTTCCGTTTTAACGTGTTCGAGAATGATGCGCATTCCTGAGAAGTCTGCACGGCAGAAGTTTCGAATCCACGTTTGAGGTTCGGGATTCCTGGCCCAGTAGCAGATGAAATCAAAGGTCAGCACACAGTGGTCACTATGTCCCAGTGGAGCGTTAATTGTCACCTGATCGACGAAGTGTCTTTCGTTGGTGATGACCAAATCCAAGAGGGATGGTTGTTGGCCTGCGCGGTATCTGGTGGGTGCAACGACATGTTGAGTCCAAGCGCTCTGTTGAACGACTTTGGTCAACGCCGCTGAAAAAGGTCCACTTGATCCGACGCGCTGGAGCTCCATCCAGGAGGCCTTTGGAGCGTTGAAATCACCTACCAGCAAGAGATGAGTGAAGTAGCAGCTGGAGGAGAGTTGCTCAAGGGTTTGTATGAGGAGTTGGTCATCTTCCGGAGGACTCGAGGGGCAACGGTAGACCACACCGACAAGGAGAGAATCAGACCCGCGCAGCGGGATTTGAATCCACAGTGCATCACAAAAAGGTGCAGGAGTGGTATCAGAGAGGACAATCGGGATGGGCAGGGCCGCATGTAGGTACAAAGCAACCCCACCAGCCCTCCCTCGTTTTGAGTCAGCTCGAAAAATGGAGTAGCCGTCTATCGAGATCTCCGCGTCAGAGACATCTGGTGTGAGCCATGTCTCAGTGAGTGCGATTATGGACGGCTGTTTAAGGTAAACTGACTGTTTAATATCGCAAAGTCTGTTGAAAAGGCTGAGGCAGTTAGTGGACAAGCATTTCAACACTGTCTCCGCTGCCTCCGAAGATGAGGAGCCGAGAGGTGTGTGACCAGAGAGTTTAGCGGACTTAATAGCCGTACATCGGGTTTGGGTCCAAGGCTCCGAAGGGACTTCTGCGGCATACCTGTCTGCTTCCCCTCTTGCAGGGTTTTTTCGCCCCGTGGATGCCTGGTTTGCGCGGGCCTGTAGAGGGGGAGTGAAGTCAAATGCGCGATTCTGGCTATCAAGCCCTTTTTCGCTGTTCAATTACTAGGTTGTATCCAACCTAGTATGTATCAAGTTAACTCAAGGACTTAGATTATGCATGTCTGTTGGTTGCAGAAATTGTTTGTGTGGGGCATGGACTTGCTGGAAGCAAAATATACGCACTTGTTTGCGTCCAGTTTCTGTTGGCTTCCATCTTTTTCGCTACTCAGAGCGAACTGTCTGCCTCCATTTCTTTTCCGCGCAGTAGTATGTTCCCTATCACGATCTTAGAACACTAGCTCTGCCGCTTAAATATTGGACGGAAGGTGAGGAGAACAATTGTCGTGTTTTGTACGGTTGAAGTTTCAATTAACAAAGGTAAGCAAACTAACGTCCACCAAACTATCCGAGGACATCTGCTAGTTTGGCACTCTGGAAAAACTGGTTACATCTTTAAAACCCGTTAAACTTGAGTACGTAAGCACTGACCAAACTTTTCGAATGGGAAGCCAAATATAGACAATTCCGCGTAGCACACTTTTCACGAAATGGACTTGTATATGGACGGCTGGTTTGGCAACTCACGGGTTTTCGAACCGAGGAAAACGGTGCAAAACAAAAGGTAACTAATGGTCACAGTTCCACACTGGCACACACAAATCGTTTCTGCCGTCAGCTGTGGGGCTTGCCACATTTTTCGTTTCAGAATACACCGGAGGACGCTTGTTGCTTGTTCGCAGTAATTTTATCCTGGATTTTGAGTATACTTGCGCTTGCGTCTTATTAATACTGTGTGAAATTAATACTGTGGGAAATTGTTCCTTTGTACCCTCATAAGATTGGGAAACACACAAGTGCCCAATCCAGGTGTGGACCCGGCGTTTGCAACTCACATCTCGGGACGGATTGGACATATTTTATGTTGCTGGATTGAACGATAATTCCTCATCAACGATATACTTTGCTCCTTTTACCGTGTTCGTTTACGACGCCTTTTGATACTCAGAAAATGTCGTTTTACATGTTGGTTGTGTGTGAGCGAGTTATCGGTGAACTTCCTCCAGTGCGCATGTTTTTACGCCCAACACCATAACGCGTCATTAGACCAATGGTCCATGCTGCTCTCATTGTCGCTGAAGGGCACAATGAGATACCTGGAGGTTTAAGTTTACGAGCGTTTACTTTTGTAGGCCTGAGTCGTCAAGAGGTTGTTTGGGACGCGTCTGCGTCTGGGCCTAGATTGATAGTGGTGTTATTTCGGGTGCCCTGGCAGTTCAAGTTAGAAAGAAGTGCGAAAATGCACCGTTGTACATTTTTTGCAGTGTAGCGTAAAAGGTACAATATTATACAGCCACTGAGTGCGTCGTGCCAAGCGCAAACCTATACAAAAATGGAATATGCCGCGGAAAGCGATACGACCACGGCGTCTACCAAATATCCGGGCAGGTGCGCGAAATACATCTGCGGTGCAAATAAGGATTTTGCCAAATCTCTGCAGGCGCTGGCGTACAAAGCGTTGAAAAACTGCAACCAGATAGTAGGGCTACTAAAATGTGAGGAAAAAATTGCGGTCCGAGTGTACGTTAGAACTAAAAGATCTAAACAAGATTCGTCAGAGTGGCCCGAAAGTGGACTACGCTGTAACATGGGCATGGAATGTACTTGTATTTAAATTTGGCAATTATGAACAGGTACGTATGGTGAAACGGTGTACAACCTATTCCCCGTTACTGCTCGAAGGTGCCAAACACAATAGAATTCTTGTTCAAGTAACCTGAATTAATCTGTCTTCCCAAGTTACCCCAGTAACCACTGCAGGAGCACTATTCCTTGGGCAACAATGACGGTATTTAGCTATCTCCATGAATTTGTGCTTCACCTGTAGGATCTATTTACTTCTGCTAGCCGAGCAAGTAGGCTATTCGCAACAGGCCCTACAATTAATCGCGACCACTGGAGGATGCCAGGTTGTTGAGGTTTCCTTGCCATAGAGTCGTTTCCGCCTTTATTTTGCAGTCGGTCGACAAGGCATTTGGCGGAATCGATGCGTGAATCTTGCAAAGTTCGCCCGTAGCAGTCGACATGACTGTTTTTATCCAGCTTCCATATTACGTGGTTAACTTGTCCCATTCCATAGGTTTCTCAATTACCCAAATAGTTAAAGGGTGAACTTTCCTTTTGCAGTTTTTAGTGTACATCCACAAATCGTGTATGGCACAGCCACTAGTGTAACGTGTTCTATCTAACCCACCAGATTATATCCCAAAGCAACCCCATCAAATCGTTGGCAGAGGAAGGTTGGTGCAACAACGCTAAGCAACGGAAGCTTTGCGGTCGTTGGATGCACCTCGCAACACGATGATTCGACCGAATTTGTATATGCAATACCGAGTGTCATATCTGCGAACAAGCAAAATGAAGCATTTCCGTCCATCTTACGCTGTCAGCTACATTGGAGGCCAGTGGTTTTGCTTACCAGCACGTTTCAGCAAAGTCGCCCAAATAGGCACGAGTTAAGGATTACAAAAAATTTGATTGCCACACACGATGGCACAGTTTAGCATCCGTTAGGGTGTCCACACGTGTCCACACGCGTATGCGTTACCCGAAGTGTATGTGGGAGATATTTTGGTTAGATTTCTCAATCCAGATGAATCAACGACGGCCAGTGACAAGAGGAATTGCGGCAAACTGATCTGGATGCGGCTATAGTTCCGCGTGGGGCATCGAATCAACTAGTTCCGCAACACATGCACGGCGGTTTTCCTTATACAGTGTCATGGTTTTATATGCACAATGGCTGACACACCGTCTTTCAAGGCACAAACGTGAAACAACGGCCCAAGGTGAGTATTCGGATTGGTGAAAGCCCCCTTCTAGTCAGCATACTGAAATAGCATTAACCTGAGGAGCAGTTGAACACGTTGTCTTATTTAAAAAAACGCCCCTTGTATTTCCTTTTATTTCCAGATTAAGGAGCAATCTTAATGTAAGCAGCATTAATGCGCACAGGAGTCGAGTGGGATGGCGTCTATAAATTTTTCGGAATAATGATCCCTCCTCACGGTCCCTTGTGCCAAGAAGCTGGTGTGGTATGTAAGAATGATGAACCGTAATTTTGTGCAGTCTTTTTCTTCCCACGTTCCCCTTCGAAAGACACATACAATAAAGGCAATATGACTGTCTACATTTTTTTCACAAAACGCTGGATTCAAACTTTGAGATTATGGGCCGATAATTTGTAAAAGTTTTGCTGCTTGGCTTCTCCAAATGCACGCCACCACAGGAGCACTACAAGTTGGAAAATAAACCTATTTTTATTGTTATTAGCTAATAGGACCGTTTTCACCTGGCTGCCTAAAGCACTGCTTGTACCCATGGTCTAAAATAAAGTCACATTAATTTTTATGAGGCCACTGATGGCACGGCGCTGCCATACCCAGTTTGATAGCACACCAGCAACTATCCCCCTCCTACTCTTGACCGTACCCTACCGCCCAACCGTTCCCTTAACTGCAAATAAAAACAAGCTACTTGCCTGGCCCCGTGCGCCTCCTGAACGCGTTCATTCTAATCTGCTGAACCTTCGTTCGGATTTAACCATTTTGGTGGACTTTCACTCTGTGCTCCCCACAAAGTCGATAATTTTCTGTGCAGATCGCGTTCCAGCTTGTGTGTTGTCACCAACTCACCCTTCCAAGGAACTTTTACACCCGGCTTCACTGTAGCGAGTCTTTACAGTTTCACTGTACACCGTGATTCTGATATTTCTACCACCATTTATCCACATTGTTAATCCCACACATCACCATCCCCACTTACGTTTTTTTACCTTGGCCATAAGCCCAGAAGTCCAGCGATGGTTTTATGTCTCAGTTCAAATTGACCGGCTGGATGACGCCAACTCTGCTGTTTCACCAGACGAGGTGTTCTGGTTCCTCATTTTCCACCGTTTACACTTTTCTTGGTATGTGTTAGGCAGGAAGCCTTTTGTTTTGCCCTCTCTTGTTTCGTTTTCGCCCATCACATTCAAATCCTAGCGATCTGATCCTACTAGATATTTCTTCCAAAAAAGCACTAGTAACTGTGCTTTCCCGCTCGTGCCGGTTTAGTGGTGACCACGTCTATGTCGAATAATGCCCACCCTTTATGACACTGTCACTTTTCTACGCAATCAACTTTACCCACAAACCCCGCCAGTTATGCTTTTATTCTGGCCGTAATATTATGAGTATGTTTGACCATATGTCACTCACAAGTTGGGAATAAACACTTTTATTATTATCTATCTTTTGTGACAGTTCCTATTTTCGCGGGCTAGGAAACTGCCCTCTCTATCTGAGTTTTGCATAAAAACACCTTACCGTCCTATATTTCCGCATATGCTGATACGCACCGTTTTTTGATGATTCTCGTCATGATGTTTCGCGCGTTGTTTACTCGAATAAACGCAGTACCTAGCAGCAGGCTGTCCCTGTATATTTCGTCAACTTGTGAATTGCATTGTTCACTGCCAATTGTTGGCCGCATCCATTGTATCTACCACGTTTATGAAAAAAGCACCGCAAGAGAACATGACTTAAAGCAGTCTGCACAACTGTGTAGTGAAGAGCTCAACCCGCTACCCGTTGTTGGTGGCGGTTTGCTCGGTGTTGTTCTATAACTGCTCAACAGAACTGGACGCCAGGAGTCGTAACGGCACTCGCAACATCCATATCCGTCACGTGTATGAAACAAGTGGTGGTGAGTACAAATTTTCAAAATGCATCTACTGTTATCTTTAAGCTTGGGGCATGAGAAAAATACACCGTTCGGATGTATTTGTTCTGAAGTGGGCCTGGAATGCGGTGGAGGCTTCCATAAATGCGACTGCACATAAGCTACTAGCGATGAATTGAAAATTCGTTAGTTATCGACAGGAAATATCCTTCAACAAATCGGGAATACAGTCGGTTGTTGTGTGGAAGAGCACGACATATATGAGGATTATGGTTTGGCCCAGCGGTGATTCCTCCATGAGAATCACCACCGTTAGAGCAGAGAGCACATTTTCAACCGCTTGTAGGTAATAAAAGAGGAAACTTTATCTTTTACAAAATGAAAACCATGCAAAAGCCGTCGGAAAGACTGAGAAATGACCCGTTGTTCGTATTTAGCAGGGCTAACTAGAAGTGTCATAGGCACACTCACCGTATTTGGATGTTGAAATTGGGCTTCAAGAACGCGGGAAACTTTGCATGACGCATACGAAGTGCATGTGGAAGCAGTCTTCTGGTTAATTTATTTTAGTCTTTGCAAGTTGGGGAAAAACTGCACTTTTGAGAGTGGCTGTGAAGCGGCAGGTTGGAGGAGTAACATGCATTCACTCAATTCCCTAAACACATGGTACACGTGCCTGCAGAATATATCAGAATATATCATGAATGTCAAAATGGGTAAAGCGTAGGAGGATAAAAAAGTTAATGGCGACATTCAATAAGGAAAACGAGCATGAAAAGCTGCACGTTTTTGCTCGCCGAATGTGACTAACAGACTGATGTCACGACGCGACGGCCGATGTGACATGGAGATAGGTTTGCTCCTGAATCTTTTGTTATATGCATGGTTACATTGCTGGTGTCCATTCCTAGAGGGGAAGACAACCAAGATTCTTAGCCGCAGCTGGCTTTCTAAAGGCGCTAGTATAAGGCATTGGTGTTAGCATACTGCTGGTGCACTGGCGAAACGTTTTTAAGTAATTACTTGTCACGCTTGCGCTGACTGTATTAACTAGAGGGTAAAAAGATGGTACTCTTTCGATTTCTATAAGTTAGCTAATCTGTTTGTAGTAATTCTGTTGAGGTTTTAATAAGGCCATGCTTTATAGCCTCGTGGTTTAAACTGCTCGCAGCCTGTTACATCACGATATCGTTCAGCCCCTTACGGACGGACTACCGAATTTAATCAAAGTATGGACCTCACCAGGATTCCGGTAGGACATGTAGCTCATGGCGCCATCCTGAGCTGGGTAGTCCTTATATTTTTGGCACCTGTACATTAAAATGCAACCAAAACGGCAGCGAGCCTGAATGGCCGTCACATAATTATCCTCTGTACGTTGCGTCCGCTGGCCGTTGGGTTTTCATAACCTTGCATTAATGCCACCTCGGACGCCACGACACAGTAAAGTGACATGCGCATTACTGCGGTGGCCCTAATATAATGTTAAAATTCTTTGTGTTTAGTGGAGGCCATGCATAACCCTGTATTGTGGCCATGAATATCCTGTTTCTCAACTCTAATTGTGCAACAAATTTAACACAGGCGTGTTTTATGGTGCTAAAGAGATAAATCACTTTTAACCAAGCAATTCCTTCAACTTGTCGTAGATAATTTTAGGCTATGTCAGATGAATAGTTTTTTATCCGGTGTAGACCCCGCGTTTAGAATCGGGTAACCAGGATCCATTACCACCTAACAAGAAGACCTGGAACTAATTATTTAGATTGGGCACCATTGCACCATGTCCCAGGTGAATTGGCGTCGAAGTTGTATGTGTTGAAATTCCTACGGGTTATTTTCTTTACTCTGTGGAACATCAATTTTAAAACTTGAAGTAGTTGCCACGTTTGCTCACTTGGAAACGTGTATGCTCCAGAAAAATTACAGATTTTGTCAGACTAAAAGTTGCTCTGAAAAACAAAATAGCCTCTGACAATGTTTATTTGATTAATATCTGGCCGCATTCGATATACACCGTCGAAATATTAGTTTTTGCCTATTTATAACGTACGTGACAATTATCTTCATCCAAGTTTAACGAGGATTTGGCCCAAAGCCTAGGTGCTTTCAAGAATTTATGCATTGATGGACAGAAGAACATCACATTTCGTGTTCTGTTTTCTGGCACCTAGAGTTTCTTTTCATTCGCATCTAGCAATAAATTGGTACATGAACGCAGCTTGATAACTTTTGAGTGCTACGTAAAATTTAGTGCAATTTAAGAAACGGGAACCATATATGCCACAACACATGCCAAAATAATAGAAAAAGGTGTAAATTTAAAAACTGAAACTATAAAGATGGTTGGTTACGGAAGATGAATGTCCGCTCGTGGTTCTGCAGAATTCTTATCCGCTGAGTAACGTTAGATGTGCATTGTAGCTATTTGGAGGGACCGGATGCAAAACTTTAGTGAAGCAAGAAGGCCTATTAGGTAAAGACACACCGGGATTGTCACAAGCAAAGGAGCGTAAAATTAAGTGGAAACGGGTTTGCGAACACTTTATAGGATGCACTTTGGAGTTCGCGTTGAGTCCGGCCGGCCGGACTCCAGCAATTGGTTAGTAATAATTCCAGGACAAGCGCGAATAATCAGGCATCACCAGTCTTCGCTGATTAACTTCATTGTCACAGATTCACAGACTAACTCACGGTATCGCTGAGCCCGTTCAAGCTTTCCTGGTCGGGGTTCTACTTTCGGCGACTTCAGTTCACGTAAAACCTGTCATTAGAAAAGAAGTTTAGTGCTGCCATTTAAGCGCTCGGAATTAATCAATAATATTTCGAGCCTCAGAAATAGCGCAATAGGCCTTTGAAATAGATTCGAACTGGGTCTTGGATACAGGATTGGCAAGTGTTCGTGGGATGTCTTTTCACAGGCAGCTATCCAAAATGAGTGAACTGCTTTCTAATAGATTGGCGTACCGTAAACTTGAAGGGCTTTCTATTGAGCATGAACAGTGCCAGCAGTAGGACATCATCGTGCTAGACATCGCACAAACAGGGGATGGGTTATTTTTAGGTCCCATCGGGGGCAAGAACGGTCTAGCGGAAGGCGGCTTAAGGCTTCCAAAGGCGCTTCGTATTCAGTGGATTTGAGGCCGCCGAACATAATAATAATAATAATAATAATAATAATAATAATAATAATGTTTATTCCCAACTGGTGGGTGGCATGCCGTCAGGCATGATCATAATGTTACAGTCAGAATAAAAAATGACTGGCCGAGTTTGTGGGTACAGGGTAATGCTCGGATAGGGGACATTGTCATAAACATTGGGCATTAATAATAATAATGGTAACTTGTAGGAAGCATGCTAATTGAAACATGACCAGGTCGTTTCAACCTGAACGCGGCAGGTAACAACACAACGGGCATGCTTATTATGTGAAAAGTCACAACAGTTGTGGGAACCGAAAAAAAGGAGGACAATGGGCACGAAGCACGACTAGTTCAAAGACGAGGCCTGCTGACCTGAACTAAAACTGAAAACCGTTGCAGGCCATCAGTGGCCTTGGGCGGCCGAGTAAATTGCTAGGGTTACCAAACGCAAAAATGGGGATGGGGGTTGAAGAAATCGATCTGGAGTCAAATGGCAAGTGTTGTCTCAGAAATATGGTTTAAATTGAAACTGAGTAGACTCACTGGTGTCACTGTTGCAGGGAGGTCAGGTGTAATGGGTAGTGTTGATGGGGAGAGGGTGCAAATGCATGGGGCCAATCGAACACCGTAAATGAATTTGAACTTTTGGAAGAGGCAAACCGCAATTGCGGCAGGAATCTAGGTTGGTTAAGTCCGAACGATATGTTCAGCGGTTTAGAACAAGGCGGTTGGGCCCAGGGAAAAATTTTGTTCGTGGTTGCGATTACAGGCTCGAGTGGGCAAGAGGCTGCGGTCGAGATTCTGAAGAAAGTAGTTGCGGGAGTGCCATCAGACTGGGTATGGCAGTGCAATGCAATCATTGCATTGACATACTCCGGTTTCTGGACAGCCCCGTAACGGTCGTCAAGGTTGCCGCCATCGGACAAGGGATACGCATTTCCGTGGCAGCTGGATGCGGGTTAGACGAGAAGATTGACACAAATAGCGTCAGGCCGATACAGAGTCACGGGAACTTGCCAATCAGTAGGAGGACATGTGAGTGTAGACCGCGGACAAGCCAGATTGAATGAATGAGGTTTGCACGGGGCTTTTGCGCAACTACATCGAAGTTTGAAGCTTTGGAAGAGGGAGAATGAGGAAGGAATAGGATGAAAGCAGTAGCATCTGGTGAGTGCCAGGAGGCATCAGATAAAGCGGTGTTCAGTAGAAAAAATATTAAAGCGGATGACAGCAAACTAAACAAACCCAGGAAGGGGTGGATTTTGTTGGCTGACCTAGAAGCTAAGTACTAGATGGGCCAGAGTAGGTACCTAATTTTGGGAAGGTAAGTACTTAGCCGCCGAGGAAGGGTGGCTAGCCGTTGGACTAGTTGGAACAGGCGATTACATGGTGAGAATGCATAGCGGTAGTTTTTAGCTCAGCAAAAATTTCCAACCAAAGGGTCTCCGTTGTGCAAAGGGGGTGTTAATGTAAACAGGGACAGTAGACAAATAATAAGCGGTTGGTCAACAGCTTCCGGGATAATAGATAAGGACCGTAGTTTAACTGGAATCTACTACCTCAACTCAACAGGGAGGTAAGAGTATGGGTGGCCAGTAACGGAGCCACTACTCTCACTACTGTCAGCTCCATGAAGCGAATGATGCCTGGCAAAAAATAGCCATTAGGCGCTAGCTAGGACTGCTGGTAATCAGGAAATAATGAGAAATTTACGTTTCATGTGTATATGATTGCTTCAAAATAACGTGTGTTATGTCTGGATGAAGAAGTGGAATTGGGGTGGTGCAACCCAACTAAGACAAAGGTGGTCACGCTCTGCATGTCTATGTTAGCCGTGAGCCTTGCCCAGTATCTCCAGGCTACCCATGAATATTAAAAAAATGAAAGAACTGCTGTCGTTCGTTTGTATTCCTCGGTGTTGCCAGACAAGTGACAACCGTGACAAGTTCAACCCAGCTACAGACAAACAACAACGGTGCTCTTTTATGGTTTTCCCGAATTAGAGGCCAGGTTCAGAACCACCGGCGATGGGCGATGCACCCGTGCTACTGGAGGGGTGGCGGGAACACGAACGCACCGTGGTGCAACATAACAGGGTGACCATCCCTGCAGGGCGTACCCGTCCACCACACGAGGTTTTCATCCCCCGTGCATGCTACCAGATATGCAGGGTGACAAGCCACCAAGCGTTCATAATTGCGGTTTGCGCATTATTAATATAAAAAAACTCCAGCTACCAGGTATTTTATCCGGTCGGGGGAAGGCAAGGCCAATAAAACAGCTCAGTCATTTCGAACAAGCAAACGGCAAACAGGCACTGGGAGAGGCAAGTCGTGGAGGCAAATGACACGGCGGCTACATTTTTTGGCCATGAGAGTGGAATGTAGATGTTCAGGGCCTGCGTACTATGGCTAAACGACGACGAAGCGTTGGTGTGAACCGCCATGTCAAGTAGAGGCGCACCAAGGTGCTATGTGTATGTGCGAATATGTGGGCTGTCGAAACAAAAGGGTATTTCTTTCGTTGCACATCTTCAGACCCACTATTTGATGTGCGTGCACTGCATGTGGTCAGAGGATGCGGAATGGTTCTGAACGGTGAGAAAATAGGGCTTCTGTTTGGCTAAGGTTAGTTAAATCCAGTAAAAGCAATGCATCAAACATTAAATAGAGCTGACAGAGCTATTCGGGGATGGGACCAGGCTTGAAGGAATTAGGAATTAGTTGGCCGGGCAAAGAAGCTTAAGACCGGAGGTAAAGAGACGCAACGAGGGCAGTGGAGACGGGTATGAAGACAATTACGATGGCAGGCGCTAGACACTCTCTGCAAAACAACAACGCTTGAGAGAGCAGGTGCAGATGTAGTCCCAGGAGGAAAACTTCTACATAAGAGATAGATACTATCGTGATTTATGGACAAGAAGGTAGAAGGGTAGTTGTCTCACTTGAGGGTTAACGCTATGGGGTTCAACCTGGTAAATGTACATGCTGGGACAAAGTAATAGGACAGTTGGGGTGAGAGCGCAAATTAGAAGGGTTTAGGGCCTGTTTCAAAGAAAGTGTTTAGCGTAGGCAGTGGCGCGAAAAGATGCTCGGCTCCCTCAATAGAAAGGTAAGAATCGAGAGTCCTACGAAAGCCTACATGAGATGATCTAGTAAGGATATGGGAGGGGAGCTTGTCTCATAGTTTAGAATACAGGCAAAGGAAAAAGTTTTGTCTAAAGACAGTTCGACAGGTCGACAGTGGGAGCAGAAATCCAGAGTTGCGCATATTGTAGGGAGGGCAGGAAGAAAATTTAGGACGGTAGATTAGGCGATGCAGAAGACCTAGATTCAACCTAATGCGCCTCAGCCATAAAGGATCCAGCCCAAGTGACAAACAGCGAATACGATACGGCAGCGTGGATGACGCAGGAAACAAGGACTTGGTACACGAGCGCTGCACATTTTCCACAGCAGTCCGGCATGCCTGCGAATATTGTGAGGCGAATTCAGGGCTGGATTCAAGAATGGGTCTTACAAACTGCTTAAAGAAGGCAGTCAAACATGATTTATTGTGGAAGGATCGGCGAATGAAGGCACAGAGCTTGCGGGCCTTAGCCACTCTGTAACATGCATGTTGGGAAAAACTAAACGCACAGGAATACCTAAGACCTAGGTCTCTTACTTCGGGGAGAGTAGGAATCGAGAGTCCATTAAGAATGAGCATCCCAGGAGGAATCTGGAATCGATGTGAGAGGACTTGGCATTTTGGAACGGCGACAGAAAGACAGGAGTTAGGGGACCAGAGGGATAAAGAATTCAGATCAGACTGAATGTTTGCAAGAGTGGAAACAGAGTCACTGGCCTTAAACGTGTAGGCTAACTTAATATCGTCAGCGAACAGAAATGGGGATCCATGGGTGATCGATTCAGTGACACTATTAATATATAGTTAGAACAGTAGGGGGCCAAGCACGCTATTCTGGTGATGGGAAGGGGTGATGAGGAGAGATCCCCGATCTTGGTGACCTGCGTCCTCCCAGTGAGGTAAGGAGTGAACCATCGCAGTAGCAGGCCACCAAACCCCGTAGATCGTAATTTGTTGAGGAGCGCACCGTAAGGGACTTGGTCAAACGCCTTGCGAATATCAAGATACATAAGAATATTACTCAGCCCGGCATCATGGGCGGACGAAGTATGATTAAAGAAATCAACCTGACATGTGTTAGCTGACCGCCGTGCCATAAACCCATACTGCTGATCGTTAAGTGTCTTGGTGGTGAGCAGGTAATCCATGATGGGGACGTTGATAAGGCGTTCTAGGGTACGGGCGGGCAAGCAGGTATGGTATAGCTAGCTGGAATAGTTCGTGGACCTGACTTTTAGTGTGGTACGATGTTGGAGTGCTTCCACTGACTTTGAGCTGTGCCAGTGATAAGGGAGATGTTGAAGAGATTAAGGATGACGGTGGCTTTATAGAAGAGTCTGAATTCAGGTTGCATGTATCTTGAACCGAGTGTACAGATTAGCTCGGCATCGGGAAAAGCAGCCCGTAATATCCTTCACACGGTTTCAAGGTCCGTGTGTGTAATGTGAGGTTACGGCGCTAAGTCGTTCAAAAAATAATAAACGCTTTTTGGGCCGATTTTTCACGATAATGCTAAAGGAAAATACTCAATGAGAGACCAAATCGTTAGTCCTTTCTTGTTGTTGCTTGTTCTTTCTGCGAGGGACAAAGGCCTCTATGCCAACCTCTCAGTTAGCTGTGGATACAGTTTTGTTGTTATATGAGGGCGTTGGCCACCTATCTACAGTATTGCTCTATCAATATACATCTGAGCTGCTCAGTTTTGGAACCACTAGTTCTCAGGTCGTTCGTTAAAACAGAAGGGAACTTAAAATTTCATTGGGAAAATTGCTGGTTTACATCAGGAAGTGAAGCGGTCCTCGGAGGAATCCCAGTGGAGTCCCCTGCGGCGGAAGGTTGGATTAACCTATATTTTATGAACCTACCGTTAAACCATTTTTGAATATAGTAGGCTCTGTGTGATAGCATTTAGACGTGCTGAATCTTTTCATAACGTAAGAATATGGCGTCCAAAATGGGTTTTCCTTCTTTAACTTGTTTTGGGCCGTCCATGCTCACTAGCATAAATCTAGCTCAAGAACAGCAACAAAGTTATCAAATTGTTGGCGCTGAGGGGCTTCGGAATGGTCCGCCGTAGAATATGCCTCATTATCTTACAATAGTTGGCTAAAGGTTCTATAATACCCTAGGGGTAAGTAATTGCAGGCTTCGTAGTTTGATGTAATAGATGCTTAATTTTAGGACGAAGGAAGGCTACCTTTGTTAAGCAAATGACGAAACACTGCGTGGAAAAGTTGACCCAAGTTAACCAAGGCTTTCTTCAGGATCCTTGGATGCATTTAATCTGGTTTCGCAGCGCTGAATATGCTTCTCTTCTGCGAAGATTTCCAAGTTGTTTGGGGTCTGTTGGTAGTCCCTTCCAGGCACTAGTATTATAAAGTGCTCGGAATGTGATAAATCCCTGCATATAGCTCGCTGTACGCCGCAATCGCCACCGTCATGTTTTTCGCGGGTTCTCCGTTTTACCTCAGTGAGAAATCTGTCGGTCGGCACTTTTGGCAATATCTTGTATCCTTATGTATTGCATTTATTCCTTGCCTGAATAAATATCGTGGCTCGTCTTTTAGGTTCATTTGGTAGACCTCCAATATACAGCAATCCAGCATTCACTGGAATATCACGTGGACAAGCTTGTGCGCAATCACAAACCACCGGGTGACCGCCAAACAGCAACAAGCCTTTTGAGCCAAACAAAGTAAGTTGGCGTACTAGCATTTTGGCACTGCTTATGTTAAAACCAAAAGCAAAAAGCACGAGGCCTTTTAGTCACCAGATAGGTCAGTAGAGTTGGTAGTTCTACGCTTTCAAAGAACCCTTGTACGTACCTGTGTGTTTGCTGACTTGATAATTTCAACGCTCATGCTCCAACTGTATGTTTCTTTATAAACTGAAATCCGGACTGTCGACCACCTGGTTCAAAACGACGTAGTTTTCTCACCCTTACATTGGTACGTATTTTATGCATGCTGAATTTTGAAACCTAAGCCAACCTGCCGTGCACTCTGCGTACATGAACCTGAAAGAACATCCGAGGAACCCTCGGATGAAGCCGAAATCGCTCCAACAAGGAGCAGCGCAGAGCAGGCGTAGCTTGATCCATATTTCACCTAGAATGTTCCAAAGAAAGGGAAAGCTTCGATTCGGTCATTCGTTTCATGAACCCTATAGGTCTTAATATTTTGCAGCACTAAACGTCCGCACCAGTTTTGCTGTGACTCCCTTTTGACGCGTATGTGCCCTCCCATCCTAAAGACACAACAGCCGGGGTATCCATAGGCTGTCCAGCTTTAGGGAGGCGAGGACAAATCTTCGGTGCTATGCTCAAGCCGTGGATCTTTCTGTTTGCAGCCCCACTCACCAACCATCAAGCAATCTTAGGCTCTAGGTCACTATGTGAAACTCGATATGTAGGGTTTTGGGATGAAATTTTTTGTTTTTTGCTCCACGTCAAACCGCGTAAAAGCGCCAAAGATGTGCTTGCTTGTTACTTGATTGTGTATTGTTTCAAATTTGCGTACAAAGTGTGTTACACAGTACGTACACGAGGTTACGCATGGTATGAGTCGTGAACCCGCTGTTGGGTGAGGTCATCGTCTTGGGCGTCCAAGCATTTAATTTCATCAATCCATTATTCAAGTCCACCAGTCCATGCTGCCTCCCGCTGGCTGTTATAAACTCATAAACAACGTAAACATTACACTCCACTTTTTGAATCGGGTACTTGAAACATGTATCCATTATGATTACTCAGGAAATGTTTTATACATCACAACGTTTTCTTACCCATTGGAGTTGCAAAGAATAACCGAGAAAATTGGTGGGTCTGTGGATAATGGAGCTTTTCTGGAAACGCGATCGGTCATCAAAATTCACCCTACCGCTAGCGCTTGTAGCAGTCTCGATGCTTGGCCCTCAATTAGCCCATTCAATCAAGAAAACGGACGTTCTGGGTTATTTCAGAAGTCTACCATGGCTCATTGCTTTTATTTAACTGGAAGAAATTTGGAAAAGTCTTGAATATTTTCCGGATGCGTCTAACAACTGCCTCATTTGCCTTATGCCGTACGTTGTTAACGACTGTGTCAAAGGGCTATCATCTCTCAAAATAATTGGTTAATGGTAGTTGGCCATCAGAGTTAGAGCTTCGTTTTCAAGATAATGAAGAAAAATGAATGCATTTCAGTAAAACAGTCGGGCTCTGGTTCACAGAGTTTGCACTCGAGATATAAATTAGTTCACTACGTTGTACGTGGTCATTCGAGAATAGATCACTTTTGCCAGCTGACCACACTTCAACACCTGGAGCCCGTCAGGAACATAAATAGTCTTTAATACTTTCCTAATGCAAATGTGTACATGATTCTGGAATTTTCGAATTTTCACGCTTGACTGGTTTTCGTTACGCTTCACTTTTCTGCCCCTCTACTTTCTGATTGTAACTGTTCTCAGCGATCCCCTCTACTTTGAGAGCAGCATACCCGGAAACGTTTTATCTTCAGCAAACGTAGTGTTAAGTATTAGATTACCTCTTTGGTTTCCGCAATCTGTTAACGAAAACCGTGTTCAGAACTAACTGTGAATAACGGTTACCCCTACCTCATGTCCGAATTTGGTCTTGTGGCTACCGTGTGCCAAAAGTTCTTTGGAATAACTTGCAAACCGCAGATTCATGGCAAGTAGAAAACTGGATAAAGCTATATGGCCAGCTTTCACCCTGCAAAAGTGAAAGCAACTCTGGCGATTGTCGCAGTTAGGAACGGAGCACGCCGACTTTATCTGAACTTGCAGTTTGCGTAGCTTCCTCGAAGATTCGTAAGAGCCCACTCAAGTTTGCTAATGATAATGATAATGTTTACTCCCAACTTGTGGGTGGCATGCCGTTAGGCATGATCATAAGGTTATAGTCAGAATAAAAACCTGACTGGCGGGGATTGTGAATACAAGGGGGGGTTTGGGAAGGGACAGTGTCATAGGCGGTAGCAATTATCCAATATAGATGTGGTCACCACTAAACCGGCACGGGCAGGGAAGCACAGTCACCATGCGTTTTTTGGAGAGAATTTAGAGCAAGATCGGATCGCTAGGATTTGATGGTGGCGGGCAATAAAACAAAGCGAGGGAGAGCAAAACAAGAGGCTTCCTGCCTGACACAGGACAAGAAAAGTGTAAACCGTTGAAAATGAGGAGCCAAAGTATCATATCTGGTGAAGCAGCAGAGTTGGCGTCATCCATCCGGTCAAGTTGAAAACCTAAAACCACCGCCGAGGCCTCGTGGTCTTGGACTGTTGGGCTCATGACCAGGGTCACAAAAAGCGTAAGTGAGGGGATTAGCAAAGCGGATAGTGGTAACAGGAATCTCAGAAACATGGCGTACAGTGAAACTGTAGAGACTCACTGGTGTCCCTGTTGTGGGGTCAGGCATTATAGTTCCTTGAAAGAGTGAGATGGTGGCAACACACGAGTCGGAACGCGAACTGTATAGAAAATTGTTTAATTTGGCGGGAAGCGCAGACGCACAGAAATGGTTAAATTTGAACGAAAATTTTCGCAGATTGGAACGAACATGTCATGGAGGCAGCAGGGGCCAGGTGAGGAGCTTGTTCGTATTTGCAGTTAATGGAGCGAGTGGGCGAGAAGTTACAGCCGAGAGTAGGAACGGAATAGTTGCGGGTGTGCTGTCAAACTGGGTATGGCAGTGCCGCGCCATCATTGGCCTGACACACTGCGGTTTTTGGACAGCCCCGTAACGGGCGTCACATCTAAGGTCGTTCGGCTGGGATGTGCGATTCTTTGAGCAGCGGGATTTTTTTCGGGCTGGCCAAAGAAGCAAAGGTAGAACGAAGCCTATATAAGATCGCAGGTTTTTTGCTCCGGTTGAGGATCCTGAGGACGTGGACCATAGGCCGGGTGAAGTAAATTGCAGCCAACTAGGTCGTTTATGCCTGATATTGCCGAAGTTCAAAGCTTGGGAAGTTGACGGAATGGAATGAGATTGGCAAAACATGGTGAGTTTGTGGAGATATCAGATGAGATAATGTGCATTACTATACATGGAACGAAACAATTGACGTCCATCACGCTTAGGGTGATGACAACAAGTGATTATATGAGATAGTATAGGGAGGGTTTGTACTTAGTAGACTAGCGGCCAAGGGTTGGGTTTGCTAACATATGATATTAAAGTTCAAGAGATCTAGTGCAAACCGATATAGGCACGCAGAGTGGTGTTTTGGTGTTGTGTTTAGTTTGAAGTAACCTGCAAAAGATAAGTTATACTGACCCTTTTCACCTGCATGCAAAAGCCATCAAGTTCTAACTGAAATGTATACAACTATTCAGCTCCCAAATGGACGAGTATTTTACTCTTATTCGGTGTTTTAAGCCCAAGTTACCATGAGAGGAGTCTGAGCGCACCTAACGGCTGCGTACCAGGTAAGCATATGCGTGGAAATATACCATCCAGGGGTTGCACAATTCTCATCTTAACACTATTCCTTGGATGTTATTACCTGTAACAGACAGTCTACACGGCTTTTCTTGCATGACCAAATGATTGCTTAGTTATGCGCGTTCAAGATATAACTTTAAATTTTTTTTCTATAATTGGCTTTGACATTCGTTTTTATAGTATCCGAATCCGCGCTGTATAGAAGCACGGTGTACAGTTCCTTAAGTTTCTTGACCGTTAACGGAATGTTTTTTGAAAGTTTACCAATCAGTTGGCAAACATTTACGTGGTTAAACTGCACAACAAGGGAGGTGTCTGCCTCGTATTTCATCGGCAAGGTAGGCAAATTTCCTAAATTCAATTTTCATTCCGCCAACGTTGAGGAAAAACCTACTCTTTGCCCCTGTGGAAAGGATAGCTTCCGAAAAGTTGGGTTATCACGACCATTTCTTCACATTGAGGGAAGAGCGAGACAAAATGAATGCAGAGGACTTGAACGTGACCTACAGTACAACTAGATGTGTATGTGCATATCAACCCCGGAGGACAAAAGAGAGCCCATACAAGTTGCCCACATTTTTTCTGAATTACTCAACAATCCCGGGAAAAGAGAGCAATGCTCCATCGGCGAGGATATAAGTAAAGTGAAAAACATCACGCAACGAAATCAAAAACAATGCTGCGCCTTTTGACTAAATAATTGTGGTATTGGCGCAGTAAAACAGTGTGGAATGGCATTAAACGGTAACGAAGTTGGTAAGAGTATCCAAAATTATTTTTAAATGCGATATAATAATTTGGCCTCCTTGGTCTCCTTTTCGAGGCTGAACTGTGTTTATTAAAAGTTTGTTGATGAATGCAGAAAAGAGACTGCAGCAGTAATGAGTGAGAGGTGAGTGACCAGGGACCAAATTGGGTGCGGATTTTTATCAAACTACCGTAGGCTCGGATATGTAAATTAGGCCGCTCATTAGAACTAAACCCAAATTAGTTTAGACAAAACTAAGGGGTTTTCGAAGTTGCCACTTTTACGAGAGTGGATCTAACTTGCTTGCACGTTTCGGTAATATGTTGCTCATAGCATTTTGTTCAAGTGCGCGAAATGTCAAGGCCATCGACCGCTACTAACTTGCATTTCGTTGCCGGTTTACGAGATGAAGCATGAAATCAGACTAGCTTATTGTGGCATTCTGCGTTGTCCTTTACAAGCGAGATATCATCCACAAAATACCTGTTGCAAATTCCACACGGAAAAACAGTGGAATATCGTTTGCATGTGTACAAAAACCCCAAACGCAAAATTAGACGAATTGGTTCAGCGAACTTCGACAAAATATAGTTTTTGGAAAGCTTGCCTAGCGTTCGATATAATGATGAAAGGGAATGTGATATATTGTGCAGTACTGATGATAGAATGCATCTGTGTAGATGAACTCCGCTCTCTGATGGTCGGTAGATAGCGCAACGTTATGAAATAACTGCATGTCAATTAGCAACACAACAGAAATCTTCCCCATTGGAAATAATTGCGTACTTTATTTAGAGTTTGTCATCAAGCCCAAATACACTGGCGAAAAATAAGGCCAGTCAATGCCGGTCATCACGATCAGAGCAAGCACTACCGCTCAACTTGTCCACTTATCGCCACTGCTAGGCCCATGTGCGGCCTTAGGTATGCGCAGTAACCTAATCTAATGGTCAACGACGGCCCTTCATATTCATAACTGTAAGTGGTGTCACTTATATTTGCCACCTTTACTGAACACCAGGCCAGCATCTATGCAAACCGATGAACATGAGGCCTTAACTGTGAGTGATGGCCTAATCTGTCAACCGATGGCGGCCCGTTGTGCTCATAATTATACTCAGTGTCGCCTACCGTTGCTATTTATCGTGACTACTGGGCCGGTGTCTATGTGCCCGATAAATCTCGTTGTCCAAAATTATCGATCGGTATCCACGCTGAACTGGGGTCTTACTGTTATGAAGGTACACTCACTGCTTGCTCAGTTAGGCCCATCGGCAATAATGAGAGAGCCGCGTGTACATCGGTGATTGGACAACGGGATTTGGCAACCATATGCATTATTGGACGCAGCGAAATTAAAGCTAAAGAGGTGTGTATACTAGTCAGTCTTAAGACCAAGTGGTATAGGTGATCCCCAGGATCCAAGAGCCATACGCGTCCTAAAACGTGCACCCATGGATGCAGCTGTAGCGAAGAACTAGTGAGTGGGCGGGTACATGGTGTCAAATCTGCTCATTTAGAGCCTTACGTCTCAACTTCACTCCACTTCTGCTTCAAGATGCAGATACCATGCAGCCTAGTAGAATGGACCTCTTCGTTTTCATCATCAAAACTTTTAACTACCCTATACTAAATCGCAGCAGCGATCTCACAACTTAGAGGCTCCTTTCTGGGAAGCCAATCAGCTTACGTGCCTGCGGTTGTGGATGTCACCATCCAGTTATATACAAAAAAGCCTCCACATCTCAGACGCACATGTTAAAAGCTGCTTGTTTTTTCAGGCTATTTTCATGCTCTGTTCTGTGTCTGTCGTATAGGTTTGGGCCTCATCCAAATCATCGTTCGTGCCGAAGTATTGCAACCGATATTCATTTCCACAATCATGTCTGCAATATCCGAATAGACAAGCCACAAAGACGGTCACATCTGATGCGATAATGATGATGATCTAGCTGGGGACTGCAATGTTTACTGTATCGAACAAATATCATACAACCCACATTCAGGTAACATACACCAACCTAATTTCACTAGTTCCGTTTTTGTCCTCTGAGTGGTCGACTGGGCTTGACTCTCCATAATCTATCCTTTCGATGAGCCTTGCATACCTATCTACAAATGTCTTACCTGATTAACCTTTTTGGCATAAACAATGCACCTTCTGGTGCTGGACATATTCGTCAATGGAAGCACCCGTTGCGCAACCATAAAATCGCTTCCTAAATTTCTCGTCACGGATTCGCCGACACCAACCTACACAGGCTATTTTTCTGAGATACCAAAGACGTCCTAGTTCCAATGATCAAATAGGCCAAGTCTTACAGCCATACAACAAAACAGCACACACTGTAGCCTGGTACACACAACCCTTGAAATTCATAGATATACCGCTTTGACGCCATAGGTGTCAAATCAGCAAACGCGACCCGAGGATGATTTCATCTATCACACTAGAGTCAGAACGATTACAATTCTAAATGTGCACAGAAAACTCCACAAATTTGTGTGCCTCTTCCTAAACTGTAAGTGACGTTTTCAGTGACTAAATGTCCCGGAGCATTACCTTACAGTTTGAGGATGTGAAGTGCATAAAAAAGAACGGCATAACTTCGGTCAGGTCATTCAAAACAACCTGCGCCTTTTCCTCCTGTATGAAGATGAGAATTATTTCATCTGCATGTTCCAGATCACAAGGTTTTTGTCAGAAGGTATTTGAACGCCGGGGTTCAGAAGACATTTAAATGTTCGTCCCATTATCTCATCGATCACAAGTGAAATGGGAATGGAGAGAGTGGGCACCGCTGACGGACACCGCTTTGTGTACGGAAGATTTTGTAGAGATCTCCACATTTCCGCACCATGTCCACCCCTTCATCACCTCCTGCCTTCGACGATGCGAGCGGTTAACAACCCTCACTTTAACTGCATGCCCTCTCCCGAAGGACACTCATACTGTGTGCTCAACCTCATATCCCGGCTTCTGCTATGGAGAAATGAGAAAACTCAAATAAAAGAAACTTTTGTGGGACGTCTCTGCTGCCTGCCTGAGCTTGCCCTGCTTCTAGCATATATCATGGGCAATCCTCCTACTAATCCAAAAATCCATTGATATCAGAGGAAAAAATGCTAGCGACGATTCACTAAATAAGCCAGGTATGACGCCTTACAGGTAACTAATTTTGCAAAGCACCCAAGCTTTTTTTAGAATATGAATGCAGCATTATGAGATCACATCATCGTACGAATACGCAACACCACCAGACATCGCAAGTTTTTATCAGATCTCATGTCCCTGCCCGCTACGAGCAACCTTTGTTGCGAACAATTTAGCCAATGCACGTCCCTCATTATCACATATGCCCACACCCGTTCGCATCAAGCGCATACCGTTAATCTGCACCTGAATGTCAATTACCATTTTTGAAATTGTGCAGTGTCGCCTCACTGCAATAGTTAAGAATTGTGACCACTTTTGGCTTCCTGTTATTTCGGGCCTCAATCTAGCTCATACCATAGTGCACTTCAGCAGACATTTTGACACTTTCACTTCGGATCAGCAGTGTAGAAACGGTCTTCTGATTGCTTCGCTTGAATGACAGAAATAAACCACCGTGCGTCCTCTATGGACCCAAGATTATTCTTGATCTGTGCTGGTCCTGATTTGTCACGATTCCTTGGTCAATCCTAGCTACCATGAGCACCCCAACTGAATCCTCAAGGTGTTCATATACGAGGCTGTCCACGGACCCAGGTTCGACGTCGCGATGACTGTACGGCGTCTACCATACCCAGCCAGATGGCTTGCCCGTAGTTCATCATATCCGTAGCATTTCCCGGACGAGCGTGCCGCATGCACCCACAAGACCATCCTAATTAGTCTAATTTGTGCCAGAAATTAGAATGACTGGCCACCCTATAGTGCTGTCTACTTGTTTTGTCCATAAACTCACTAAGTTATTCAATGGCGCTATCAACGGGTCGGTATACCTTGCCGTGCGCCCAATATAGCGCCCGCTGACCATCATAATAAAAACAAAAACTTACGGGCTGTGGCGAATTCTTTGGCTGTGTTTGGCGGGACGCCTGCCGCAACGATAGAAGACCTTCTCCCATACACGTGGCAAATGGCTGCTCCATTTTTATTTTGCACGTGCATAAAAGGCATAGTTATTGTTCGTGTAGTCTTGAGAGTATTTCTAAATGCAGTACAGAAGAAAAGACGTAAGGAAACCAGCTTTTCCGAAAAATTCCCAACCGTCTTCACGGAGACCATACGCAACGCCATCATCGGCCATTATAATATGAATTCCGCGCCCATTGTGGACCTCGAGTACGGTAAAACAACTTCCAACAAAACTTTGGAGATTTTATGAGTTCCGATATATACCATAAAATGTTATTACTTTATGTTAAAGATTCCTTCGTTCAAACTACGGTTTCAGGGAAATTAGGGATGTGCCTATAAGGGTCGGCGTAAATTAGTTGTACATGAGGCGGATGTTGATCTTTCCACTCAAAATGGCACCCTGTTCGTGAACATTCCTCAATCGTGAGCTTATCATCAGGGCAAGCAACGATGCCCTGCACCAATTATGTCCTTGCAACTGGTGGCGAAAGCTAGAAAATTGGTTTCAACCAAAATGTCATGCCCGGAGGCCAAATCAGTGGTCACCTGCTTTACAAGTGGTTGTTTATAATGAACTAAATAGTGTTTGAAACCTCTATATTACGTATCAGCAGGGTACGCATCTTTTATTTTGCTTTCGCGAAATAGCAAACAGCCGGTTCAACCGACGCTAGTGACTTACCACCGAAAAAAGGATTTTTCGACTCAAATAGCTGAAGGTTACAGGTTTCTATTTAGTTGGCTGGAATCTGGCGAAAGCCACTAATCAGTTCGATCGTTCTTAAAATCAAGTTTGGTTAGCTTTCCAAAGTTCCGGTTGACCGAACACCTGAATATGATTTCCCAGCAAGTCAGGGCGCCCAGTTTACGCTGAGCCCGTGTTCGTCAGCACAAGTAAATATGAAATACCTTCAAGATCTGCGTTCAGTTCACAGATTTTGTGAGTTTTTTTGGGTTCACCTACTTGGAAGGTCTTAAGCGCTCCGCGAAAAAGAACTTCGGAAAAGATGATTTGGCAGCGGGAACTGCTATGTCAGTAAACTAACCTCAGCGCGGTACGTTTGAACTTGGTTCCGTTTTTCCCTTGTGCGAATTTGTGAAAGAATTCTTTCACTGTTCAATCTATTTTCGGAGTTCAGGAGTATCATTTGTTGAATTTTTTCACTCGAACATAACCTTTGCGTGATAACCTCTGTTATTTTGCACTCAGTTCCTGTTTTACACCCATTCTCAATGATGACGCAAATCAATACAAGCTGCACTACATGGCCATCGTTGGACCACAACAGATTGAACGAAATGGGTGTCCGTCGAATGTAAGACGTGGTATGTAATGCCACTCCTGCTAGGCCTGGTGGCACTTTAAATGCACGGGTTTACAGGACGACCAGGTAAGCCACCTGGCCAACTCTCCTGACCCCTTTGTCTACTTTAGCTGCCTTTACCTTAGAAAGGCAATGCATTCCGCAACTAAGAAGACGGCAACCAAAAAACGGAGCCAAATCTGCACCACAAAATCGAATAGGCCAGCGTGACTGTTTCGCTTTAATCAGGACACTGGAGCTTCTTTCCAAAGCTCTGGAGGATGAAAACGCAGAGAATACAGCGACATGAACGAAAGGTGATAAAGAACTTTCTTCGCTGAACGAGTACCTTGCGCTATCCATCCCGGGTCCGCTGGCTGCGAAGAAAGACATACAGCTCTCTGATGCGGTAATAAAGACCGCCACGGCGTTTCAAGTGGACAGACGCGTAAGGGGGAGCAGGCTGATCATCTGGGGGTCGTTCTCCAGAAAAATCACGCCAATGAAGCAGACAAAGTCGTTCCTTGGCAGTGTCATCACGAATCCAGACCACAAATTGCTTCACGCAGATTGGCTACGTCAGAAGGGAAGCAAACGAACACTTGGGCTTCTGGTCAAAAATTCCTCCCCATCTGCCGTACAGAAAATCTTGGAGCGGGCTACCAGCATTCAAAAGACCTACCCAACAATTAGGCGTATATCAGAGGATCGCCCTCTAGAGGCTCGAAAGCTGGGCCACAGCAGTTCCAGGGGAGAGGTGCGAAAAAGGTTTCCGCTTGGCGCCAGTTCGGCCGACCCCAAACTTGTGGCGAAACCGTTAGTAGTTATAGCCCCTATAGCTCCGGAAAGCACGCCGACACAACCGGCCGCGACTCCGGATTGCAGCTTCTACTCAACCACCGCAGACCCCTTGGCTATCCAAGGCAGCGATGCTCTGGAGGAGGCGAACCTCACGAGGACGCAGCGCCCAAAGTACGTAGAGCTATCAGCGCTTCTTTCCGTACCAGACAATAAAGGATCAGCAGTGATCCCCACACCCAAACCACAACTTCTGAGCTGGACTGGGTCAGACGTGCGGAGACAAGCGGCGAAGCCTACCGACAGATCAACCACACGCGTTGACCTTGACATCGGGGCATGCTGCAAGAACCCTAAACCACTGAGAATGTGAAGCTGCCAATCTCCAGCTCCACTCCGTCGAAAGTGAACTCTTCGATTGTGGACTCCCTCGTCGCTCAGGACCCCGAGAGCCAAGCCACAAGCCTGACCACAACGAATCGGAAAATCCCCCGTACACCCAGTTGGCCACGTTGATCGCGGGCAAATCGGGGGTCCACACAAACGCGAAAGAAAGGCGACTGCAGCCAAACAAGCCGCACAAGATTCGCCAAATCAGAAAGCTACTGGCTGGCTTCAAGGTGAAGTCCCCTGCGAAAACGAGCCTCATGGGAGCGCCACCAAAAGAACTTCGTCTCGGTGCTGCCACCCAGCGTTCAGGGCCCCACGGAGACAACTTTCCGATCAAACCGCGCAAAAATGCCCAAGAAACCAAACGGATGCAAGTTTGCCCAAGATCCTTAAGCAACCGCAAACCTGGTCGTCCAAAAGGCGGTATTGAAAAGGCTACAGGTAGCAGCTGCCGAAGTTTTCGCCCACAGAGGAGAAAACTCCGTCCCGCGAAGATAAAAGACACGCCCAAATCGGGCACCCACGGGGCGAGACAAACTCTGCACATGAAAATCAGCCATCGAAACCACCAAGAGGGGAAGCAGACAGGTATGCCGCAGAAGTCCCTTCGGAGCCTTGGACCCAAACCCGATGTACGGCTATTAAGTCCGCTAAACTCTCTGGTCACACACCTCTCGGCTCCTCATCTTCGGAGGCAGCGGAGACAGTGTTGAAATGCTTGTCCACTAACTGCCTCAGCCTTTTCAACAGACTTTGCGATATTAAACAGTCAGTTTACCTTAAACAGCCGTCCATAATCGCACTCACTGAGACATGGCTCACACCAGATGTCTCTGACGCGGAGATCTCGATAGACGGCTACTCCATTTTTCGAGCTGACTCAAAACGAGGGAGGGCTGGTGGGGTTGTTTTGTACTAACATGCGGCCCTGTACATTCCGATCGTCCTTTATGGTACCACTCCTCCACCTTTTTGTGATGCACTGTGGATTCAAATCCCGCTGCGCGGGTCCGATTCTCTCATTGCCGGTGTGGTCTACCGTTGCCCCTCAAGTCCTCCGGAAGATGACCAATTCCTCATACGAACCCTTGAGCAACGATCCTTCAGGTATCACTTCACTCATCTCTTGCTGGTAGGTGAGTTCAACGCTCCAAATGCCTCCTGGATGAAGCTCCAGCGCGTCGGATCAAGTGGACCTTTTTCAGCGGCGCTGACCAAAGTCGTTAAACAGAGCGCTTAGACCCAACATGCCGTTGCACTCACCAGATACCGCGCGGGCCAACTACCATCTCTCTTGGATTTGGTCATCACCAACGAAACACACTTCGTTGATCAGGTGATAATTAACGCTCCACTGTCACATAGTGACCACTGCGTGCTGACCTTTGATTTCATCTGCTACTGGGCCAGAAATCCTGAACCTCAAACGTGGATTCGAAACTTCTGCCGTGCAGACTTCTCAGGAATGCGCATCATTCTCGAACACGTTAAAACGGAACCAGCCTCAGTAGAAGACTTATACAGGACGATTGTCCAGAAAGTTCACGAGGCTGACACGACGTTTGTCCCAAGAAAACCAGCTGGCGGCCGGATGAGCCGCAGGCTACCGGAAAAGCGTTCTTAACTATTTTCCAAAAGTTGACTACATGAGACACAGAAGACGAGCTGGCATTTCGTAAAATGCGGAATCGCTGTAAATCAGAAATCCGCCAACGGAAACGAAAACAAGCCACCATTCTGGACCTTGCCCGGGAAAACAGAAATGTGCTGTTTAAGTAAATGAGACATCGCCGCAGCAACAAGCCATCCGCGTTCTCCGTGAGGGCAGGAACGGGGAACCCACGACTGACCCAATAGTGGTATCTGAGTTCTACAGAGAAGATTATGCAGGCCCATATTCAGCCCCAGCGTCCTCGTTACATCCAATCGTGTCAAGGCGTAAGTACGAACGGCCTCCAACCGACTTGGTCTTCACGGTGGAGGGCATTCTTCAACTCTTCAACTCTGCTGAATAACTCAAGGAAAGATGAGTCAAAGAAAAAACTTATCTGTTCGTTAGTTCCATGTAACCCCATAGTTTGCAGAAATAATTGAAGTGCATTTATGGCTTTGAAAATCTGTTCAGATGACTGCAGCCTCCTCAAAGGTAAGAGATTCCTTGCTACAGCCCGGGAGGCCACCTCACTATTCGGCTGCGGAAACCTACTTCGAAGTTTGATGTTTCATTGTGGAATAAACGTATGCGTAAACGTGTTGAACGTTTTATGGGACCTTTCGCAAAGTACCAACGACCCTAGCGCAGTTCAGTCTGGAGAAATTCACGAATGGCAATTTTGCGGATTTTTGTAGTCTGTCAATTTGATTACAGTCACATTTTTGGAACAAGTAATAAGGAGCCGCGTAGCTTCTTTAACAAGTTTTTCGATGAAATCCCCACAAGTTACCTGAAGCTCTTGCGTTTTAATTGACCGGAAGCTAATTGAAAAACCGAGACCACTTGACGGCCCTCTTGTTGACAACTTTGAAGAGCAGGCTGTATTTAACTCAATGTTACTGTCTGTGTCCGGTTTATCTTCTCCGCCTGGAGCGGAGGTATCGGGTGACTGGTGTGATGCAACTGTAAATCACATTGTACTTTATTTTAGTAAGCTCACATTTATCTTATAAATTATTCAAAGGCTGAAAAGAACAACAGAATCATCTATCTATAGTGGTTCCCCACAGTTGATGGTCCTCTACAGCATGAGGCTTCAATGGCAAGTTGGATTTCGTCGCTTAAATTCCAATTTTTTTCATTTTGTTGCACGCCTGGTTTCATTTCATGTACAGCTAGTTTGCAGTTACTTCAAAAATGGTGCGGGATAACTGCACTCTTTTGTGCGGCCGACTACTATGCCACCAAACACTTACTAATGGGGAAACCAAAGCTGGCTCAAAGCTGTTGCAGTGCGGTTCAACATTACGAGGAACAACACTTGTTACTTATTGTTCTGATAAGGTGCTCAGCGCTCAATAAAAACGAACGCAATTGGTGTGTTCAACTGCTGGTTTGGCTGCGAACAACTTAGGTTGCTTAGGAACCCGGCTGTTTCCTGACGCCCTCAATCACAACGAGCCACGTTTTCCTCTAAGGCAAGATCCACCCTAACATATTCTGTGGTCCGACACGGATTGCGGTTTGTGCATGCATGAAAGCCAGGCTCCATGGTGAAACATACATGGTGCTGACCAATCCAGCATTAGCAGTTAATCGTTTGTGAAAACGAAACACGTTAACTGATGGATCTATCTCACATGGATTTTACATGCTAATAGTGGGTGAGACCTATGAAATTGACAAGTTGGTACGCGATAATTTGCCGTGTGTGTATCAGCTTTCAGGCGCCGAAAAGATACAACAGGTCAGACAGTTATGTTTGTGCTCACCATAACGACGCACATGCATCCTGACAGTTGCTTTTACAATGTTTTGCACAGCAATTAATGCTTAACTGCAAGTTTGAGTATTTGTAGTAAAAAAACGGCGGCAAAAATGAGAACCTTAGTGTTCACCCAGCTACAATGCACCATTGCTAAAGTCATACCAGAAGGAGACCATAGTGAGCACAACCTGTCATCCACATTCTCATTCCTGTAATTAAGCCAAACTCATTAGAATGTGGCTGCGTATTTCGCTAAAAGATGCAATATGATAACGAGTGATAAGAGTGGCCAGAGCTCTCTGGTTGAGCAGAAATTGCAATGAAACGAACATTTGCCTTCGGTCCTCGAGTGGCTGTGTAACAACTGCATGAACATAGTGCAGAAATAAAAAGGACGCACTCATAACGGCTTGTTTCAACCTGAGAACAACGAGCAACTTTGTGGGAGATGCTCGAGTCTGACTAGAAGATTGGTCACCACGTGGGCACACTTTTACTCGCTCTGTGAAAACATTTGGGGGCCTGGTGTCCCGCTTTTTCTTGGGAATGAACTAAATGTTAATTATTCTGAGATGGGAGAAGGTATTTCAAACGGATTTCTGCGTCGCGTGTCCCTCTGTAAAAATGGCACCCTACACCGCTGATTTGCTTTCCCAGCGCTTTACTACATTTGCCAAAGCAGCTATTCAAAATATCTCGTCATAAAGTAATTGGAAAATTAAATCATGTGGCGCTTTTTAACAGGAATAGTGACGCGCCGGTGACTTAGTCAATGGGGAAGCGCAGCTGCTGCCCTTAGCATTGTGTATGGCTCTCAGGACCATTTCAGCGCAGCGTTAAAAATAGAGGACCAGAGTGCAGTGAAGTCCTTTTTACACACAAAAACTGCATGTAGCCTTTTGGGGCCTAAGGGGCGTTTGAAGGGGTGCAAGCACGAAACGGCACAAAACCTGAGTTATTTTAAATAATGTAGTTGAAATAGATAGTGATCTCTATGAGATCAAACTGCTTATAAGCTGTTAGTTCTAAGCTATCTTACATTTATTCGTAAAAGAACGGGGTGATAGAACGACTTCCCTTGGAGGTATGAACACTCACATCAAAATGCACTTTGTACGGACTGTCAGGCTGCAAACACCGTGATTCCCGTGTAGGATGGTATGTGGTTCGAACTAAATCAACGTCCCCTCTTGTTTTATAGAGACACGCTTTGTGAACGGTCTTTGCCGACATTACGTTCTATCGTTTGCGTCGACTAAGCTGTTCACCAAAACCGATTATTCATGGATTGTGATAAGAATACTTACCATTGTCTCTTTTTTCAATTTACTCCTCTCCTGCAGCAGTGGATTGCATTTAAAATTGGCTATACACGACAATTTCTCCATCGATGGAAGCTGGAGTTTGAGTCTGGCCTGTGCATCGTATAATCTTTGTGCTAGTGATTATATTGCAGCTCAACTGTCGGATATATGTTTGGTGACTTAAAAGTGAGAATAGAAATAAAAAAGTGAATAAGCATCATTCTTGGGATTTCCTATCCCCGTAGAACTATTGGGAGCGGCACAAATTCTACACAACGAATAGAACAGCTCAACTCTAACAGCGACGTTAGTAATTGGCTTACGACTAAGTTCTCCTGGTTTGCTGCATACTTTGTAACTGGCGTGATCAACGTTGGATCACTAGAGCTCACGATCTTGACCACCAAAATCACCGCAGCGCACTGATATGTGTGGGATTTAATAAAGCCTAGGCGATATGTCTCTATTTTCACCGTTGAAAAGTAATACGCCTTCTCATCTAAGCGTGATTAAAGGGTCTGCGCTTAGGTAATTTGTATCAAGCGCAGGAAGTATACATCAAAATGCAGTCAACTCCCGTAATGCTTCCGAATTTAAACAAACTTAAGATTAATCAGCGTTTTTGACAGCTGATGCTTTACATGCAACCTCACTTAATATGACTGATTTATTCCACCAATGGCTCTTTTGAGTTGTGGTCAACATGTCTTTGCCATTTCGTTTTTCGGCCAAATAAAATAAGGCGCTGACAAAGACCAAACGTTAGTAATAGCCGATGGGGCGAACCTCCGAAAATCGGCTTCAGAAAGTAAGAAGCATATCGGTCGAATGTCCATTTGACGCAATACTGATATGGAGCGTGGACCGTTCCTTTAATCTCTGTCTACTACCAGTGGCAGACGCAGTTTGTGCCTGAAGCATAAGGCGAGGTAATCAAAAGTGTGATCAGCATCCAGAGCGATAGGCAGCATCGTGCTCACGATAGTGACGACTTTCTCATCCGAGTTAAATGACCAAACTTGTTGCTATTGCGCAGGACCTCGTGGCGACGTCATCCATGAATGGCACATCGTTTTAGTAGCACACGTGAATATCAACGCGGTGTTGTTAATGCAGTTGGCAATTATTGTTAGACTAGCTATGAATACGATAGACATCCATGAAAAACTGCGGGAGTAACCATAGGCAACGTAGTAATCCCCAAAACCACTGCAACCGAAACCAATACGATACTTCAATTCTCAGGCCTTAGATCAACAAACACATAAGGCATAATCTCATCCACGAGAGCAGCCGTAATGGCGAATGTGTGCTTGGGTTTGTGCAGCTAGCTTAACGGCCGCCATAACGCAGATAACTGCTCAATAATTACAGTCGGTAATACACCAATAAGTGAAGCGCTAAATGAATCTTTCTTCAAGGCGTTTCCTTCAAATTAAGCTTAGATGATTTAAAGCCCTTGGTCATTACACAACTGTCCTACAAGGCACCGAAAGGAAAAAAACTCGCGGGAGCTCCTTGTAAAGTAATAACAACTGGGCACAATTTTCTAACCTGTGGGAAACGTTTAATAAATTTGGACGGTAAATGATAGCTGTGAGGTTGATAAGTGACTCACTAATACCCACGGGTAACAGTCACTGTAAATATTTTATTAATTTATGGTGCCCTAGTTGTTTTACTCAAACTGCTCAGAAACATTTTGAATGAAAAAATAAACCAGAATTAAGTCTTACTCACATAGTTGTTTTAGAGTTTTACCTTTTGTTGTATTAGCAAAAAAACACATTTCTAGGTTTTTAGTCAAATTTTTGTGGGTGAACCACTAGTTTGCATTTATCCGGCCAAGTTTCATACGTCCTTTAAATGTGAAACCCGGTCTGTGAATGCTTATTCTATTTTTAGGTTGCGGCCAAACATGCCATAGACCATTTATATTTATTTCTCTGAGATTTCTTCAGATTTTGTTGATCACGCTGGTCCGTCAAAACATACAGAACTAAGTTCTTTGCCACATCTTTGTAGGGCAGTTTTTTGTACATTTTCCCTTGTTAACTTGTCTGAAAGTATTGTCCTCCAGTTAGCCAATCATACCATAATTTTGTTCCATCTACTGAATGTCGGCAACTAAGTGTTTAGGAGGGCATTTGAGGTTTTTAATTCCTGTAGGGCCGCAACCGCAGCACAACAAGAGTAGAGCACAAAGAGACGAGGCTTCACAATAGTTGTATTTTCTTTGTGAGGCGGGGCTCCATTAACCCTATACCATATTTATAATCCATCAGTAGGGCTTCAAAAGAGCGAGGATCTTGTTGGTGAAAAAGCGCGTAGCAGTATTTGGCCTAGGAACGCACTCTGTGACACTGGTATGAGGAGTTTTTTTAGCGTGAATATTATTCACGCGGAAAAGAGGTGCTCGTTGGAGAATCAAACGTCTTAAGTCCAAGCGTAGCACGTCTGCTCCGCATTTTAGGAAGAACGTAATGTCGGGGACCTTGCCAGAAGATATAGAAGCTTCTATGCTCACAGAGCCTATAGAAATGGCGAAACCAGCACTGAACCTACGCGCCGTAGAAATATTCTAGCAATCAATGCCGCAGGCATGCGCATCTCGAAAACCAAGTTTTAAAAAATGTAAATTAGTTTCTTTCAAAGGTCCGCCCAGTGCTCCCGTTGCAAGGCTTTCCAATACGTGCGGAGAGTAAGTGGCATTCACATGTGGGTAATCCTAGCATGGCAATCTTTTGCGAAAACCAAACAGAGGGTGTTTCGACTAGACTTTTTAGCAGAAGGTAGTTTTTGCAAACGTACTTCTTCAAGAATCTCCTGAAGAAATTTCGCCCGGTCATTTGTCACTTATTCCAGAACTGCTGCTGATGTACAACCGATGCGCCTGATAAACGTAGATAGCTTTTGTGTAATAGCTTCTGGGGCGTTTGATACGTTTTGTAGATTAAACGGGTTATGTGGGAATAAGGTAACGATAAAATTAATGCAGTCTGTTGGTGTATGTGAATATGAGAATAAATGTGGGTAAGCCAATATTACGACATACATATTTGTATTTAAGCGCAAGGCTTTAATGAAAGAAGGCTTCGAGAAGCTCACTCCGTGGTTGCCCACGAAGTATGAGAAACCAGAAGAATAACCGTCGGTTGCCTGGCTCCTAATGCACAGAACATGCCTTTAATTCACTGCAGCCAGCGTAAGTCGGCCCACTCGACGCAGACCAGTAGGCACGGACTGCTTGCTGAAATCAGCTGTGCAAGAATAGTCTGCTGGTTTCCATATCCCTCCTCACAGTAGCGACACTTATAAAATCTTGCCCGTTTGTGGTTCTATTCGAAATGCGTTCTTGACGCGCATTTCTCAAATAAATATGTCGCACCAAAAAATTGCACGCAAACAGATGCCGCCAAGCACTATCCACATTCAGAAATGCACCTCGTGGCGGCGCCCATGGCTTTTCTAACGAAACTTTCGCATCCGAGTTTATACACTAGGAATACGAGTAGCCGGTGGCGTGAACAATTTTGACCGCTTGGCCCGATGAAAGTGCATATAATGCAAGAATAACGGAAGTCTACTTTATTGGCGTGGATGTCGTTTTACGGAGGCCTTTTACTCCCGCTTCAGTGCATATTTGTCCGCTTCAGAGTAGTGTCTTTTTATGTTTTTAAATCTGAGAACAAAAAACGCAGGGTGGTTTTGCAGACTAACACGCTAGATCTTAAGTCGAAGGGTCTATAGAGATCCCGGTAAACGCAGCCTGGTTTCTGGCGCTTTAGATTCACACACCAACTGCAATTAGGAGGTCACTGCAGAGTAAAAAACCTACCCATCTCTTTGAGGTTACAGAAAACACAGAAAACTTACAAAAGAGGCCATGTTGTATATACCTCGGATGATGCAATTTTTTCAAGATTTTGACCAGAGCGCCCGCTGATTGTGAAGCACTTGTCCGTAAGAGCGGAGTCGTTAAAGAAAAAGCACTACCACGGTCGATAATCTTTCAAATAAATCTCTGACCTGAAGTTACACCAGACCAAGTCCACTTGGGTTATTTTTTCAGGAGGGTCGAACCTCATTTGAGTTCGCAGAGCCTGCTTGCGGTGTGTCAGATGGTTGAGTGAATAGCCGCTTTGTGGGCAATGACATTGTCTCGGATCAAGCGGGACGCGCCGTTGTTTTAGAACAGCTTTACGCTTGTCAGTAAGACAAAGGTTTCATAAATTTGGATGGGCAAACAGAAAAGATTGCGTACATCATCCGCCCTATATCGTGAGCATAAAAGAGGTTGTGGCTGACTGCCTCCATGTATGTCGCTCACATTTATCGGATTTGTGGCATTCGTCCGTCAAAAGGGCGTATGTCATTGAACGACCACCGACTGCAAAGCATAGGCTGCTCTGCTTTCCTCAGATCATGAATAGTGCACGCACATGAAATAGTTGGTCTGAAGTTGCGCAATGGACGGCGTCTTGTTTAGCTTCACGGCCCTTGCAGTCACACGCACGACATTTTGGTGTGCCTCTGCTTGGCATGACAGTACTCACCAACACCCTGTCGTCGTTCAGCTGTAGTGCTCACGCTCTGGACATCCCCATCCTATTTCCATGGCCCAAATATAGCTGCCGTTTCGTCTGCCTCTCGGCAGCCTGCCCATTCCAGCGGCCGCCTGTTTGAACTGACTGAGTTGTTTTACTGGCCAGGCTTCACCCGACCGCATAAAATATCCTGTGTTTTTGGTAATGCACACACCGCAATGTTGACAGCTTGGTGGCTTGCCACCTTGCAGATCTGGTAGGATGCACCAGGGTGAAAACCTCGTGTTGTGTTCAATCACGCCCTGCGGTAAGGGTCGCTTTGTTGCGTCTCACCATGGTGCGTTCTTCTACCAGTCAGCCCTTCCGCAGCAAGGGCGTTTCGCCAACCGCCGATGGTTCAAAGGCTGGCCGGCAATTTAGAAAATCAAGAAAAGAGCACCGTCGTTTTCTGACATTAGCCGATGGTTTGGACTTGTCCTGGTTGTCGTTTATCTGGCAACGCTAAGCAATATAAGCGAAAGAACACTGTGCCTTCGACTGATTTTTAGGTGGTCTGGGGATACTTTGAGACGCTCACGGATAACATCGGCGTGCAAAGCCCTTGCTACTTTCGTCTTATTAGGGGTTGCGCCACATGAAGTCAAATTTGTCAGCCAGACATAACACAAGTGTCTGTCACTCATGTTGCTGGAGACGATCAAATACATGTAAAATATAAAAACCTTATTGTTCCTAGAATTCACAGCTGGGCTCTATTGAATTATTTTCACGTAACACCCGATGCTTTGTGCTGGTGGCAATGACTTAGTGACTGGTGACCCATGCTCTTACCTTTCTGTTCAGTTCACGTGGTGGCTCCCAGTAGAACTACAGTCCCTATCCATTATCTTAGAAGTTCTCGGCACACCACTCCTTACTGAATGCTGTCACTTTTCATAATAATCCATCTTTGTACTACGAATTCACTCTAGTGTGACTATATAACTGAGCTGAAAACTACTACCGCTCGCCGTTAAACTCACCCTGCGATCGCCCCTACCAAATAGTCTATCGAATTGTCTCCCTGCTCGCTCCCACGTTGGTTGAATCTTCAGCTTGCAAAAATTACGCCACTATTCTGCCCCTGACCCTACGCCCACTAATCGACAGAGGAACAGTACAAAGCACAAGACACAACTCATACCACCAACTCTGGCCGTTTGCGTCCATATCTGAGTGCACTCGCCAAGTAGAAGCGCACTGTGTGGTCTGTTCTGTTCTCATACTATATCGGCAACCTAAACTAATTCTTGGTGGCCAGGTCAGCTAACACAAATCCATTAGCACGTGGTCTCATTTAGCTTTCTGTAATTTTCTAGATTTTTTCTTTTAATGGATGTCACTCTAGCTGATGGCTCCACACACTCACCGGACTCTACCAATCTCATCCAGTTTCCTCCTCTTCCCAAGTTTCAAGCTTCGGCAGTAGCTTCCCCGAACGCTACGTATGGCCATCATCCATTCTGAGTGGTTCCCGGTTTACGTTCACATTGACCCCCAACTGAATCAAAATTACCTGCGATTCTAAATCACCTTGAATTTCCCTGTTTCAGTCCACTTGTAGAAACCACATTCGGATGCTACAGGACTGCTAATCCCCTGACTGATCATCGCAGACGTGGTTTGGTATAGGGGTGTCCAGAAACTGACGTATCCCAGTGCAGTGATGGCACTGCATTGCCATGCCCAGCTTGATGGCAAACCAACAACTATTCTCTTCCTAATCCCGACTGCCCCATTTCGCCCACTCCTTCCTTTAATTGCAATAACGAACAAATTGTTTACCTGGCCCAAACAGCCCTTAGGACGAGTTTGTTCTAGCCCGATCGGCCCCGCCTTTGAATATAACCATCCCAGGTTAGCGCCGGCTTCATTACTGAGCTAGTAGTACCTCCTGTCCCATTTTTCAAGGTTTTTATTTTCCAGAATTTACGATTACTTCTACCCTGCTTGGTAGATCTCCATGGTTTTGCCTGTCTCTGCTGTGTAGTCACCCACCCCGTTGGGAATGTAACAACCTGATCATGTCTCGATTGTTATGCTCCCTGCAATCTAGGAAATATTCCCATTATTATTGTAAATGAAATTTATCTGTTGGAGTCCAAATCGGTTGAACCGGAAAGGCCTCACTTGCAACGGCGCATTTCAGTCCTCCTGTACGATTCACCTCGAAGGACACCACCGATTCATCCGAAAATGACTACCTACAAGCACTTTATTCACTGAGTGGAACCTCGCAACTAAGCCATGTGTATAAAAATTGACAAGTGGCAAGTATTTTGACACCGGAAGGGAAGTTTGAAAGAAAGAAGTTGCCCGGGGACAAGGAATAAAGTCCTAAATTCCCATATATCATTTGTAAGTCAGATATACGTCTGCAGTTTGGGAGACCTTGTAGCCCGATCGCATGTTGTCTTGGGACTGGGGACAACAAGCAAGTTTTTGAAAGAGGCATGAACATACAAAAGGTCAATTATCGTTTCCCCACAGTCGCACTAGTTAGTGGTATGCAAGTGGTGCTCTCGCCTCAGTCACACAATGTGCTGAAGGCATTCCGCGAGGTAAGGTTTATTTTATTGGGGCGATAAATTCATCGCATAAGCCGACGGTTTGCGTTTCTTAGCGTTTCACGGTCGCCGTGCCATTTCACTTGACATCCGAAAACTCACCAGGCAAAACTATGTTCTGGATCGGCCGGGGCACTTCTCCATGACTCGAGCAGTGCCATTGTTCCGGCCGACATCCAGTGCTTGAGCAGATCTGGTGGTACGGTGCAACAGACAAAAGTCCCAGAAGTGTGCAAACATGTGGGTATCCCGTTCCAGCGTGAGGTCACACCTGCTGGTGGGGCAGTTGGTGGACACCAGAAGACGATTATGATGAATTCATCCAGACCTGTCAGCTTCTTTGTCCGCGGCTTACGCAGCTCCGTAAAATAAGGAAAGCAGCGACTCCGGAAGGGCGCATGGTTGTAACCCACACGGCTCCAAAACGAGCGGCAGGCATCATCGGTAACTGATAGAAATGCGCTCAATTAAAGTCCGTGGCCGGCACAGGTGTGCATTCAGGTCTACCGCGACAAGCACTATATCTGAGCTTTGAACTCACCGGAACAGGGCATTCATGGCGTCATAAAACTTACTTTTGAAGGTGTCGGAGCTCCAGGAGGGGCGAGATGGCTCAGTGGTTAGAGCGCGAATTTACTGACCGGAAGGTCCATGGTTCGAACCCGACCTCCACCTCTCAATTTCCCCTGTTAGGGTCGGGCAACCTGGCAGTATCTCAGCCCTCTTACTTCCTTCTGGTAGCATGGCAGTTACGCACCGAAAGGGTGTTACAGCTGAACGATTATCAGATTTTATTATATTATTTTTAACAGAGCTACGGTCGGTTGGGGCGTAATCAGACAAGACAAACAGACAGCGATCAACGTCCTGCCTGTAAGACTCCTTTACAGATGTTGCCAGATAAGCCGCACAGAGGTTATCCATTGAAGCAAGGATCCTTTCGCCCGGTGACTTAGGAAGGTACCAACCGCTGCACATCCTGCCGCAGCGGCCTTTGAATACCAGAGGTGCGCAGCCGGAAGCGGGTGGAGTGTGATGGGGCGGTTGGCTCAACCACGGTGCTTGCATCTTGAATTCTTGTTTCTGAGACACAGCGCGCATCAATGTCAAGCAAGTCTTGTGTGAGGGCAAGAGCAGAAGGGCTTCAGAAGGCGGCCAAATAGACTGGGTGTTGAGGCATGAGGATTGATTTCGAGTTGCCTGGGCATGTCAGCGCCGGATGACGCGCAGAAATTGCTTACAGAACCGATGCAGGACGAATGGAGTCATCAGGCCTAACTAACCTGCCCGCGGGGAGGGAGTTGGTGATGGATTGTGTTGGGGGAGAAAAGTGTGTGAAATAGGAGTAACGGGGGCGTGCTAACTAGCCCGTCTCCGCTTATCCGCCATTTTCATGAGCAAGTAAAGCGACCCAAATTAATGAGAGTCCGGAAAACACGGATATGGCAGGTAATTTTTGCTAGTTTTAGATATTCAATTCTGACTGGGCTGGGATATTGACACGGCTCCAGGACTCGTAAATGGGCCCGACAACTGAGGCCTTTGGCCAAATGGTCTCATTTAAATTCGGCAACGCTTCGGGGACATGTAAGTTCAATTCCGTTTCTCAAGTCACGAGTCACCACACATCTCCGAGCCTCCAAACTGATGGACCCGGACGGTGGTTTGTTAGTTCCCCTGACCACTGACCAGCTTCGTATGATAGGCTTTGAGAGTTTCGCATGGACATCCCGAAATATACCTCAGCGTTTCATGGGAGCACACAAACTCTCACAGCAATGTGGGTTCCAATATTCGCTGATTGGAAATAACATTTACGTTTGGGGAAATCGTTTGGTCATTATGAAGGTAAGTGAGTTTCCAACCGATATCTATCACCATGCGTGCATTCGGTTTGTTACCTTACTTAGAGTGTTAGTATTTGAAAGAGTGGTTTCCGTGTGTTATTTTTACCCCTTTGGCCCTTAATGACACGGATCCTGGGAACCGCGGTTAGCAGTACAATATGCTGAGGCCCGACCAACCGACTGCGTCTGCCTGATTCAGATGGTCAGAGTGGACTATGGTGCAACCACGGCCTCCCAACCGAGTGAGAAAATGTTCCATGTCGACCAATTTCTAGGAGCTAAATTAATAAATATTGATGACACTTGCGTGGTGGAAATCCAACACTCCAGTTGGTATTGAGCTCAGAACCCTTCGACACGGGCCCCAGGTATTGCAGCAGTGACTGTGGAAATCATAGCCTATCCATGTCTGTTTGCCCACCAAATGACAAATGGCCGTTAAACAATCTGACACGTTTTTGATTTTCAGACTGATGGTAGGAACTACCGAGAGCCTAGATTTCCGTTCTATGTGCAGCCATACATACCACGCATTCGGTGCCGGGACAATACTGCTTGAAAATGCCGTGTCTTACGTCCCTCACTTTGCTTCGGGCGACTGCCAGGAACATCGATAAAACGCATCGCCTAATTGTGAATTGCTCTTGGAACATATCCCGCTAGGGATGCCGGTAAACATGAAAAACTTTTCTCCACACAGGTGGAACGACTCTTTCCAGCAGCCAGAGAAGATCAGGAAAGCATATTTGCCGAGATAGGGCTCCCGACACGCTTCACTTACCATTACAGAGTACAGTGAAAATGACTCGAAAATTTCACTCTGATGTTAAGTCAGTTGTGCAATCGATGTATCGGGGCAAAAGCCCTAAGACCACTGAGTTATAAATATTCAGGTAGCTACCCCTCACACATTGGGAAACCGTGACATTTTGGTGCCAAAAATTGAGATTGTAGCCAAGCGTTTTCACGAGACTTTCGGCAGAGTGGCAGCCGACACCCAGGCTAACCGTTTGTCCCTCTTTGATTGAGTGGATTTTCGGCCAATGACAGTCCAGCGGTTGCGAACGTGCTGAACGCGGACTCACAACGCATGTCCTCTCCGTAGTTTTGTATACAGGAACCGCTATGGATGTAGATAAATGGATAGAAGCCGTGAAAACATGTAAATACTTACCAGAAAATGATTTGCGACAACTGTGCAATTATGTTACCGAACTACTGATTGAAGAATGCAATGTGCAGCCCGTGAATTTCCCTGTAACAATTTGTGGGGACATTCATGGACAGTTTTACGATCTCCTACAGTTATTTCGTACCGGCGGTGAACTTCCGGATACAAATTACATATTTATGGGTGATTTTGTTGACCGTGGATATTATAGCCTTGAAACACTCACGCTTCTTCTCGCTTTGAAGGCCAAGTACCCCGATCGGATCACTCTGCTTAGAGGTAACCACGAGAGCCGTCAAGTTACGCAGGTAACCCTTGATCTTCTGCTCTTCTCATTCTTTTTCATACGTGCCGCACACGGACTGCTCTGTTCCTTGCAGTGGCAGTTGTGTGAGGGTTACGATGTAGTTACTAAAGGTTTCTTTTTCATCAGTCGCGATCATTCTGGCCAGTCGAGTTTGGTAGGGTTAGAAGTCCGTGATAAGCATCTTGCTCACTTGGCTTTCCAAATAGCCCTGCTCAGCCGTAAAACGTCTACGATCAAATTCCCAACGGGACTTAGTTTGTGTAAAGACTTCCTCAGTTCTAATGTTTACTTCGAGTTTTAAACAACTTAACCCTCTATGCGAGTCCTTCAGTTTCTGTGGCCCATCTTGGCACCACTTCATCAAAGTGCTTAGAAACCGACAGTCAAGGAAGTCCTGTCTGACTCAACCGTGACGTTATTCAGCGCCATGTTTACTGTATCTCCGGTGGTAACCTGGACCGACTCCTTCTGCGTCACACTGGTCCCACGTGTGACGGCCGGTTGCAAGGCATGTGCACCCTTGGATCCACTAATGCTCAGGTGATCATCCTTAGAGGCAAACAGTCGATGTCAGGTCTGATTGTAGCAAACCATGTTTTTTAGCTGCCCACCAAAGCGACCGCGAACCAACGTAGAGAACACGGTAGAGGACTGCCACTAGTTCGTTTCTGAATCACCACGGGCTGCAGTATCGTAGGTACGCGGGGTTGTATTGTTTCAACGGAACCTATTTATTTAGTTGATCGCCCCAAGCTGATTTAGGAAGTGTCCTCAAATAGAGTGGTCAGGCTTGCATCCATAAAGCAGGATGGGGCGCTTAGACGTCTTTTATTTTTGGACCTTTCCTCAAAATGCGACTTCCGTTAATGGACCACAGTTCCACGCTAAGACAGAGGAAGGCAAATCACCTGTCACTCGGTCGATTCTGTCTACATGTCCTTACCACTGCTGATGTGTTACACTAGTAATGAAGAATTATTTAATCCGTTAGCTGTAGCATCCTTTCGGCACCCAGCTGCTATGCCAGCGGAAGGTTGCATGAGGGCTGGGATACTGCGAGGTTCCCCAAGCCTAGACAGGAGCAGTCGATGTGCTGAGGTGGGTTCGAACCAGGGACTTTCTTAACCACTGAGCTATCTCGTGTTACACATCACTTTACGAAGAACTCAAAGTTCCCTATCAGACTGTTTTGACGCACTATGCTATAACGTGGTTCGGTAGACGTCTGTACGCAAAGGCATAGCATGATGCCTTTGAGGAACCTAACTGGAAAACAAGTATGTGTCCCCAATCCCATGGGATGCTTAAACCTTCCTGAACTTCTACTTGTGTCCTACTACAATATAAGGCAACGCGATGTAAACTCAATTTTGAGGAGCAATGTCTTTTGTCCAACTTCTATAGGATTTGTCTTCACAAAAGTGTTAGGTTGCATAAATTCCAGTGGTTGACGCTCTCACGAATGTATAGCGCACCCACAACAACCCCCCTTAATAGACATTCCAGAGGTTGTTGTTCTTTGCTTCTGTCCTACGTCAGTACAGTCAAGGTTTATGAAGGTTTATATCTAGCGTTGTTATATTGCTGATAGAATAAACCCTGCACCAAATGACACACGACGTCTTCTGTCAGTGTCTTGTTACGTTTTTGTTTTCCAGGGAACCCAACGTAATGAATAATGAATTCCACTCTATTGTCCGTACTATTGTGTGCGACGGGATCTATGATTTTTTAAATGTCTTTTCGCCTGCCTGTCGAGAGGTAGGCGTTTCTTGGGCTCATAAAATCAACCTCATCATGGTGCACGTCTCACAAAAGCGCAGCCGAATGATGTTTACTGTGGAACCCACATGCATATTGTCAATCAACGAACGTTTCCGTTTCCTGAAATTCAGGACCCTTGGCATGAATTGACGGTCGCTAAGATTGTTCCTTCCGGAATTCGCAAAGGACAATCCGATGCCGGATTTAGCTGCTCCGCCATGGTTCTATATAAATATGTCGCACAATTACACTGGGTAAGCTCTGATGATGTTCGTATGTGGGGGATGAAGAACGTGCGCAAACCATCCTAGTCGAACGGCGTAGCAGTATAAACGGTGGACCTTTTCAATGGACACGGTCTTGGAGAAGTGCTCTGGGAATATTTCTCAATAGTGATAATAATAATAATGATAATAATAAACTGTTCAGGAGCAATCGTCACCATCATCAAAGACAGCAACATCAGTGTTGACACCTTTGCTTCACTGCCGTAATACCCTTTTGGAGCTAAGCTACCATGCCAGGTTTCCCCAGCCTAGATAGAAAATATTTCTCAAGCACCATTGTTCGAAAGTCTCCATCTTGCGGGTGTCTGAGACACCCATCGTCAAGCATAAAAACACATAGGGTAACAGACCAATAGATTCGAATCTTAGTCGTCAAATTAATTTTCTTTCTGTACCGTAGTATACGCTTCGATTGTAGGGTTGCTGATAGCCTTGTTCAAACAGGTCGTGACTTCATCCTTAACCTGGCCGTTCGGAAGAGTGGTTGAGTGGGGGTACTCAACTCGTGGACTCTCTAGTGCCATACCGTTCATTTTAAACAGTCCGTCGGGGACGGAGGTGAGACGTTGATCTCAAAGCTCGCCGGCGAATTTTATTGGGGCACTACTGTAGACTGTGATGGTCAGCAACGAGGACAGCTGTCACCCACGATCGATATATCCTGCCTACCCTCCGCTCCATGGTATCCGTTGACAGCTTGGCACATTATCCGATCATCCGCAAAGTTGAACCGAATGGTGTAAAGCGAATAGCTCCGTCGACCCCCAAAGGACAGGTCTAAAGTAGATTATTCTTCGTCATATATACGAGGACATGCTTTCATGGCCGTCTAGGGAGGCCTCAGCAGGCTCATGAACTTCGTACAGACATCGCCCGATTCCAACATGTTTCACAATACTTCTCGGTTCACAAGGTTGAATGGCGTCCGGAAGTTATTGAAGGAAGCAGCTATAAGCCTTTGGTATTCGCATCTTTCTAGACCACGATGTAGGGCTAAGATTCAGCCAGTCCAAGCTTCCCCCGGGGAAAACGTGTCTGGTTTCACCTAGTGCGCGTGTCTATCGCTAACAAAGTGACTCATAAGGAGGATAGCAAATATTTGGGAAGCTACATCCAGTAATGTTATATCACGACAGCTGTCACTAGCAAGTTTGTCACCTCGTGAAAAGGTAGAACAGAGGCGCGTTAATGAGATAGAAACAACTGAATATCTCATGCTGAACAGAATAGCCCATAAAATGACGTGAGAATGGTGGTACTGCATATCCTGTCTTCACATGGATGCATCCTCACCAGGAACCGTGTGACTTTTCAGTCGATCAACAATTTCGGTTGATTCTTTTGTTGGAGGGCCACAGTCGGCGTCGTACGACGGAGTGGAGGACTCAGTGGTCAGCGAAGACGCAATTGGGTACCTGTTCAAAACGATCCCATCGGGGAGGTTTACCTCGTATCGAGAATGATTTCGTTGGCTGTCGTTGTGTAGAGTGGGTTAGACTTATCCGAGACTTATCTGAGAAAGCTTCGCATAGTTACCATATAGTTAACGCAGTTTTCATACCGGCCAAGTTATTAGTTCATTAGTGAATTCAGTCGTTTGTAGCACTCTGGATCGCTTGGCGACAAAGTGTACGATAGTTTGGGGTCTTCAGCACTCTGGCCTCCTTAGCCTGGATTGACAGCCGAATGTTACCCTCTAAGATCCAGCCCTTCTATTGAAGAGGTATGGTTCCAGGCGTCCAGTAACAACATCTTCAGACGCGCCTACTACACGCAACCATTGTATATTGATCTCAACGACAACTACTGGGTATGCTTCATATGCTTCGCGATTATCATCAAATAGAGATTGTCGCTTATACGGGCAGTCGAGAAGGACGCAGACCCAGTCTAAACTTTGCTCGCCTGAGAGTGTGGTCTGATATTCCTTGATTATATGCTTATACTCTTCTGAAGGGATCATTAGCTCATGAGGTCCATCAAGATCCTACGAAAATGTGCTCAGTCTGGTGAGCTGTGTGGCTCCCGTTTGTTTGCCAAGTTAAAAGATACCTTTTAGGGTATTGGAAACGTGTGTCTGTGGTGCACAGCCGGTTGAAATCCGGTTGAAATTAAAATGGCCTATCAGAGTTCTACATTGAGGACCGAGATCGTGGTTCCCCAAAATATGGCGCGTTGAGGTGTCGCAGGGCGCGGTGCGAGCATTCCATCCACTAGCGACGACAGGCATGTCGTACCTCGGTCTTTTGCCAACATTTGCTTGGGGCCTGTCATAAAGCTCCTGTTTGATGTGCTACTTGGAACGTGCTACTCAGTGCGTTTACGGCTACGATAGCGATGTTGAATGGTGGGCTTCTGAGCTTCGTTGTTGCAGTTATCGAATTGATCGGTTCGACTGTTTATAGCGCATTTTAAGCCCGCCTATTAAGTGTTTTGTGGATCACTGTGATACAGTCAGAAGGAGCTGTCTCTTCCTTGGAACGTAAATTCTACGAGGAACCATGTCAATGTTTCTGGACTTCAGACAAGCAGGTTATAGTGACCGCATAATCGCGAAGTGCACGCATGCCTGGCTCCAAGTATCCAAGCGGGTCCTTATCTTCCAGTGTCCGACCTAAACGAGTTTTCTAAGATCGAGTTTCCCAGCTTTTCCACAGGTCATTCCACCACTGAAAAAAACTGAAGACACCGTAGCGTGAGTAGAAAAGTTGATAGAACACACGCAAAGTTACTATGCTTTGCGCCACTTGCCTTTTACTCAACGGTGTTGTTGCAGGAAGTGTTGTAGAGGACGACTAAATCATCCGTGGATTCAAGGTCCGTAGTTGACACATTCTCCCCAGTCTCCTCTCCATGGCGTCCGTTGATAGTTTAGACGTCATTTCAACGCGCAAACGTTGTTCAGTTGGTGAACGGGCGATGCTGAATCGGACCTTGTGCGCTTCTGAAATCGACTTATGCTGTGTCCGAAACACGCATAGGTCCCTGAAGACACCCAGAACGAACTCACCTTACTTTACCCTATAGGTGTCCAGTGATCCTGAAGTGGTGGTTCGTGCTTCATATAGTGTGGGAGTTGCACCCACTCCCACGGCTGAACGCATTGTGCTGGGTTGGATTCAAGTAAACAGCCGTCGTTGTGCCATTGGGCTATCCAGTTCCGATACTGAAAATGACACTTTCTTCATTGTCCGGACTGATCCTTCAAGCAGAAGACATTTTTAGTGTAATCCTTGTGAATGGTACGAATGCCGAAGTTTGTTCTTCGACTTCTGTGTAATTACACCTTGATGGTCGATTCTTAGGTGTTCCCTTCACAGACAACGAAGAGCGAATCCAGTTGTGCGCTGACCATCAAGTGTTTCTGAGCAGCACAAGTTTCCAACGTAGCCCATCATACCTTGAGGCCTGGTGATCACTAAGTGCAAATAAACCCTGGGCCGATTTGGATCACGTGGGTATTAGCTACCGGTGGAGAGCTGTGATTCAAGACCGCCGTCCCTTGTTGGGTGCACCTTGATTCTGATCACACTGTGGTGTGAGCATGTCTGACGCTTCGCCTTCCCTCAGATCCTCGCAGTTAGAAAGGGTGTCCATCCATTATCTCCGGGATACTTTCATAGCTAAGCGGTATCAATCTGACCCACCTCAACTACTGTACAACGAGCCAACGCAATACTGGTAATGAGCACATTGATAAAGCATCGCGCAAAACCCTCAGCCATCAACTAGTGAAGAATCTAGGGAATGACCTAGGGCTCTGTAGGACGCTGGAAGCTCAGGAGATGGGGGGAGATTTTGGAGCCGGAAACAACTCCGTCCCATATCTCAGTTCGATCAACCAGCCAATTGAAAACATGTTAGTGAAACGATAAGTGAAGAGGGCGGTTCAGTGATTCATTCGCGAAAGCGCCAACTAGAAAGATGGACCGAAGACTGATTAACACTTTGGTTGACCTAGTTCCATCTTTGATCCCTTGGAGACAGTGGAGACAGTTGCGTGAAATGCAAACCCCAGCTGGCCATCAAGAAGGAATACGAAATGTCCTTTTTAAGGCTCGAAAAAGTTCCAGGTCCGGATAAGTGCTACCAGCGCCCTTGAAGAAAGGCGGAGAAGCTCCGGTGAACTACCTGACTAGTTATTGTTGATAAACTGAGCAAACGAAAGTACCTGCAGAATGGAGCACCTCAGCAGTCATCCTTTTCTTCAAAAAGGCATGTGAACAGTGTAGGGAAACCATCGTGGCATTAGGATGGTGGCTGTGGTGTCCAAGATGCCTTCTGGCTTGTTCTCCACTGGCGAGTGAACATTGAGACAAGTCCGTGAAAATCAAGCTGTCTTCTGTCCTGACAGAGGGGGCATAGATCACGTGTTTATTCCGATAGTTTATGGGGCAATGACACTGCTTCCAGCAACCAGAAGTGGTCGTCTTCCTCAAGTCCGACTCTGTTGATCGTGAGGCACTACGGCGGTCTTTAGATCAGGAAATTTGTTAAGGACATCGTTAGGATGGTTGCCCCAATAGATCCCTGACCCTTCTTAAAGCATTATACGGCACCTTCCGTGAACTTGTGAGCGTCTATGGTAATGATTCACCTGAGTTGGTTACGTCTATTTGCATCGGACGAGATTATCCTTACTCTCTCTTCGATTTTGTCATCGAAATTGCCATGTATGGTATGGTGCTGAATGACTCCCTTCTAGCCTCTGATGCCTATGATGTTGAAGCGGTCCTGGGGTACAGACAGCAAAGACCTCGGATCTGACCCCTTCGAAATGCACAAAGTATTACATAACTCAAGTAATTCTTATTTGTGGCTTGATACGCGCTTGACACTTGCGAAACGTAAAACATTCCTTCAAGAGTGGGTAAAGCCAAGCCTGAAACTCATGCCTCCGGGCGGTCAGATTGAAATGGTAGACAAATCCGTAGCCTGGGTAACTGTGTCGGTATCTAAAGGTGATATTCCCATTCGGATATCGAAGACCAGAGTGGCTTTTGCCAACCTACGTGACGTTAATTTGTCTGTCGAGGATCGAGTATACAGTGCTGCAGTGCGCTTCGTACTGTTATGTGGACCAGAAACCTGATCGGTACGGGATGATGGTGAAAAAATTCCGGTTTTTAAACACAATTGTCGTATGAACATTATTTGGGTCTGAAGGGAACATTCAATCATGGAAAGACGGCACCTTACGTTAGCTTGACGGTTTGTGCATCTCCATAACCCATTGCGTTATACTGAGTAGTGTGCATGTGTCTCTCTCAGAGCCTAATACTAAGTTGTTCAATCGGTAGAGGTCTGACCAATTTTCTGGTTCTCCACTTTGGGAGTTGGGTTGTTTGATTACTTGCCGCTTAAAAACGTCGGCTGCCCAGGCGGTCTTAAGCTAAACACTGCTGCCTTGCGGTTAGGGTTTTAAGCCAAAGACTTGTTGAAGACCCCAATCGTACTTCAGCCCAGGCTTGCGCGGTATCCCACCCAAATTACAACCATGGATCGCACAACTAAAAACAGCTTCATTTCACATGGGCGGTCACATGGCATCATTGGCCGAATCGCATATAACAGGACCGGTAAGGGAAAACAGGCTAATGCTGACACCCTCTTCTTTCTCTTACACACATTCGTTCTGTCCCTTCTCATCCCGTTGTTAGTGGCGTCTCCTTGGCCCATTATTGAGAACTGTCTGATTCGTTTGCTGCCCATGGCTGCCATGTCCGATGCTCAGTCCATCTGGCGGCCTTTAATGCCTGCAATCTAAAACATGCCTGGCAAAAGTCTGCTGTTACTTCTGCACTGAATTCACGTATAACCGATGTGTGAAATATTTTCTAAACGAGGGTTCAAGACCCAAATACGGTTGCTGGGCTGATACCTCTATCAGTTTCCTCTCAATTCCGTTCGTGCACATCTGGTTATCCGGAAACTGCCGCGGCTGGTTCTACAGAGGTTGTTATTCTTCTAAGCCATCAAGCTGAATGATCTCTGGTTGACTGGATGCCACTCCTAGTAACATGTATGCGTTTCGTCTATGAAAAGCATCACATAAACTCACTAGTACTCGCCACCTGTTTATTAGATATGCTTACACCTTAACAGTTGCAGCCCTAGAACTTTAAAGGGCAGTTTTTGCGGTTCTTTGAGCGCCCTACTACCGGCTGGAAGCTCATTTTATTGTGGTTGCCGGGGGTATGAATGCGCAGGTGGGTAGACCTAGCGCTGCTGAGACAGAACTTGGTAGTCGTCCTGAATTAGAGTCAGGACACATAAACATTGGCGAACCCCACAGACTACCTCTGTGCAGTACCAACTTTCGAAACAACCGAGACGGCTTGCCCGTTTGGTGCCTCCCACACCAACCTCAGTTGCTAGCTAAAGTTGGCGTGCCGTTGCGGAGAGTGGGCCTTATCTTGGTGCAATGGTTTCCGTGCCGGTTAACCCATTGAGCTACACAAGAGGATGACCACTTATAATCCACCAAGTTTCCTACCAGGTTGGCCATTGGATAGAGGCCTGAAAAACAGTCCCCTGACTCTCCAGGTTGGAGATTGGAATAAGTTTGACCAGTTGTCCCCTTAACTGTGGACAACTCGAGTAGTCTCACGCCGACCACCGCTGCCTTGTGGTCGGCTCTTTCAGCCAAAGTCTTTGATTGAGGAACCTAACCGTCCTCTTGTCTAGGTTTGGGATCCCCGGCAGTAACTCAGCCAACATAACCATGAACTTCATAAACAAAGGTACCGTGCCAAATAAGCCGTCACGTGGTGGTATCAGCCGAGTCACTTTATCTGCTGCATACAGCAGGGAGGACAAGCGAAAACATGCGTCTACTGATGCCTTCTATCTCTGTTGTTTGTTGCCTCCTTCCCTTACATCCCTTCTTGTTCAGCTTGGCAACAATTATGTAGATCCTAACTGTAGGCATGCCATTCAGGTGCCCAGGGAATTGACACTGCATGCCACAGCTAGCGTCTACCGCTCCTCATCCGCTATTCAGGTATCATCCCCTTGCTTTTATTGCAAAATCAATGTGGGTACTCTTAGACAGATCGGCCAACAAGCTTCTCTCGCGCACTCTAGGTACTTTACCGATTAGCTGCTGCAGCTTTGAATACAGGATCCAAGTACAGTTGTTTCGCTTGAGGTATCCTCTCTATCTAGATGCTGCAGACTACGAACTTAGGATGATCTTGCAGCAGCTGCAGCAATTTTGCTTGGAACGAGGTCATGTGCTCTACTGCTTAGCAGCTGCTGTAATGGTGAATCTAATCCTATCATGATTCTGTTAGGTCTCTAACACTGCGAGTTTGTTTGACGCTCAGGGTTGAAAAGTGTACTGATTACGATCTCTCAGTAGGAAGTGGCTTGGCAGAATAGTCATTTTATATAAAACAGGAGCATTTTTGATTATTCGAAGAGTGATAACGTTTGAGAGGAAAGACGTCGTGCTCAGTATTTGTGTATTTGTAGGTGTTCACTCAATTGAAAGACTGTATATTCCGCTCATAGAATTACATGCAACCACTGCACTAAGGTTTGCGTCAGTGGAGCAGCCCGGAGACTGCATCGGAATTGCTGAGCACAAGAGAAGGACAAATAAATCACTATTCGATGGTCAAAGACTTGATGGTGGAATGACAAGCACTAGACAAAACACAGTGGATTTGGAAAATGTCGATGTTTTGAGCTGAGGGTTGCGGTTCGAACCACACCCACTGACTTCCAAGACGCTTGAAATTGCCAAGTATCCCAGCGTGAATGACCTAGGATTGAATGAAATAGAATACAGGACTATTTTTTATCCTCCTTTTTGGTGTTCCCATCAAGTTACAAGATGTTGAGTTTGTTGTATTTTTCTTGTCAACAATGATAAAGCTCACCCCGGAGAATGAAACCGTCCATTTGGGAACCCCCTGAGGCTCATCGGCGCAAAATGATAATAAAGCTTTGGTGTAGTCATGCGTGATGATGATTGTATGCTGAGAATAAAAAAATCGTTCAGCTGTAACACCCTTTCGGTGCCTAGCTGCCATTCCACCCAAAGGAAGCACGAGGGCTGGGATACTGCTAGGTTGCCCAGGCCTAGACATGGGAAGTCGAGATGCAGAGGTCGGGTTCGAATCACGGACCTTCCGGTCAGTAAATTCGCACTCTAACCACTTGAGCCATCTCTGTATGCTATGAATTGCCATATGTCAGTAACGTACTTGAGTATTCCACCTGTACCACTGAGTTACCCTCCTGCAACTCTTAACCACTTCTCATTCGCTTTGATAACAGTACAGCAAAAATATTGGCAAGTAGGTTAACTATAGAATAGATTGTGCGGCAGATATGAAAATGAGGATGCTGTTTATCTCACTAACCTACTCTGTACTATAAACTGTAACTGATCAGGTAGTGTTGTGCTGCAGTACTCATCAACACGACGCTCATACCCACTCTTTCGGCCGTTTGCTATCTCAAACACCCCATATTTGCTCACGTGCCCGATATACGTGTAGTCGAGTTTATACGACTTTTGATGGTGCTCCCACTGCCCCATCCGACAAACGCCACTTGTTTGATCAGTTGTGCGGTTGAATCTCTTGAGAGCAAATATGGGAGCTCCGTTCCCTATGCATTTTAAACCGGTATTTGAGGTTTCTCTTCATGTTGTTAATTCATGGCGAAGTTCTAACTTATACAGCAACACTCGTTTCCATCGGATTATGAGCACCCATAAATCGGGTTGCAGGCTCGGCAGTATTGCAAGTTGAACTTCATCCTCCGGGGATTCAATTGAATCTCTCGTTAACACCAGCTTATTTTGCAAATAATCGAACCTTACCTCAAAAACCGAGGTTTTTTTCAAGCTATGAGTCTTACTTCTCGCATTTTAGTTGGAACAAGGGCATTTGTTAAGTGAACTGGTGTCAGATCCTTCTAATGGATGAACCTTTGTGAAAACAAATTTGTTTAGAAGTTTGTGTTGAAGCACGGTATTCGTAGTCCATTTATAGCCAGTAAAGCTGGATATAGCATTGCGTCTTTTGACTAAAATCCCTTTTTCTCACTGAGACCGAACGATCCAAAACTGTGCTCAGGGGTGCAGGTGTTAGCAACACAGTAGCCCCTCATTGAGAAACTTACCAACAGACAACATTCTCTGGAGTAAATGGGCTGAAATTTTCATATACGGTGTCCCTTAATGGGCGAAAAACCTCCCAAAACGCAACATGAAGTGTCTCGCAAAAAGCATTTTTGACGTTATGCGAGCTAGACGTATACGTTAGTTGTCAGTAGGCGGATGTCCGTGTGTATGACATAAGAACAGCCGATAGTCTTAGGTCCAAGGGCTTGTCACTGCCTAACGGTTTCATCATTTTTCTCTATACTGCTAGTGAAAGGAGGAAAGTCTTTCGCTATTTGTTAACAAACACAAACTCAACAGTTGCAAGCAATTAGACACGAAATAAACATATCATATGTGCAGTTTTTTGAAACTGAATATTCTCACTCATCCTCTTCAACTTTCCTGGATATTCATTGATTATTAAACAGTAGTAAACGAACACTGCAAAGAGTTCCATAATTTCCGTAATAACCACCTTCCATCAGATGCGGAGGTGGAGCTTGCACACCAGGCCATAGACTAGTCGCATGCTTCATCAGTAGTATACACCGTCACACCAATTAGTACGAGGTCCAACAACGCTAGCATTCTGGCATGTGCAGTTCAGTCCGTTTCTTACAACGTATCTGCGGTTGGCTCAGGTTTTTTTCGCGATAGGTCGATATTTCATTTTCGTTTTTTTTGCCTGATTAGAAGCCTATTTTTAGGTCGAAGGTTGCTTGGGCTATTGACATATCACTGTCTTTGAAGCCAGCCCTGTCCGCAGATACTATCCTGTTGAAACTCCGGTCTTTTGATACTGAGCATCGGTACGTTGTCGTGGCGTTCATGATAGACTCCCTGGTTGTTGGTGAGATTCGGGTAAATTAATTAAGAAATAGATTGCCGATTCAACCCTCGAATTCATCGTTGCCTTCAGAGTTCGGAGGTTCTCGGATTGAGGTACGCTATTTCGCACGATATTATCACAACTGGCTATTCGTCTTGGGGTCAGATTACAAGTACAAAAGCTCATTGCTTTTCTGGTTTGATTTTCAACTCAAGAAGTTAAATGCTTCAGGTTTGCCTGACACTAAATTTCAGCACCTCATTTTACCTTCGCAGTGCTATGGCTTCTATGACGAATGCATAAACAAGTATGGGAACGCCAACCCTTGGCACCAATGCTGCAAGGTGTTTGATCTTCTCACGATTGCTGCCCTAGTTGAAGATTCGGTTCTTTGTGTCCATGGGGGCCTATCTCCGGAAATCAAAACCCTCGATCAGTTACGCACAATCGAGCGCAATATGGAAATACCTCACTCTGGTCCTCTTTGTGACATCTTATGGTCAGATCCGGATGATGTTAATCAGTGGACTATCAGTCCTCGTGGAGCCGGATATTTGTTCGGATCGAAGGTTCGTTTCTTCTTTCTAAACTTTCATACGTCACATTTTTCGACTTATCCATTGTCTCTCCGATGGTAGGCTCGGTTTCGTCAGAAACATAGGCAGGCTGCAGATGTTTCCCTTTGCCGGCAGTGAGAGCGACATTAAGTGGTAGGTCACCACTGATTCCGCTCTGCTCATAGGAAATTACTCCTTAAAAATATAGGCTGCTCTGACGGTCTTACGCCAACCATCACTGCCTTGCCGTTAGGCATTTGCCAAAGGTTTTGGTTGAGGACTTAATCGTCCTCCTGTCTAGGCTTGGGCGCCCTTGCAGCATTCCAGCCCACTTACGACCATGAATTGCACATTTGCAAACAACTGAACGCCACATTGGCCGTTTCGGCGTGCTATCAGCCGGCTAGTCTTACTTGCTGCATACGGTAGGGTGGGTAAGCGAAAACAGGCTACTGCTGATGTATCAGTTCTTTTTGTTTCACATATTCGTTTTCCTCCTTATCCGGTCGCTGGAGACCTCTCCGTAATCCCGTTATTAAAGAAGGACAGGTTCGTTCCCGCCCACTACTCTTAGTTGCAATATCTATGGTTAACCCGGCCGCCACGTCCGTAGACACTTCAAACTATGTCTCCAAACCCCGACGCTCAGTTCATCTGGCAGCCTATAACGTTTGCACTCTGAAACAAACCGTACGGCAGATTGCTCTTGCATGAACGCTAGACTTGCTTTCTATTTATGTGTGCTGTTTATCTGAAACGAAGATCCAATAGCCGAGTATGACTTTTTAACTAACCTCCCTATCGGTTGCCACTAGCTTCTCCTTGCAAACCTCTCTTGGTCCAGAAGTCGTTGTGGTCGGTTCTGCTGGTGATGGTATTGTGCCACTCAGGAAGCAGAAGCCAGAGGGATTCCGCTGCAGGCAACAGCCGCGCCCTATTTCAGCTGATTCGACCAACCTGTCAAAAAAAGGCAGTTGTCAGTAAAACAATATGTGAAAAAGATGGAACAGCAATTCGCTCCACCAGTCGTCGTTTTGAGCGATGGGCTGAACACTTCAAAGAACAGTTCAGCTGGTCTCCTTCAACACAACCGCTGGAAGAACCCAGCAGTCCTGAATGGAACATCGACACCAGCCCAACATCACCAACAACCTCAAGTATGACAAGGCGCCTGCCGCGGATGTTCTGCACCCCGCACTCTTCAAAGAAGGTAGCGAGGTCCTGGTGAATAGTCTTACATCCATACTGCAGACGATTTGGAACGAAAACAGAGTACCAGCCGAATGGAGCTCCTCGACCGTCATCCCAGTTTTCAAAATGGGCGCAAGAACGTCATGTGGAAATCATAGTGGCATCAGCCTGGTATCCGTTGCATCTAAGATGCTCTCGGGCATTATTGTCGCGAGAGAGATTCGTGAAAATCAAGCTGGGTTTTGCCCTGGCCGAGGATGCATCGACCATATCTTTAGCTTGAGACAAATTCTTGAACAGCGCCACTGCTTCAAACGACCCACGTTGATTATTTTTCTTGATCTGAAATTTGCTTTTTACTCTTTCTATCGTGAGAAACTGGCGGTGTCTAGCGATCAAAGGTGACCCATCCAAATTTGTGTCCCTTATGAGGTGACTGTATGCGAACTCCTGTGGACGCGTACGACTATACGGCAAGCTTTCACCTGAGTTCACCACGTCCAGTGGTGTAAGACAAGGCTGCCCTCTCTCACCTTTCCTCTTCAGCCTTATTATTGATGTGCTGCTTGAAATTCCTCTGACTGCCTCTGAAACCTCGGGAGTCGAAATCCTGCAGGGACGTTCGCTCACAGACATTGAGTATGCAGACGATATTGCTCTCCTTGCTTCTGATCGTTCCCGAGTGCAGACTATTTTAAATAACTTATATAACTCTGCCGCACGGTTTGGCATGCGCTTCACACATGCAAAGTGTAAAGTGCTTGTACAAGACTGGGTGGGATCAAACCTAAACGTCATGCGTGCAGATGAGCCGATCGATTTGATAGATAATTTTGTTTACCCGGGTAGCTGTATAAGTTCCGGTGGACCGGATGGAGATGAGATTATTTTTCGAATCGGGAAAGCCAGGACAACTTTCGCCAACCCCCGACACCTATGGCGCCGAGGCGACGTCAGCTTGTCTGCCAAGGACACTGCGGTGGTGCGATCCATGCTGCTTTATGGATCAGAAACGTGGCCTCTACACGCAGAGGACATACGAAAGATGTCAGTGTTTGACCATCGGTGTCCCCGAAGCATTGATCAGGTCTGGTGGGAACATCGGATTAGTAATGCTGAGGTAGGGAGAAGGAAATTTCCCGCAATAGATGAATTACTCGCGCTTGATAAGCTACACTGGTTGGGACATGTACTCCACATGCCAGAAGATCGTCTGCCTCACAGAGCTCTTTTTGCCCAGCCCTGTGCTGCGTGGAAGCGACCGAGAGGTGGACAGTGTGTGGCCTGGCAACGAAATATGAAAACACTAACCAGTAAACTTAGTCGGGTTGGCAACTGCCGCCTGCCTGGATGGGGACCCCGGAACTCAACTCACCAATGGTTAATGACATTGGCAGAAATGGCCCAGTCGCGCAGTCAGTGGCACTCGTGCATCAAAGCTATTGCCTTCAATGCGTAGCTATTCATTTCCCGAACTAAACAAATACGCCATTGCCTCCAAGGCCTGGCTGTACGTCCCACAGTCTCCCACTTTCCGGTGATCGAAACTGTAGCGGCTGGAACCATTGTGCCTATGGCACGGTTTATAACTGATGAATTGAATTGATGGATTGGTGGTATTGTCCTAAGCCACCCACCCGAACGTCCTCTGCTTGGATTGTTTCCGGTTGATAGTCGCCTGTATGCGTTTGGCAATATCTGTGAGAGTATCCCGTAGAGGTGCCGATAGTCACTGCTGCTTACGCCGCAACAGATGGCAGTTCTGATACTCTCAAAAATCGTCTTTACGATACTTTGAGTGTCTCATGGCAGCTGGCTAAGAGTTCAGTTGTTGTTGTAGTTGCCTGATATATGACTGCGCAAGTGGGTAGACTTAGCGCTGCAGAGGCCCAATCGAGTGGTCGTCTTGAACTGCAATCGAGACGCATGGACAATGTCGGATGCCCAGTTGTTGCAGTTATTTGCTGACCACAGGCTATCTCTGTGCAGTACTAACTTCCGAAATGACCGAAACGGCTTGGTCACCTGGTGCCCCTGACATTGGAACCAACTGCCATCGCAGCTAGGCTACATCGCCATTAGCTATAGGTTGCGTAGGTCAATTACTGATTGTCGCTCGTTCTGGAACAGTTATGTGGATTCGGATCACGCGCTTGTTCGTTGGTGCTGCTGGCTGCGCTAGGCGCGCAAGATGCGCACACCTGACCTGGCCATTGGGAAACTCTCGGACTCTGATGTGAAACAAGCCTAACAGAACGGTCTAATTAATTCCCCTTCGAAAGACACTCCTTTTGATGTTGGCTTACTGTAAGATACTGTCCGCAACTCTGCAAGATGCTGGGCGCTCCGCCTATGGAACGGCGAAACTAACTAGGTTTGAGTAATAGATCTCGTGCAACTCTGTAAAATTGCTGGAAGCTGGGACAGGTTATCCTCGTGGTCGATATTACAATACCACTCGACCAACTGTCAGACTTCCGGTGAAAAAGAGCATTTGTGCGGATTTAGAAGCTAATTGGTTCCAGAAAGCCGAAGAGATGGAGGATGCGAGAAACACTTTGCATGTGCGTAAATTGTTCGAGCTGATACGCGCAAGAGAGCCCAAGAGTCCATGTTGGACGAAATAATCAATGATCAAAACGGCTTGCTTATCTGTAAAAAAGAAACGTGATCGAATAGTTAAACTGAACACTTTCAGTTTGACTAGTCAGCTAAAGTTCCTGAGCCGGATTGCCCACCCGCAATGCACCCCTGGAACGCCTGACGGCTTCGGCAATAGGCGAATGCCTTTGGTCCCTCAAGTGCCACCGAACTCCCACCTGCTCTGTTCAAAGATGTAGGTGCAATCTTCAGTGCTTGTGTAACTTATTTACCTTTATTTGGACGAAACAGTCTGTCCCAAATGAGTCCATAGAAGTGAATGTATAAACCACAAAGGATTTTGCCTGACTCCCGTTGTAACCAGACTCTTCCTGTCGCTTATTTTACGTCGTCGTATTAAGACGCGTGAAGACAGGATCCGAGAACAGCAAGCGGAATTCCGGTCCAGAAGGAACTATGTGGACCACATCTTCACATCTTCATCAGTTGTTAGAGCGACGGAATGCACATAGGTGCACTGGAATCTTGATGTTCATTGTTTTCAAGAATGCGCGCGGTTCTATAAACCGATTCATTCTTTCCAACAAGCTTGTGAAACAGGGTTTGTTCCAGAAGTTCGTGAATAATTGGCATTATTTATAGCATGCTTGTGTGCGCGTGAGTGTATGTGGGAGCTCTCCAAAATATACCTCTAAGGACTCACTGGGTGACACTGGAAGTCGTGGAACAAATACGTATCTTGGAAGTTGCGTTATCTCTGGCCGTAGTGTGACAGATGAAGTCAATGTACGAATATCGAAGGCCAGAATTTGTTTTTCCAATTTGCGCAACCTTTTGCCTCAAAAGGGCATCTCGCTGGGTCCCAAAGGATGCGTGTGTCAGACTGTAGTGCTGGCTGTATTGTTGTGCGGCTGCGGGACTTGGCACCTCTTGCGGAGGATATGAGCTATCTTCTGGTTTTTCACAACTGATGTCTCACAATTATAGCTGGAATCTCCTGGAACTAACGAATTCGCAATGAGCCGCATAGGAGGTTTTTGATGAAGCAGACGGCACTTCGTTCAGAAGAATGCATCCAGCACTGTAAGCTAAGGTGGCAGAGCCATGTGTTAAGCATCCCGAGTTACTGTCTGACGAGAAGAGCGTTGTTTTCCGTGCCTAATTCGGAGTGGCGGATACCTAGATGTGGACAAAATTTGACATGGCAGAAGGGAATGAAGGATGCCAGAAAACGGTCGGGTTCCGTTGATGCTGTTCGTTTTTATGGGTGGAATCCACGTGAACTTCTCTGTGCTTGGCTGGAGACACTGAACGATGTCAGTGGCGTTCGCACTGGCAGTTTCTGTCCATATAGTCCCATTGAGTGTTGGAGATGTAGACTTTTCGGATATCTGTTGTTGTCCGTAGGTCCCTCCCTGCCACATTTCTTTCCATTATAAGACTTTATTCAAATAAATTGACGGTGAAACACCGGTGTCCTTCTCTGGTGTTATTGTCAATGATGGCGATGATGACAGAATTTGATCCAGATATCGCGGGAAAGTTTTCGTTTCCTGACAGTCTGTGTGAGGATCACTTAGTCACGCACGTACCCAGTTTCTCTTGTGCAAGTCAGAAATCAGGATAGAGGCCACGGTGGTGCACGCTGACTGACACGTGTTGTTGTTTTATTTGCGCGTGTTAACTTCTTTCTAAAAACTGCGGACAAAGCGTAATTGCGGTAGTCTAAACGCTGGGACTGTATCATCATGCCTCACCACTCCATGTTTTGATTCCTGAACTTCGTAGAAACACGTTTATCATATTCTGGTTACTCTTATAATTCCTGTGATAGAATACAGGGATTTTTCTGCCTAAAGTGTGCCCTATTTCCAAACATCAGCTATGTCTCCTCCCCTAAGTTCTTCGACGTGTGACACCATAAAAAAGGCGAAACTGGCTGGGGTAAAATGATCCGAAATTTCCTCCAGCCGTTGTTCTACTGATGAGTGGTAAGTAGCGAGTTGTTTTCTTGCAGGCACACTTGCTCTTGTCCGCAGACGTGCAACGATCCATCGAACGATGGATTGCTATTGTTTGTGTGTTTTGGGGGCTGTCGGAAAGATTTATCCGTATTTTGTACCTTATGAATCATATGTCTTGGATTTGCGGCCACAGCACGGGAAGCTAGATGTTGTGACAACGAAGTAAGCTTCTCATACCCGAAGGTTTGCGTTTAGGTTATCGTACTTCACTCAGTTCACTGGAAATGCACTACGTATTCAGATCACTCCTTGCTATTGTCGCTCTCTCCGCTTCAGGTCACACAGAAGTTTGTCGAACTTAATGGGTTACAGGTCATTTGTCGTGCGCATCAACTGGTTCACGAAGGCTACAAGGTCATGTTTGATAACCATCTCATAACCGTGTGGTCGGCCCCCAACTACTGCTATCGTTGTGGAAATATTGCCGCTATCCTGGACTTCCAAGCTCCAAATCAGTACGAAGCCAAGTTATTTAATGCGGTGCCAGATGACGAAAGGGTGAAGCCTCCTGCTCGGATAACTCCGTACTTTTTATAGAACCACCCGGTCGTGGATCAACCACAAATTCCCCTCGTCAGCTGATGCCAGTCGCTGTAGGCTTCCTTCTTCACTCACCAACTGCTAGGGGGTTTTGATGACAACGGTTACAATCTGCTTTTTGTATCACTACTGACTTGGCTTGGACGGAACTTTGCCGCTCTTGCGGTATTGGAAATGTTTTTATTATGATTTCTTAAACACCAACTGCCAAATACACATTCGTCCTTCGTTAACTTGATTAATCTCTATTTACTGAAGTGCACCATTTTGGCTCCAGGTGCTCATAAGAGATACCAGCCATCTCCACTTAGGTTGAACTCTGACGTGAACATCGCGCTTGATTATTTGATTTGGGAGCTTTTTTCAAAGCTATTATCAATGATATAGCTTTCGATTTTGTTCGAAGGACCATCATCATCACGCTCAACTCGTGGAGTTTACAACGTACCGTTGTGCTATAGTAGTAACGCATCACTGTAGACTCTAATCGCTCTATGGTTTCTTTATGGTGACTCCTGTGGTAGGTCTACCAGGACTTATGCCCCATGTCATTTCCATCCGTAAACGAATGTCGGAGGTCATGCGCACACAGTGAAACCCACTTTCGGGTTTACGAACTTGCTGCGTTTAGGCAAAACAGCCCAATCGACTACGCCGTTCCAGGCCTTTGATTGCTTCGTTGGCTTTACACTGAGCGCAGTAAAGGACTAAGTGCATGTTTACGGAGGTTTGTTCGAGGCTTCCGGCGTTTGTGGTTGAGTCAAGAAGGATTGGATGTATGAGATTAGGTATGGCAAACTGGCGTAATCTGATCACGAATGAGGCTCTTTCATCGAGCCGTCCCACTAGAAAAACAGCACCACGTGGATGATATGGTCAATTTGTTCAGTCTTGTTTCAACAGTACTCTGTCTCTCTCTAAGAGTGGACCTTTTGAGGCTAACGGACTATGAAGTTCCTGTATCTGACTCCCAGATATGAACGCTCAAGAAAGTGCTGACTGGTTACAAGCTCCCAACAACGAATGCCTAAGTGACTGAACGTACTGTAAACCCGCTGCATTCACAAGGCTCCGTTGTAAGCCAGAATTGTAAAACTACCGCTTATTGTTGCTTGAGACTTTACTGACTCAAGCAGTGGTGGGCGACCACGACTGGTTTCGCCCTTCTTGGGGCAACCTTATGAGTAGTGTGTTACGTCTATACATGTATCGTGATATCTCAAATAGCGTACCAACTGAAACATGAGGCGGCCTGGTGCAGCACATTAAGTTGCTTGAAAATACCATGAATGAGAGATTCAGCTGGGTTCCAGGTGAGTCTCCCGCTAAACCAAATTCGTTTGCAAATGAGTGTATTTCGTTGGGCTTCTGTTTTGTTTCCTTCGAAACGCGCTACGGCAAAATCCTATCCTGTTCATTCTAACGAAGACAGTTTCTTGATTAAAGTCATGAAGTAGTTTGACGGGAATCGTTTGTGATAATAATCACTTGGAAGGATTCGAACATCACTCGGTGGGATTCAAAACTGTGTTCGTTATCCCAAAAGTTTGGTTACTGTGGCGTTCTATTGTAAATTGCTACTATCTCCCAAGTTCCAGCAGATGTTCCTGTCCATATGGCCAAGTGTTGACCTTTAATCGGACTCATCGGTGTTGTCTGTCAATGTCGCAGCATCACCAGTAACGCCCTGACAATCTTCAATAAAGGCACTTGTGATCCCGTCTTGGAGCGAAGCAATCGTTTCAGAGACCTGAAAGCTTTTCTGCTATGTTCATGGGAAGTCCCAATGGATTGTACCGGCTAAAGTGTCCTGCTTCACAAATCGATTGTCCTTCTATTGCTGCTGTAAAGTGCGCGGGCTCCCTGTTTGGCTGTTCTGTTTTTCTCAGTTATCTTCACCCTACTACCCCAATCCAAATCGGGAATGAAGATGGGGAATCTGATTTACTGATTTGCAATCAATGGCAGATAATTGATCTTTCTATCCTCTGTGCAACGACTCTCAGTGTAACAACATCCCCTCTAGTAGGGTCACATTGCCACTCACGACAATGGTGATGGGATATTCGTCCCCCTGAAATATTACGAGCTCTCCAGTGGAACGAATAACTTTTTTAGTTTTTCGGCGGTAAAGTAGATGGCACGTACGGCATCCAAACTATGCTCATCCGATTTGAGCTGGAGTGATGTGTAGATGGATCGTATGCTCTAGCTGGAGAGTACCGAGCGGTTCATAACCGCGAGCATTTGAAAGTGGCATGTCGAGATATGATATTAAGTGATTGGGTAGCAGCGAAGAAGCTAAAGTGAACAGGAACGAGTGCACAAAATTCCATGTTGAATCACCCGAGATGTTTGTCAAAACATAGAGGGGATCAAGAATATGGTGATTGATGTAGCACAGAGATTACTACTTTTAGAATCGAATCACATAGCTGGTGCATCCAGCTTGTGAATTTACTGAGCCAGGATACTTACGTCAGAACGATGCAGCAACTGACGCAAACTTCTCAAAACCTTTAGTACCTGAAATTGAGGAAGTTAATCTGGCTCCACGTACCCAAATCCACACAGCGTGTCTCCTGAAATAACTGAATGAAAGACAGCAAAAAAAGTTGAATAGAGAATGGTCTGGTGGAATGTCGTGTCTTCAGCATCCTAGGATTCCACATTCCACAGCATTATTTCCAACCGTGAATTCTAGACTAGAAACAGTGTGTCGGAATGTATGTTACTAGACTCGAAATTCTTATACGGCAGTGCGTAACCGGAACATACCAGAAATAGGGTATTTTTACGTGACGCACACGTATACACAGTCTGCGTGCGACAGTGCTTGCTGGTATTGTGGAATAATTGACTGCTGATGAACTAACTATCTCAAAGCCTGTATCTCACCCCTATCATGGATACGTGTTACCTAACCTGCGTTCCATACTGTTGCCAAGCTCACGACAATCACTACAAGATTGGCATGATGTTGGTCTGTACTACTACAAATGTGCTTCCAGTTTGCACGCTGGTTAGGACGGATGAAGGTCAGCGAAAGATGATATTTCCATCCGGATTGGGAAGGCCAGAACAGCGTTTGTGGACCTGCGTCATCTGTGGCGTAGGTGTGACATCAGCTTATCCGTCAATGGCCGAGTTTACAATACTGCGGTGCTATCCATATTGCTATACGGGTCAGAAACCTGGCCGTTGCGCACCGAGGACGTCAAAAGACTTCCAGTGTTTGACCGTCAAAGTCTTCGGAGCATTGACCGAGTCTGGTGAGAACAGGGTCAGCAATGCTGAAATACGTCGAATGGTATTCGGAAGAAGTAACTCATCCACGATAGATGAACTGATCACACTGCATGAGTTGCGCTGGCTTGGCCACGTGCTCCGTATGCCAGTCGACCCACTTCCTCGAATGTTTTTTTTTTGCAGAACCACGCGAAGGGTGGGAACGAGCCAGGGGAGGTCAAACAATGACTTGGCAGCGAAGTGTGAGAGCCATTGCCATCAAATTTAGCTGTGCTGGTCATTGCCGTTTCCCTGGCTGGGGACCCCGAGACGGGCCATACCAGTGGTTAGAGACATTGTCAGGCATGGCCCAGTCGCGCTCTCAATGGCGCTTGTGCACCAAGCCATTTCCTTCAATTCATAGCTGCCTTCCTACCCCCCCCCCACTTAAAAGTACACTGACAGCTCCGTATTTACGCACCAGTTTATTAGCTCCCGCCTCCAAAGCGCAGCTATCTACTCCACCTCCCCACATCATCGGTGAACGAAACTGTGGCAGCTACAACCACTGTACGGCAAGTACGCGGTTTTTTACAGCTGATAATGATGAGGATGATGATGTACTTTTTTCCAGTTACACCGGCCGAGCGGAAGTGTTGTTTTCATCGTTCAGCCAATCAGTGCAAAGAATTTCCACAGTGTAGCGCAAAATTGGAGGAAGAAGTCTTTCTCTTAGGTGAATTATAGCAGGATCACGTTCTACTCAGAGTTGAGAGGAATTGACGACAACCTTGGTTCCATGAATTCACGTACGACTGGGTACTGGTCCGCATGATTATGGTGTACATTTAATGTGAATCGTGGGTATTATATGAAAAAGCGTTTTTAAGAAACGCCTCGTGCATTAAACTGATTTCAAGCGGTAAAATCAACAAGTATGTCTTTGGAGCTCCTACAACATTAAATCAAGTAATTAAAGCCGATGGAAGACACCTTTTCGGAATCTCAAAGTTTCCACTGCTTATCTCAAGATTAGACTAAACAAATACGTTCCGTCAGTTTCCAGATGTGTACGATGCAGTATCTTGTGTTTTTGGAAAAACGGTCATAGATTGTCTTAGCCGATTTTGGGAGGTACTTCTACTTCGTCCAGTTTTGCTGCCGACGTGACGGTTTTTCAAAACTTGGATGCATAATACCTGTTCTTCAGCAACAACGGTAGGTTGCATCTCCAAAACTGACGCATTCTTTCTTTTGTGTAAATCGCAGTAGTTTGAGCGAACAAGGATCGTCCGGCGTTACTGGGTGTTGATTCATCCATGCTAAGTTTCGCAGGTGCGAGTCGATGAAGTTAGACTCTTCCGTAACTTGGGTTGCTTTGGGTGAGAAAGTATCGTTGAAATCTGGTTTGTATGTAGGGATAATGACGTGGAGTTTTGTAGAGGCAGCTTGTTTTGTGTTCCGGGAAGTCAGTCAGAAGGAACTCGCTTCACTTAAGGGACGTCTAAGTTTATTGAGGCAAAACCATGTGGTTTTATTAGATTGTAAGCAGTATCGTTCGCCGTTCTTTGTGTACATCACTGAATGTTTTCATGCTCGCTGGGGAATGGCCCACTCTGATTGGCTCTGCAGAACTTGGAGTCAATCGATCTTTGCTTATAATTCGTCGATTGTTTTGATCTGCATTACTGGCTTTCAACGGGATAATCACTTCCAAGGTTGCCTTCGGTGACAAGCTCTGTTGATTGGCTGCAGGACGTTTTCTCAAATTACCCGATAATTTTATCGCCCTCTAGAGGCTGGTTTCACATGAAGTTCTGTGCGCCCTGATAGCCTTTTCTAGGTTCCTACGGGAACAGCTCCTCGGCCCAATAGTATCTGCTTACAAGCGATACACATTAAGGTAAATAGTGAAATCTATCGTAGGGCCTAGCCAAAAGTATCACTCGTGAAAGTCGTCGTGAAGAATACTAGTAAGGGCCTATTGGAAGCAAACAGTTTGAACGCATTCTTTCTATAACACTTACTTCTGTTCCGTAATTCCGAAAAAAGGAGTGCCAGTAGGAAGCAGTGACACTAATTACGGGTTCGAACAAGTCGAAGTCTAGTCAAGGGTTCCTGTCCTTCTGCCCAGTGCATCTAACTGACTAGATCAGAACACTCATGCAGTCGAGTAAATCCATTTCGCTACGTCGTCGTCAAAGATTATTTTTTGCCGCAGATAACAGGCTTCGGCCCGTTACTGCATCCTGCCATCCTATCGAACTTTAGTGGCATCTGCTGGATCACGTTACAGAATCGATTTTACCCAGGTCGAATTCCTGTCGCTTAATAAACCGTGTTGCAGTGATTTCTGTCATGTGTGCAGTTAGTTCAGGACTCAAACATGGAGCTAATGGCGGGTACAGTTCGGGTTATTTTGATATATATCTTACACAGGATTTAAGCCCCCGGACTGGTTTCAGCCTGACAAACCGTATCCGTTTGGCATGTGGTGAAATCCGCCGGGTATGGGACTTTGGATGTTATGTACTGGAGGACTATTTTGAAGAAATTTCTCTTCCCCATGCTAACTATTCTATTCGTGTTGCTCTTAAAGTCCTGATTATGATGACACTTTCTTGGTGGATGACATGTTTGGTAAAATCCCATTCCCTGAATGCATGGTTTTCACCAACGGTCTTATTGATCACAGTGGAGTTGACAATCTACACAATGACTTTTTCAAAACTTTCTATGATTCCATACTCCGTCTGTTCTTTATGTGGAGGGCTCATCGCCATGGTACTGGAGCTTTTATTTGCTGCGCAGGAAGCAAATCTACCGTCAGCTCCCTTGTATATGCTCTTGTTTGTACTGTTTCCTCTGAGTTGGCGAGTCCTAGTGGCAATTTCCGCCATTAGAGTAATTGCATGTGTGACGCTCAGTTTTGTGAACACTTCTCCATCGGAGATGGAAGCCGTAAATAGAACAACGGTAGCTCACAACGAAGCAGAAACTATACTATCTGAGTTCTTGAACCCAGAACATCTCATACAGAATCTTCAGTGTATCGGTATAATCTTTACTATTCTGTTTACTAGTTTTAGGCTTAGATTACGACGAAGAGCCGCATTTCTGCGGACGATCGAAGCATTTCAAGCTCGTGACTGGGGTAAACAAGGGATTTCCGAACAGTTTCGTTGGATTGATACAATTATGCCTTCTGTTGTCAGTAAGAAATACATGCATTTACGAAAACAGAAACTTGGGCAAGGTAAACGTATGTGGATCTATTCGGAATCAATGGACAACGTGAGTATCATTTTTGCAGATATTGCGGGATTTACACAAGTGTGTGCGCAGAAATCAGCCACACAAGTTGTTAGTTTACTCAACGATTTGTATCGTTATTTCGATGACCTCTGTGGTATTGTTAATTGTGAAAAAATCGGCACACTAGGTGACTGTTATTACTGTGTTGCCGGATGTCCTGTTCCTCAGTCCAACCATGCGGAGGCATGTGTTGAAATGGGTTTGGGGTTGTGCCGAATTATGAAGCGGTTTAACAAATCTTACCAAGAACGAATGAACTTAAGAGTTGGCGTTCACACCGGAAAAGTAAATGCTGCTATAATTGGACAACAACGTTTTCGATATGATGTCTACTCATACGATGTATCAATCGCGAATGCCTTGGCAAACTGTGGACTGCCTGGTCGCGTGCATATTTCTGAGGCGACCTATACTTTGGTTAAGCACGTATACGAAGTGGCTGCTGGTCCGGGATTGGACGTGAAACAAGAGATTCGCTCTGGTCTCGCTGGGATGGTGTTGGGTAGAACAAGGATAAAATCGTTTTTCGTCAATCCGCGTTCCTCTGTGTTGTATAACGCTCCGGTAGAAAAGTCAATCGCCTTGTTCCAAAGACTGAAAGCTGGGCGAAAGCTGGACTGGATTGATGATTTTCCCCATTCGATTGTCAATTTTGAAGATGGAGGAACTGTTGACGAAGGGGTAATGAACACCTCGTTTTCAACGGAGCAATACCGTTCAATTTGGCGAAGTGACCAGTTGAGAACCCCCGTGGGAATTGAAGACAAAACTAAATTGTATCGCCCCCTGTTGACCCTAATTAACGAAATGCGTGGACAGCAAGAAGGTTTGATGCAAACCTCCGAACAATTACCAACAAAATCTGGGAGACAGTTGTTTCAACTCTGGTTAACTGAGTTGTCAGATAGATCCTCAGTTAACGAGAATGAAGGGCCGCTTTACTTGGATTCGTTGGTGTATTCTTATATGCTTGATGTGTTTGGTACTGTTGGTATGTGTTTGTATACACTAATGGTGTCTTGGTTGTCTGTATTGGAATCTGACCCCGCCCATCTGGGGTTTAGGCTCTATTGTATTGCTGAAGTCATTTGTGAAGCTGTTGTAGTTACTCTCGTGATCTGGTACACTGAACATACCACCTTGCCAAAATGTTTGCAAGGTAAACTGCGTCTAATCAGCTTGGAGCTTGTTAAGGAGTGCACGCTGTTTATGCTTACAATTATACCAACGATTCGGTTAGTCCTTTGGCTGCAGTGGACCAGCAGTCGGAATTATCCAGGGCGTTCGGTCAGCAGACTGGTGCTCGATCTTGAAGTTCTGGTCATTTGTATTCACATTATCCCTGCGACGTCTAGCGCAATCGTACGTTCGCTTGGCTGTCTGTTGACTCTGATTACACTACGATTGTTGCTTAACTGGACGGGAGAAATTGTCGCAGAGGAGTTCGTTGAGCTGGGCGAATTACAATGGTTCCCCATACTGTGGATGGTGTATTTCATCACTCGATTAAATCATCACTCTTGTCGTCACGGTTTTCGTGCGTTCCGTGAAGCCTTGTCGGACCGTCTGAGAGCAGATGAAGAAGAGAAAGAAGCGCGTGATCTCCTGCACAATATTGTTCCTCCATATGTGCTAAATCGAGTGATGTTGCTGTGCAAAGATCCAGTCAAAGAGCCTTGGACGTACGCAGTATCACTTCCAAACGCGGGTGTGATGTTTGCCTCCGTTTCGAACTTTTTCTCCACCTATTACCGTGAGGACTACAAGGGTGGTGAATCAGCTCTTGTTTTACTTGATGCCATTATCTCTTCTTTCGATGGTCTTCTGTCACGTCCAACAATGGCCGAGGTGGAGAAGATAAAGACGATGAACGACTGTTATATGGCTGCATCTGGATTGAATCCGAATAAACTAGCCGAAACCGCAGACAGTAAAACTCATTTAGTCGCACTTATGGACTTCTGTTTTCTGATGATAGATGCCATGGAAGAATTCAATGCCAACTATATCGTTGGTTCTGAGAACTTCGAAATGAAAATTGGCTACAATTGTGGTGCGCTCACTGCCGGAATTATCGGCATTCGAAAGCCGTTCTATGATGTTTGGGGAGACACAGTAAATGTGGCAAGTCGAATGCACATGACGGGAAAACCAGGCATCGTCCAAGTACCTTCTCATGTATATAACCTACTAAAGGCTCAGTACGATTTCGAATCCTTGGGAGAAGTGTTTGTTCGGGGCAAAGGTTTGATAAGTACCTACTCATGTACTCAGAAACGCTACACTTGAACATCTCAGAGTAAAAACCTGGTATGCCTTTTTGACCTTTGGGACAGTGGATTACAGCAAGTTCTGCACAGTCGTCTCTGTCGCCTATTGGTCGGTGTCGTCAGATTTCCCTCTACGGCAATAAAGACGAATACTTGCTTGTCACTAATACATCCGGCTTACCACAACTTACATGAATAAATTTACCGCAAGAGACGACGAAACAAAGCCATGACTTTTTGAACACGATTCACAGAGCAGTACTAACAGAACAATAGAACAATGAGTTGTTCATGCACTGATTGGAAAAGTTAGTACTGATCAAGAACCTGTGTGAATATTTTAGCGAGGCATTTGCTGATGCAGCTAAGGCAGTTTGGTCTAGTTTGTGGACTGACCATACTTTGGGGTATGTATGTGGCGAGATGCGCTTTCTCATCACACTTCATGAGGATCGTGATTTGCATTAACATAAGCAGCAGTGAGAAATCCTGGGACAATTTTATCCCCATAATTGTTGAGCCATCCGGAGACCCTGAGACGCTCTCCACTGTCTGCTACTGTTAAAAACTTCAGCTTCCTTTTTCTTTTCAACCATTTCCCTGATCCAATGGGCATTTACCAAAATCGGTGACAAATTTTGCATTCGTCACCCAAACCTTCAAATCATGTCAGTCGCATGCGCTTGTCCTACTCATCTGGTAGGATTTTCGAAGTTATGTTACCAATCTCCATGTAATATCGACAGAAAACCCATTGTTATTCTTTGTTCTGTGCACTGACAGTCAGCTGAGCGCGCGTTTCCTCGTGCACGCTACGGAGCCTATTACTTTGGCTGGTATTTGAAATCCAGTCCAGGAGCCTTCAGACCCTACTCAAATGGTCACTGAAATCATCAGTGCACATAGCCGAATTGGTGTTAACGGGAGACTCATCTGAATATCAGACGCATTGTCGTTAACACCAGCCGTCAGCGGATGATTTTGTCCGCTGTGTACTGTTGGTTATGGTGTCGTTTTCCTCACGTGATGTACACCGTGTCACTTTTCTATACGTGCGACTTTCGGCTGACTGGCTGGCACGTTGGCGATTCAGCAGCACATTAGTCAGTCAAGCAGTCCAGAAACACAGTAACATATACAGCATTCACGTAACACGATTTGGGTTCCTATATCAGCATGGATTTCAGGTTCTAATTGTTCCCATGCGCCAAACTTGTACGTGTGTGCAACGACTAATGAACACAATAAGATTAAAGCCTGAAACTATAACAGATATCAATCCCTATCCAACTTTACCTATGCAAACGTGGACTGGACGGACAAATTACACCAGGTGCGTCCTCCAAGTGTCACGCAGAGTGGGAGAGCAAAGCACGAATATTTGAGAAACCGATAGATAATCGTGTCTATTTAAGGGACACGAGATATGAAAAGGCCCAACAATGCGACTCGGGCCGTTTATTTAGGGCCTGCAGCATCCACAGGTGAATGTCTTACACTGTGAGCTAAGGAGGCAGTTTATTCAGTTTGTGGAGAGGCTTATGAGTGTCCAGTCACTACCACAGAATCATCTAGTGCTTCATCCAGCAGGCTACCTTAGTTACTCCCCCTTATTGTAATGTCCTATAATCTGTGGAAGTTGTGCAGACGCACCGCTTTACCTGTTTGTTACATTTGTTCGCATTAAATCCAGGTGATTAATGCGCATCGAATGTCAACATGGAGGTTAGATCAGTTCAGGGACAAGACCGTCGGCGTCCGGCCGCTATTGGAGGTCCTGCGGCTGCCATATGGGCTGGCGTAAATTCTGTCCTAGGTACATCCACGTTTTAGAAGCTGATGAAGTGAATGACGCATACAGGTGTACTCTTGATCACCACACTTACTTGCTGTGTGCATTTTGTCGCGGCGTATAAATACTGAGCAGCGAATACGATAGTAAACATGTTGTTTTGAAACTACGACTGTCAGCTCACCGTAATCTGACGTGTTTGAGTACACTGTGTTCATATAAGCCTAGAAAAAAACGGTTTTTATTCGATTCTCAATAAACTTGCTTCAGCCGACGGTGGTTGATTTGTTGACAGGTAGACTTCACAGGTTAGCTCTGATGACCGCTATAATATCAGAGTCAGTTACCATAATGCCGTTGTTATTGGCATCACAAGGATTGAGCATTCTCTTCGTTATTTGTACCGGTCGCGCACAACCTTGCTTCAGCCATACAAATCTAAGGGATGATGGGAATTGGTAATGGTCAAAGCTGTTACTTCAATGATTATATCTTATCTCATCGCTTGCGTATACAAATCCATGTGTGTTTCGAACTGGCCGATTACTGACTCATTGTAGATCAAGACTGATGCGATCCTGTATCACATGTACTTATGTCAATTAAGTCCAACTTTTTTGGATACTGACGGTAACAATGGGATTACTGCTGTACCGTGCTCTTACAATCATTTAGCCTGTTTTATAACTAATGAGCTTCTACCCCTCGCACAAAAAGCCGTGCTTGTCACGCTCGAATTCCAGCCAATATATATATATATATATAT